>VBSM01003218.1:7324677-7344489 GCA_008086735.1 Cheirogaleus medius | reverse complement strand
AGTTACTATAGCCTTGTAGTATAGCTTGAAGTCTGGTAAATTGATGTCTCCCAAGTTGTTCTTTTTGCTTAAGATTGTTTACCCTATATGGGTCTTCTCTGGTTCCATATGAAGAATTCAGGTGCTTATCAAAAAATTAATCCATCACAACCAAGTGGGCTTCATCCCAGAAATGCAGGGATGATTTAACATATGCAAATCTATAAATGTAATTCACCACATAAACAGAAGCAAAAACAAAGACCATATGATCCTCTCAATAGATGCAGAAAAAAAAGCATTTGACAAAATTCAACACCCATTTATGATAAGAACACTTAACAAAATAGGTATAGATGGAACTTACTTCAAAATGATACAAGCCATATATGACAAACCCACAGCCAACATCATATTGAATGGGGAAAAATTGAAAGCATTGCCACTTAGAACTGGAAACAGACAAGGTCGCCCTTTATCACCGTTTCTATTCAACGTAGTGCTGGAAGTCCTAGCCAAAGCAATCAGACAAGAGAAAGAAATCAAGGGCATCCAAATGGTTGCAGAAGAGGTAAAACTATTGCTCTTTGCTGACAATATGATCTTATATCTAGAAAACCCCAAATATTTTGCCATGAGACTAATGGAATTGATAAACAAATTCAGCAAAGTCTCAGGTTACAAAATCAATGTACAGAAATCAGTAGCATTCCTATACGCCAACAAAAGTCAAACTGAGAACCAAATCAAACACTCAATACCCTTAACAATAGCAACAAACAAAGTAAAATACCTAGGAATATATTTAACTAAGGAAGTAAAAGACCTCTACAGGGAGAACTAAGAAACACTGAGAAAGGAAATAGCAGAGGACGTAAACAGGTGGAAAACTATACCATGCTCATGGGTAGAAAGAATCAACATTGTTAAAATATCTATACTATCCAAAGTGATCTACAGATTCAATGCAATCCCTATTAAAATACCAACATCATTTTTCACAGATATAGAAAACATAATTCTACACTTTGTATGGAACCAGAGAAGACCCCATATAGCAAAAGCAATCTTAAGCAAAAAGAAGAAATTGGGAGGCATCAATTTACCAGAATTCAAGCTATACTGCAAGGATATAGTAACTAAAACAGCATATGATTAGCACAAGAACAGAGACATAGACCAATGGAACATAACTGAGAACCCAGATATAAAACCATCCTCATATAACCATCTAATCTCTGACAAAGCAGACAAAAACATACACTGGGGAAAAGAATCCTTATTCAATAAATGGTGCTGGGGAAACTAGATAGCCACATGTAGAAGACTGAAACAGGATCCTCACCTTTCACCTCTCACAAAAGTCAACTCATGGTGGATCACAGACTTACACCTAAGGCATGAAACTATAAGAACTCTAGAAGAAAATGTTGGAAAAGCTCTTATAGACATTGGCTTAGGGAAAGGATTTATGAAGAAGACCCCAAAGGCAATCACAGCAACAACAAAAATAAATAAATGGGACCTGATCAAATTAAAAAGCTTCTGCACAGACAAGGAAACTATCACGAAAGCAAACAGACAACCTACAGAATGGGAGAAAATATCCACATGTTACATATTTGATAAAGAGCTGATAACTAGAATCATATAGAACTCAGGAAAATCAGCAAGAAAAAATCAAACGACCCTATCAAAAAGTGGGCAAAGGACAGGAACAGAAACTTTTCAAAAGAAAATAGACTAATGGCCAACAACCATATAAAAAAATGCTCAACATCTCTAATCATCAGGGAAATGCAAATCAAAACCACAATGAGATATCACATACCTCCAGTGAGAATGGCCTTCATCAAAAAGTTTCAAAACAATAAATGTTGCTGTGGATGTGGAGAAATACGAACAGTCATACACTGCTGGTGGGACTGCAAACTAGTATAACCTCTTTGGAAAGCAATATGGACATATCTCAAGGAGATACAAGTAGAACTACCATTTGATCCAGGAATCTAACTACTGAGCATCTACCAAAAAGAACAAAAGACATTAAAAAAAAAAGACATCTGCACTAGAATATTTGTATCAGCACAATTCACAATTGCAAAGATGTGGAAACATCCCAAGTGCCCATCAATTCATGAGTAGATTAATAAAATGTGGTATATGCATACTATGGAGTTCTACTCAGCCACAAAAAACAATTGTGATCTAGCACTCTTGTATTTTCCTGGATACAGCTGGAACCCATTCTACTAAGTGAAGTATCACAAGAATGGAAAAACAAGCACCACATATACTCACCATCAAATTGGTATTAATTGATCAACACTTATGTGCACATATAGTAGTAACATTCATCGGGTGTTGGGCAGGTTGGAGGGAAGAGAAGGGGATGTGTATGTTCGCACCTTATGGGTGTGGTGTGCGCCATCTATGGGCTGGACATGCTAGAAGCTCTGGCTCGGGTTGGTCAAAGGCAATATATGTAACCTAAACATTTGTACCCCAATAATATGCTGAAATAAAAAAACATTTTTTAAACTAAAAAAATATAAAAAAATAAAATCCCTGCAATTTTATAACCTTATGACATTGTTGTTACTGATTTTAGGACACACCTTACTACATATGTTAGTAAAGAAACTAAAATCATTCTCTTATGAGTTCACTAAAACACAACTGCCAAACAAATTAAACTAGTGCCAAAGATGGCAAGTCACCAAGAGACTTTTAGTAATTTACAATGTTTTTGCTGGGACAGGGAAATAAAGAAAAGTGAGAGATAAATCACCTGTACACTTTTTGTTTTCTTTTTTGCTGGTGAGCTTCAGAAAGTATAATCACTGAAATTTAGTAACACTGCCTATATCACTATTTCTTCTGGTATTTTCCTTATAGTCCAGAGATGATCATTAAGATTTTTGGTAGTTTGTCCTTTCCATTTCCATACTACAAAATATTCCTGTTCTTCTTGAGCTGAATGTGCTGACCAAAAATGACTGAACAAAGGATGGAAGAGGCAATGGCTGGATTTCAGGTTGACTAATCAAAGGGTGGCCATATAAGTAACAGGGAATAAGGTAAACTAGCTGTGAAATTCTGCATATAAACCAGCCTTGGGGTAGGAAATTTAGCTCAAATAAAGGCTTGGAATAGAGTTAGAGAGTACCAAAGTGAGGCGTATTTTGCTATCCTCACCTCAACAAGTTTAAGAGTAGTAACTAATTGGCAGGACTTATAGAAAATAGGACATCTTACTAAATTTAAGTTTAAAGAAGAAAGTATAAATTTATCATAATATGGAAGATACAAAAATGAGTAGACTATTTGACCTTATATCTTCCTACTTAGATCTTTGCAGACTCACCAAGTAGAGAATTGAAGTGGTTGTTTCAACAAAATTGAGGCTCTCATATTATTTTTTCTAAACTATTCTCAAGATAGAGCAAAAGGTGTGCTTAAACTCTCCGTTGTGCTATCCACATTTTAAGTCCTGAATTCATACATGTGGCTATTGGCTACCATATTGGACAATGTAAATATAAAACATTTCCATCATTGCAGAAATTTCTACTGGACAGTGCTAATAAGGAGAGTTGGGTCACTGAAAAGAGAATAGAGTAGAAGGAAAAATCTTGAGAATTTCACTCTTTAAGGGGTGAGCAAAACAAGAGAAGCCTGAAGATTTGGGAACATACAGAAAAGTAGGGGGGAAAACAGGAGTCTCAGAAGGCAAGGAAGGAAGGAGTGTCAGAAGACAGTAAAGTGAGACAATGATTGAAAAGAACCTTTGACTGTAGTACTAAGATCATCCATGTCTTAGAAAGACTCCAGATCACAGTGAGTGGGGGACTAGGAACTAGAGCTGATGACTGCAGACAATCTTGTATGTAAATAAATGTGAGAGTAACACTGCCCCTGATACATCCTGTGTGTGCAATAGCTGAGTCTGAAGGCCCCTAACAAGGTGGCTTCTGCATTTCAGTGCATACTGTGGACCTAGAAGGCTTACTGGGTCTGAGAGTCCTCATGGAGCAAGATCGCTATGAGCAGATGCCAGCCCCATCCTGCCCCTCCATGGCAGCTTAGCCACTGGGAGGCTCCAACTCACTAAATGTTCATATGTGGGTCTTATAAAGTGGAAGATTTTGCAGATCATTATTTCCTGACATAATAATTCCAGGGCCAGTGGGGTTTCAGGGCTGGTTTATTCATTGATGCCGTTAAAAAATCCATATTCATTTCATCTCTCTGATATGCCATCTTCAGTGTGGTTTTATCATCAGCCAGTGGAATGATAGCGGCAATGGTAGTTCTGGGTGTCACTTGAAGACATAACTATATCAAAAGGAAAAAAAGAGAGACTTCCTCATCTCCTTTAAAAGTGAGAAAAGTTCTTGTAAAATCTTTGGGCTCCTCAAATTCTATTGGCAAGAACTGAGTGACATGCCCAGTCCTTATTCAATACTTAGGAGGGAAGTAGGATTACTTTTTGGAGCCCTGGAGGTGGTCAGATGCCCCTGAGACACAGCAATGAATGGGGTATGGGGAGATATTGAACCAAAAGCATCAACCTCTAAATAATGGGAATGGATACTGGGAGGCAAGCAACAGCACCCGTAGTTAATCATCTGTAGGATTAACCTTTACTAACATTTTGGTGAACATCACTACTTTTCCTGTGAGTGTGTGTGTGTGCTTGTGTGTGTGTAATAATACTTTATACTTTCTCATAATGTGGGATTTTTTTCCCTCAGCAATCTTCTACAACTTCATTTCAATGACCACAGATATTCCATTTTTTATAGATATAGCATAATTTATTTACCAAAGAGGAATTAAAAATAAGTATTGCCAAGTCTGATGCAGAAATTTATATTTCAATTCAATACACTGAAATCCTGTTATAAAGTTACAGTGTTGCTTTTTTTAAAGATAAGTAATACATGAGGAAGGAACCTTGTATTGACATTGATTTTAATAAATAATGTTTCAAATTAAAACATGACTGTTGAAACTGATGCTGTTGGTCCATGGGCCTATAAGGGAAAATGCATTTGTACAGGCAACAGCTTTCTTAGGCCGAACCCAAATGACTGCTGCAGTGTTTTTCCAGCCCGCCCTCCCCTGAATAGCTGGCCTTCTGGGGAGGCATGAGTCAGCACACTCATGTAACCAAGGTGTTATCTCCTGTGTGAGCCCATGTGATCGCGTTTTCCCATGGCATGTTGCCACTATTGTTCAGAGCCATATATAAGCACCTGCCATGTTCTCAGCCATGCGTTTTGTCACCGCTGTATCCCCCCGACAATAAAAAGCATGTCTCACCTGCCCATTGCCACTCTCCTTTTCTTCCAATTTCCGAAGCCTGCCCAGAGCACTGGCTAGCCACAGAGCTCCCCCTCACAAGGCTGCATTCTACATAGGGAAGGTCTAGAGCGGTGCTGTCAAGCAGAGCTTCCTGTGATGATGACGGTGTTCTGTGATTGGCGCTGTCCAGTATGATAGCCACTAGCTATGGAGCACTTGAAATGTAGCTAGTGTAACAGAGGAACTGGATAGTTCTCTTTTTTTCATTTTAATTAATTCCAATATAAATAGCCACAATGTGCCTAGTGACTACCATATCAGACAGCACAGATATTAGAGTGTTTCATAGCCAAAATTATTCTCCCTTTGCAAATTAAAACCACCATGAAATATCTACCTCACACCTGTTAGATTATCAAAAACACAAAAGATAACAAATGTCAGTGAGGATGTGGAGAAAAGGGAAAAAAGTATGGAGGTTCCCCCCAAAACTGAAAATAAAACCAACTTTTAATTCAACAATCCTAATTCTGGGTATTTACCCAAAGGAAACGAAGCAGTATTTTGAAGGGACGCCTGCACTCCCACATTCACCGCAGCTTATTCACAATAGCCAAGATGTGGAATCGACCTAAGTGTCCACCAACAGATGAATGGATAAAGAAAATGTGATATATTAATATACACAATGGAATATTATTATTCAGCCTTTAAAATGAAGGAAATCCTGACATTTGCAACAATATAGATGAAGCTGGAGGACATGATGGTAAGTGAAATAAGCTAGACACAGAAAGACAAATAGTGCATGATCCCAATGCATTATGGGAATGTGGAATCTAAAATAGTGGAACTTATTAGAAGCAAAGAGTAGAACAGTGGTTGTCAAGGGCTGGCGGGGAGGAGGAAATGGGAGACATTGGTCAAAGGATACAAAGCTTCAGTTACGCAAGATGAGTTAAGTTCTGAAGATCTAATATACAGCAATGTGAATATAATTAATGATATTGTATTGTATACCTGAAATTTGTTAAGAGGGTAGATCTTAGTGTTCTCACCACAAGAAAAAAAAAAAGAAAAGAAAATGGTAACAATGTGAGGTGATAGATATGCTAATTAGCTTGATTGTGGTGATTTTTTTCTGTAATATATGTATATATCAAAACATCAAGTGTACACTTTAAATATAAAAATAAAATAAAATCAGGCTAAATAAAATGTCTTAGGAAAATTAAAATACATATATATTCTCCTTCATTCTGAAAGGTCTAAATTTTTAAATGCTTCCACAGGACTAGAGGAAGAAAGAGAAGGGGCAGAGAAGGCAAGACGGAGATCTACGCACATGTACTGAACATAATAAGGTGCAACAAATCTCAAAGCAGCGATGCTGATTTAGCTCTGCATGGGTCCTGGACATCGCCACCTGTGCCAAGTGGATCCAAGATGCTTCTTCCTATGAGCAGGGAGACTGTGCCAACAGCAGGTGACAAAAATGATCTCTCTCACCAAATGAGGATGCTATAAAGTGCTGACCTGAATTGGGCTCACCCTTTTGTTCTGCAGTGGGATGGAAGCCATTGAAAATGTATTTCCAGCTGAACTGAGACTCCTTATGCAATGACCTTGCATAGGAACCTTTGGTTCAGCAACATGGGCATGCCAGCTAGAGCACAGCTGTCCACCTATCTCTCCGTGGAAGTCTTTGAGGCCTTTTTGGCTCCAAGTAAATCACGGTAGCAGTTGGAGCTTAACAGAACTTTACCCAGTGAATAAGAATCTGGCTCTGAAACCTCTCTCAGACAGCAAACTAAATACCACACTGCATTTATTTCATGCACATTAAAACCAAAAGCTGACTTTGGTTGTTTCCATGCCTATTTTTGATCCCTTTTGGTTCTCTATTTCAGTTGATTCTCCAAGAATTATACATACAACATTCTGTTCATGAGCACTTTGCAATCTAAAAATCTAGGCCCCTGTAAGGAGGATTCCCTGGTGGTATTAACATAGTGAAGATCTTAAACCTGCCTTCAATTTACATCTTTAAAGTATGTCATGGCCAACCGGATGCTCCCCAGGGCTTCAGCCATTCTTTGCCAAGAGCAAGGGAAGGTTTCAGGATATAAAGTTATTATTTTGCTGGAGGGTTGAAGGATGCATTAGAGCTCTGAGTGTTAACACCCAAGACATTCAACAGATGACAAGATCTCTGTGAAACTTACATTTTTACTTGAAGCACTCTCTATAATTTCAAGACTGGTTCTACCCTAGAATATGCCTTACAGTAACTTGAGCCCTAATTATATGCTAGCTATTATTTCTAGGTAGAAGCAATGAACTCAGCAGACAAAACTTCCTATTCTCACAGACGTCTAATTACACACCCATCAGAAATTAGGAGAATCTTAAAATATAATTCATTTACATTCGCTAGTAAGCTCTCATTTCATAAGGAGACAATTTGATTCCAATCTAGAACATCATCTTTCTGAAAACAATTTCAGAATGTTAATACTTATTTTTGCAAAAGAAAAAATTGACGTTTCCTATGAGTATGGACTACTATTTTTGCTGTCCCCTCTAACCCGTTCCCTAGACTGCTTTATTGTCTCTCCAAGAGTCTCACTTTCTTCCTTTAATAATAGAATCCCCACATTTTAGCTGGTCACATGACAATATAGCATTAAGACTATAGTTCCCAGTCTCCTTTGCTTGCTGTGGTCATGGTAGGAATATGGTAGGAATATGTCTTGTCCTTAAAAGGAATATTGTGCCTTCCCTCATCCTTGTCTCCCTCCTACTGGCTAGAATGTGAGGCCATCATTCATGTCAGGGAGCCAGCCAGACCAGAGGGACACCCTAGGGGAAGGCAAGGACCAAGACAGAGGGAGCCTGGCTCCCTGACACCAGCAGGCCACTACTGCAGCCCTGAGTTACCTACTCCATCCCTGAGTGAGAGACAAATACACTTCTATCTTTCAGCCACCACATTTGAGTCTCTGTGCTATTACAGCCTGTCCTGTATCTGAGTGCGGTACTACTCCACATCATTTCTGTTTTACCATGGTTGCCACCTACTCCAAATGCCAAAGCTCTGCTCCCACATTCCTAGCACCCACGGTACCCCTCCTCCACTACTCTCAATGAAGTCCTAACTTTCCCTATATTCATTTTCCTTTAGTGCACTGCAGGTAGAGTTCTTAACGCTAGAGAAGTGGGCAGAACTTGGTCAGGCTGGTAGCTCTTTGTTAAAGAGGACCAAAAGGTATTTTGGAGGTTGTAGGGGGAAAATAACCCCCAACAGGTTCTTAGTTGGAATGGATCCCTGTTATAAAAGATAAATTAACAAGAGAAAAACAAACAGAAGTTTATTAACATGTCCATTTCATATACACATGGGAGACAGAGAATGAGTAGTTCTCAAAGAGGTAACTTTGAATTCTAGCTTATATATCATCTTCAAGAAAGAACATTAAATTCTTAGAAAGGATTTAAGTCTCTACAGGTGACTTGTGGGAAGGCAAATGAATGGCAGATAAAGACTAGTTAGTAACACTTGTTAACATAGGATCTGAAGCCTTCTTCAGTGGTTAACCTTTATTCTCTCAGGCAGTAATACCTCTTGCCTCTGTGTCGGAAGCTGTCCCGAACATGGGAGAGTTGGGGTACGGCTGCTGCCCAGAACACTGGGGTCCTCGAGACGTAGCACTGGCCCTAGCTCATAGCTCTGGCATTCTTACCCTTTCACCTAGTTAGAGGGTGCTGGAAACAGTACAGCTGCAGTCATGGAAAATCGCTGAAGCAGCTGCCTGCACATTTTCTCCTACTAGCTACTCCTTAGAAGTTTTTCCCTTAAAACATTTTTCCCAGGACCGCATGATAATCAGCCTATTGTGTTCTGTTTCTTTAAGTTGCTTAAATGATCTTAGTGTTCATAATCTTGCTGATTCTTAAGAATCCTTGGATGTAGATTAGAAAGTAAAAAAGCAGGATGAGAAACTTGCCCAACTGGTGAGAAAACCATGAAATATGTTTCATGGTTGCTGTCTGGTTTCGAGATAATTGTAAGCCTGTACCATTTGTTCCCATTACGTCTTGTTTTCATTTTATCTCTCTGTATAAATAAACCCCCAAAAATAAACGCAGCACGGCAGTCATCACAGACTCCGTCCTCCCGTTCCCATCTTTGTTTTGTCTCTTTATTTCTCATCCTCACCCCCGAACTCCAGGTGCCGCACGTCGCTGGCTGGCTCCGGCACCTCTGTAAATCTGTATCTTGCTTTTAGGCAAGCAGAGAGAGAGAAGGGGCTTTCCTGCATTTGCTCATTATTAATTGTCTTCAACTCAATGACACTTCACATTTTGAGGTGGCATAATCTGTTTTTCCACAGGTTCATAGAAGGTATTCAGTAAATGCTTGTCAAATGAATGCATGATTAGTAGAAAGTCTTACCACTAAGTGCAAAGGAACTAGTGAATGGAAATTTTCTCCCTCAAATTCTTTAAAATAATTATCCTGATCATCTTACATTCATTTAATCAATGTGCAAGCTACTGTATCAGTAAGCAATTTGCAAGTGTTGTCTTTCAATCTCAAAAGAACTGTATGAGCTATTCATTATTATTATACTCACTTTACAGATGAGGAAACTGGGCTCAGGGAAGCGAAGGCAAGTTAAGTGGCAGAGCAAAGGCTCAAAGCTATGTCAGTCTGGCTACAAAGCCACCTGCGTTCTTAACCCTTGTACTAACTATGGTGGTTGAAAGCAAAAACAAGTAAGTGAAGAGTGAGTTGTTGTAGCTTTTAACTGTTCATATCTGCTGCACTGAGAAGTCTCCCAAAAACCTGAGCTCTTGAGAAAATAAGTGAGGCATGCAGGGACTACTGTTTGCCATCCGAGAACAAATTACCCAGATATCCAGCTTTCTGAATATCTGCACCACTAGAAACACTTCATATATCCTTTAAATTATTTTTTAAAGCACAATAACTCACACTGTATAGCATTTTGGGGTAAACAAATGACCTTTCAAACATTAGCCCATTCACAAAACCATCTTGTAAGGGAGTTGGGCCTATGTTATTCTTCCCATCCTCCAGAGGACTCTGAGACCCAGAAAACCATGGCAGGTCTGGGGTGTGGTGAAACAGGGCCTCGAGTGCAGGATTTTATTCCCTTCGCCTTGTGCTTTCCCTAGTTAGCAGGTGACCTTTGTCCCTCACCCACTCCCTACCCCGGAGCAAGCTATGGAGAAATTATGATAGATTATCCTTTATAGAGGGAAAACCAAATAATGTTAGGTTTTAAAATATTGTTTTGAAGTTTCTAAAAAGGCATCTAGTCCTGTTAACTAAGAAAGCTCTAAAAATCAGATACCACAAAAATGTAGTGGTTTGAATCCAGCTGAGGCTGGGACAAATAATTATTAATGACTTTGACTTAGGTGGCCAAGCTGCCTCTATTTTTCTAGCAACTTTGGGAGTTGGCCAGTATCCATATCTGGAAAGCCATCTTGGGCCCTGGGAAATCTGCTGGCCCATGTTAGCGGAGAAGGACTGTGATGGCCCCAAACAGGACTGGCTGAGATCAAGGCAACAGAAGCTGGCAGAGCCAGTGGGGTGCCCATTGCAGTGTGAGGAGGAGGAGCAGGCCACTACTAATGTAGAAGTGACACCAGACGCATTGGCACCAACAATGTGCCACCGCGTCAGGGCTATGCCACCTGCTATCCCCAACTACTCCACAAGGTAAGTAACTGACCAGGACCCCATGTGACAGATGAGGAAATTCAAGCGTGGCAGGGTAGAAGAACTTGCTCAAGGTTTAGGGTGACAGTGGCCAGCTTGTTCCAATTCACCTGGGACTTTCCTGGTTTCAGCACTGAACATCCTGCCTTCTGGGAAACCTCTCAGTCCCATCCTGGCAGGCAAGATGCTTTCTCACCCAAGCCATGTCACCCAGATTACAAGTAGCAGAGCTGGGATTTGAATCCAATCGGTGGGACTTCAGAATCCATACTTAGCTGCCAAGAAAGTGGCCTTGGAAAAACTGTGATTATAGTAACCAAAGAAAAAGGAACTCATCAATTAATCAAATTCAGGGAGATATTCTGAAATGAACATTATTTCCATAACAACAAAAACAGGATGGGTCTGTACACCAAAGCCATAGGCATTATAGGGGAAATAGTAATGTTGATTATTTCCCCTCTTCTTAAAGTATCTAGTTTACTGCTTCAATTTTCCCCCTTGTCATTGGCCATGAAGACCTTGCCATTTAATTTTTCATCTTGATCTAGAAGATGTATCTAGTTCTAAAACAATGCATCAATGATCTCACATGTTACTATTAGGCGAACACAAAACACACTTTGCGTTCAGTTTCCCCAGCACATCACACACCTGGCAAAGATGTAACTGCTCCTTAAATATTTCCTTCCACCAACAGTACTATTTCCTGTAGCTAATAATGCTGGCTTAGAATAATAAAATAGGGACTTAGAGGTCAGCTTTCAGACCAAGTTCAAGTCTGTCTTTAGAGGTAAAAATATAAAAAAACTAAGTTTGGCCATTGTTATTTGTCTTTTGCTCAGCACTTGTTAAGCTAATCACAAATGTTCAGACACATTCTTTGGGCTAAGGGCTTTTTCTTAAGGTAAGATTGGCATTCTTGGCCTCTCTCTGACCTCAGATGTCTTAGTTAAAATCCACTCAGGGATCTTGGGCTGCTGAACACTCTTTATGGCCAACTATTCTTCACAAATCTGAAACCTGGGGAAATGGAGAAGCCATGTGTTTCAATTCTGAATGCTACTGGGCTTGGGCTTGGCCTGGACTGTCATGGGGCATTCTTGATGTTTAAGACAGTAAGCAGCCAAGGAGATTAAAGAAGAACCATCCTCCTTAGGACTTAACCAAACTGCAGAACAATTACCTGAGGTTTATTGTGCATAAGAATCATCTAGAGAGTTTGTTAAAAGTCCCCATGTCCCACCTGGAGATTCTGATTCCACAGATCCAGGGTGGACCCAGCACCTTCATCTTTTGCAGGCTCTCTGTATTCTGCTGGGATTGGGGACATGTTGGCATTGGAGGAACAGCAGAGACAGGAAGGCCACTCTCACCCCCCCTTTCTTGCCTGCCAATTGGTTACGAAGGAAGGAAAACTTGTCGTCAGCAAAGATATTAATATATTGTAACATACTCTCCCATGCTATTTTCTCTTTCAATACAAGGTCATTTTTCCATGATTCAAATAAAAGAGGAGAGCAGAAAGGGTCAAAGAAAACTGATTATACAATGTTGGATCCCAGCTCAGGGCTGCATGTGAGAGTTGGATAAAATGCAAGATCCCGCCCTCATCCTATTGCCCTCCATTCCCCCTGCTCTTTCCTGTTTTAGGACTAGCCATATCAGTAAAGGCAGTAAGGGGTCACCGTCCTTTGGCCTGGTATTCACTGGATCCCTGTAGTATGTGCCTGGATTTCTCCACGGGGGCAGCTGAATTAGCCCGTGTTTGAGCGGCACGTCTTCCTAGAAAGTCATGGGAAGACTGCTCTTGCCAGTGGCCTGACCAGCCCCTGTGGGCCTGGCCCGTTGTGACCATGATTCTGCACTGGACACGGGCAGACATGGCTGGTCCCCCACTGGACTCCCTCAGGGGAGGTCCCAGTGGTGCTGGATCTCATACTTCCGCTTGAATTGCTCCACCTTCAGGACCTGACAACTGTTCACAGCAGCCCCTGCCCCTCCTGGACAGCTCTGTTTGTCAGAACGCTCTCGATTTAGGCTACAGATCTGCCTCCCTGAAGCTCCACTGCTGGTTCAAGCTTTGCAATTCAAAATGCTACCGATTTCCTCTTCCAGGACAGCCCCTCACATGGGCGTGAGGGAGTGGATGTGGGGGGGAATGCCCGGGCTTTGGAACCTTACCTGAACCAAATGCCATTCCCACCTGCCCACTGTGTGAACTGGGGTGAGCTCACAAACCCCCTCTAAGGTGGTGCTCTTATCTGTATGATTGGGATATACTTATAGAATCATTGAAAGAAGGATAAATCATGTGTGTACAACGCCCAATGCGGTGGCTTTCAACCTGCCTCTGTGTGCAGCACATCTAAGAATACTGATCTTCTTCGCACACCCAAGAGAATGGACATGATTTGGAAAGTTGGGGAAACACCTTTTCATGAATAGTCTTCCCTGGCTGCCCACCCTGCCCCGGGGCCAGCAGAGTAGGGCTGCCCCCTGCCCTGGCAGCACCTGACAGCTTTCCCCAGCATGGCCCCCCACTCCTTCTGGCAACTCAGCCTCAGGAGGTTGCCCTCCCCTCTGCCCTCCTTTATCCACCCTGTCCCGCTAAACATCCTAGTCCTCAGACATTACCGCAGCAGCACACACACATCCTCAGTTGTAGATAGAACACGTTGTACATGTTGGCCAGAACTGGGCAGAGTTTTCCACAGAACTGTGGTGGAGAAAGTGCCTGTCTGAAGGAGGCACACAAAAATGACAATTGTTACCATTATGAATACTTTGGGAGTCTGTTTTAAATTTTTTCTTCCTTGGCTAAAGGCACACAAGTCTTTGAACTGCTGTTTGCTGACATGGTCTTTGAGCCTGTCACATCACGGCCACCCAGCCCAGGGCATTAGGCTGGCTCACCAGGGCTCAGGACCGGCCAGCATTGCCTATTAAGGCCCTCCCATGATTTACTCATCTGTGAAACAATACAAAGATGAATCAAACTCACCTCCTTTCTTCAGGAAACCGCAGTTACCTATGAGTTCCAGTAATGATTTCCAAACCTGGATGTGTAAACCGACGACCTTGAATTCAATATAATTATAAAAAGCAAAATACAGGCTTACATGCCCGTGAGGATCTAAGACTAGACTTGGGTTGTGTGGCCTTGGGCACATCATTTCACTTCTGGAGTCTCCCATATCCATCTTCCAAATGTGCCATAACACTCAGCCTGCCCACTTGGAAGGCTTAGTTGAAAACCAAATAAAATAAGTAAAGGAACTTGTAATTTTTTTCAAAGAAAACATCACATAGATAAAATTTTTCTATCTAGAAGATTTTAAATAGACCCCTCTTGGGTCCTTGTCAACTCTCACCCGCTATACCTGCAGGAGGGACTGGCACAGGCTGCAGCTGAGGCATGTGGGAACATGCAATGCACATCTGGCAGCTGCCTGTGACTGCCAAGGATTAGAGATTCTCCCAAACAGGGAGAAATGATAAGCGGCAGCAGATCAACAGTGGGGACTGGGAGTGGTCCAGCCCAGGGGTGGTGAGAAGTTAAAATCAACCATAAAACCCACCAAAGTTTCAGTTTGCTTTTTATTTTCACCTAAATAACATCAGTGACTAACTCTTCTTCCTTGGCAAAAAACCTTTTGTTTTATCTCAGTTCTAACCACTTATTGTGATTACTGTTGAGCTTTAATAATATAGATGTCAGCTTCACATCAACACATTTTTAGTACTTATTAGTTAATAACATGATATTCACCATGAGGTTACTTTGGAGCACTGCCACATACAGTGACTTCCAATACATGCAGGCTCTGCAACACATCCATTTCCAGGCTGTGTGTACGAGGGTCCAGATTGTTTGAGTTCGCTTGAGAGCAGGTGCTGTCCTCAATGCTTGTGGTCCTGTGTGCTCCTGTGCTAAGTAGCAGATTTGAAATGAACAATGACAGCACAGTGATTGTAAAGACAAAGAACCAGCATGGAAGTCACTTTAATGCTGTCACTACAGGTGATCATTTTAAGTTTTATTTGTGTTTAAAATTTAAAACTGAAACAGAGTGCAAACTGTGAGGAGTAATATCTTTTCATTAAGTGTGGATTTTACTTCATCCATGAAATATTTTACTGAATGGGAATCCTCTCTGTTTTAGTCCGTTTTACATCGCTATAAAGGAATACCTGAGGCTGGGTGATTTATGAAGAAAACAAGTTTATTTGCCTCACAGTTCTGCAGGCTGTGCAAGGACCATCATGTCAACATCAGCTTCTGGTGAGAGCTTCAGGGAGCTTCCAATCAAGGTGGAAGGCAAAGGGGAAGCAGGCATGTCCCATGGGAGACAGGGGACAAGGGAAGGAGGAGGGGTGCCAGGATCCTTTAAACAACCAGCTCTCATGTCAACTAGTAAAGGGAGAACCCTCTCGCTAGCTTGCTGGTTACCACAGGGAGGGCACCAGGCCATTCCTGAGGGACCCTCCCCCATGACCCAAACCCCTCCCACCAAGCCCCACCTCCAACACTGGGGATCAAATCTCAACCTGAGATTTGGAAGAGAGAAGTATCCAAACTATATCAGTATCTTTCAACTGAAATGTATTTTTCTTTTTAAATTATTGTTTGAGAACCAAAGACTAAAGGAAATGATTACTTATGGTTATTACTTGAAAATAATATTATTGTTTCAAGGAGAATATTAAAAAATTGATCCGGCCCCAAGAGTCAAATTCACCACCAATGATGAGGAGGTTATTTTCCTCCATCACTGTGACTAATCAAAATGGAAGAGAAGGTAATATGAAATGGTCAGTCTTCAGTCTCCAACCCCAATAGAGAGTGAGCTGGCTCAATCATATGCTTGCAGGGTGTTTCTATTGAGACACATAGCAGTTCCTGTGCTCATTTCCAATCAACAATAGCAGAAGAATGGGAATGACTCACTCACTCACTCATTCATTCAACAAATCTTATGGAGTGCTTATGACGCTGTTCTGGGAGTTGGGAACATAAAATCACTTGCCTTGTGGAACTTCCGTTCTAGTTGGGGCTTTGAGGAATCAGACAATGGGTAAAACATACAGCAGGGCAGGAAGGGGCAAGCGCTGTGGAGACCACAGAGCAGGGAAGAGAGCAACAGGCCCTTTGCAGGTGGAAGCCTGGGGAGGACTTTTCCTATTAGGCAAAGGGAGGTGGGAAGCACTGGAAAGGTTAGTTGGGGGGATGACATGCTCCAGCAGGTTCTGAGAGAACTGGTCTGTTGTTAGGTGATGAGACCAGGGTGAGGTAGGCAAATTCCAGTGTGCCACCCACGTCTGGCCCTCTACCTCTGTTTGTGTAGCCTGAGAGATAGGAATGGTTTTTACATTTTTGAATAGTTGATAAAAATTCAAAATAAGGAGTAATATTTTATGTTACATGAACATTATGTGAAATTCAAACTACAGTGTCCATTTGTTTATTATTTGTGGCCACTTATCTGTGGCTGCTACAAGGGCAAAGTTGAATGATTGTGATAGAAACTGTAAGGCTGGCAAACCTTAAAATACCTACTATCTAGTCCTTTATAGAGAAAGTGTACCGACTCCTGGATTTGACCACAGAGGGATGAGAGTGGAAGCAGAGAGACCAGAGGAGGCTCTTGCACAATTCAGGTGAGAGATGATGCTGCCAGCAGAGGAGGTGATGAAAAGTGGTTGGACTTCAGATATACAGACCCTGAATTATGATGTTTTGACTTTACGATGGTGTGAAAGAGATACATATCCAGTAGAAATCCTGCTTCAGATGTTGTAGAAATCGCACTTCAAATTTTGAATCTATTCCTTTCCAGGGTTAGTGATAGGTGGAGTGATTCTCCATGCCAGGCAGTGGCGGCAAGCACAGCTCCCAGTCAGCTGTGATCACGAGGTTGAACAGCCAACATCACCGTCCTCCTGAGCAGCAGGAGGCCTAGGTGTTGATGCCTTAGCACCTTCTAGCAGCAATTCTTGAACCTCATCAGAAGAGATAAATTGATGCCCCTGTTGCTGGAGCTTCCTGTCATCCAGCAATTAAGCCTAACATATTATTTGTGCTTCTGATGTTCTCCAGGCCCAGGTGCTTTCTGCTGCGTATGTCGGCACCCACACAACCCTTCTGTTTTTTTATTTTCATTGCAGTATTCAATAAATTACATGAGCTGTTCAACACTTTCTTATAAAGCTTTGTTAGCTGTGTTAGATGATTTTGCACAACTGTAGGTTAATACAAGTGTTCTGAGCATTGAAGGTAGGCTGAGCTATGATGTTTGGTAAGTTAGGTGTGTCACGCACATTTTTGACTTGTGATATTTAGACTTATGATGGGTGTATTGAGACATAATCCCATCTTAAATGGGGAGCATCTGTATTTTGATGGTAGAGGCATTGGGATTTGCTGATAAATCTAGTGAAGTATGTGAGAGCAAGAGGGGTTGAGGATGTGGTCTGCACAGCAGGTGCTGGGCTTGCTGTGCACGCAGGTAGGAACACTCCAGGAGGAGCAGGGCTTTGGGGGGGAGGAGATCAGGAGTTCAGTGGGTTCATGTCATAGTCCTGTCTAAGTAGTGAGTGTTGGGTGTTTTTTCCTAGTCACCTAAGTCAGCTCTGTTAGCTGCCTGGATCTAAAATGAATGACTAGCTATAATTATGAGTTCTTCCTGCTCACTGATGTGGAACCTCATGTCACCTGTGTATTAGATAGACCAAGAGACTCAGGTTAACCTAAGGGATATCACATGACTTGAAATGGACAATGGCGTGTCAATAAAATAAATGCAAGTATTATGCAACATAGTGTCAGGTTGGGTTCCCCCAGAAGCTGATTTTTAAGACAAAGATTTATGTGCAAGTTCACCTGGGAGTTAATGTCAAGAACCACTGATAATGGAGAGGGCAAAGGAGACAGAGGGGAGAGGGAGACCTGTAGCCAACAAACTGCTGTTCTGGATGTGGGGGATTAATCCCTCTGGGGGCAACCAGAAGACCGTGCGAAACATACCTGCGAGTCCCTGAGCCGACTGCTGCTGAGGTGGGGCCACCAGGGCACTTGCCCCCAGCCCCTCTGCTGCGAGCTGAGGCCTGCTCCAGGGCATGGTAACTGCCCGGCGCTTGCACTTCCCACCTTCAGCTCAAAGAACGTACAGCTACATAATTCTTAAAAACATTTTTTCTTTAAACAATACTTTTTAAAAGACTTTCAGTCATCACCAGCAAATTGGTTTCACTGATCAACACCTAAGTGGACTTATAGGAATAATATCTATTGGGTATCAGGCAGGTGGGAGGGGAGGGGCGGGTATATACAAACATAATGAGTGTGATGCGCACCAACTGGGGGATGGACACGCTTGAAGCTCTGACTCGAAGGGGGAAGGGGGACAAGGGCAATATACATAACCTTGACATTTGTACCCCCATAATATGCTGGGGAAAAAAAGACTTTCAATCAAAACAACTCATAAGTAAAAATGATTTCAGCTCCTTATTTATTTACACACCAAGATAATATCTCACTGGGGGAGGACTTTAGAGTGTTTGAGATGCAACTAATGTCACCCACTCACTCTTAAAGTGCAAAGTGGTCGTGGTGGCTGCTGGTAGTGGCTGCAAATCCAGATACCACCCCATTCTCAAGACCGCCACTCCTCTCCATTAGAGGTGCCAGCATCAGAGGTGGTGTGGGGAGGTGGGGGCGGCACCATGCAGGGCTCTGGTCTGGGGGAAGCGGTTCAGGAGCCCTGATGAGTGCTCGAGTTGCTTTGTTCCCAGCAACAGCGGTTCTTTGGGGCGGGCTGTCAGTTCTGGCACCATGAAGGGCTCCAGCCAAACTGGGAGGCTGTGAAGTGAGCAGCTGCTGGCCCTGGGGACTCCGGGTGCCCCTGTCTCCCTGGGGAGGACTGAGAAGATGAGAGGTGAGGCCACAGCAGACCTTCTCCAGCAAGGCTGTGGGATCCAGGGAGGGGAGGGAGGCCTGTGCTGGGGGGTGATTCCTGGACGCCAGGGCCAGAAAGCCTCGAAGGAGGGTGGGCCCTTCCCCAGGAGCCACTCGGAACACTGAGCAGAGCCATGTTGCAGCAGGCGTGATGGACAAGGTGAAGGTTCTTCCCCACACTCAGCCTCCAGGGCCTCACCCTCCCCAGCACAGAGCCTGCAAAGACGCACTCCAGAAAGCCATCCTCCAGTACCTGTGGCCTAGCCAGCCTCCCGTGCCCTGAGGCAGCACAGGTTATTACCACTCAGCCCAGAGCAAACCCGCCTCTGCTTTGCCTGCCCATCGGCCTCCCTCTTCTGCCAGAGCAAGCCCGGCCTTCACCGAAAGCTGAGTATTTATTTTTAAAGATTTATTGGCTCTTGGAATCTTTGAATTGTCTGTTTACAATTTTTGCCCACTTGCTTGTTGAAATATTTGTCTTTTTCATGTTGATTTGCAAGAACTATTTTATAAATCAGCAATAATGAACATTTACCTGTTGTTAACTATAGAAAATATTCTGGGGCCAGAGAGGCGGATAGAGGGGCCATGGAGGGGGGGACATAGGGCCTGAGAGGGGGACAGAGGGACCTGAGAGTGGGAAGAAAAGGGCCAAAGAGGGGGACAGAGGGCCTAAGAGGGGTACAGAGGTGCCTAGGAAGGGGAAACAGGACTTGAGAGGGGAACAGAGAGGCATGAGGAGGACAGAAGGCCTTAGAGGGGGACAGAGGGCAATGAGAGGGGGACAGAGGGCCTGAGAGTGGCACAGAGG
>VBSM01003218.1:7300148-7314660 GCA_008086735.1 Cheirogaleus medius | reverse complement strand
CAATGTATGTAACCCTAACAATATTTGTATCCCCATTATATGATGAAATAAAAGAAAAAAAAAGAATTTTTGAAATAGTGTTTTCTACCATTTACTGAACTAGTTTGGCATCCAGTGGTCAATCTGTCTTGGGCTTTCTTTCCCTCAAATATCTGCCACTGTTCTTTGTCAGTTCATAGTTACGTATGTTATGAAGGAAAGAAGGCCACATCAGGAGAGAGCTCAGCGCAATTTCCTCCAGTTGTGCCCCCCAGGCCTTCCTCAGTTCACTTGCTGTTGGGAATGGGGGCATTGGGACAGGGCTGGGAATCCCACTGTCCAGGAGGAATGGCTTCACTCTGGGGGTAGGTTTCTTTGGAGTACTTTATTCCTCAGGGAGCTGCCTCTCCTTCTTGTCAGTTTGGAGACCCATGACTATCATGTAGGAACACTTGCAGGCAGGTCACCTACTTTCTTTACAAGATTTTGCCTCTCAGGCAAAGACGTACTATTGCTGGGCAGGGCCATGTGGTTCATGTGAGGGTGAGAGGGGAAGGGCGCTGTCCTACTATTTGTGACTCAGTTGCCTGCAGAAAGCCAGGCCAGCTCTCTTTCCTCTCTGGGTACAGCCACCTCCCAGTCATTGCTACTGACCACAGCACCCTTAGAAGCGGAGCCCCAGAATGAGCACAGCTTAGGGAGTGGAGAATGGCGGGTTTGGGGAGCTGCGAGTCAGGGAACTCCCAGTCCACCAGGACAAACCAGCACCAGACAGACAGCTGTGCTCTGGTGAAAACAACAGAGGATTCATTCAAGTCAGTGGTGGGCATGTGGCACCTGTAAATGCAGAGAAACATGTCAGTCCTGACAAAATCAAAATCTTCAATTAAATTAAAAGAACAGAAACCCTAAAACTTAACACAAATAAATAGGAATGATATCAATTTGATACTATAATCATACATAAAATAATGATTTCTACTAACTCTCAAGCAAAATACTTTGACTATAACTCCTCAGGAATCTCTGCTCTGACAACCAAACAAGTACAAAGAAAACTTAACCTTCATATGCTACTTGGGGAGCAGGACACCCAAGAGAAGGCCAAAGTGTCACACTGACATTAGCACAAAGTCAGTCAAATCCATGAAAAAGACAACACCATTTAAAAATGGGCAAATTACTGGAAGCGGGACCTTACCTTTTTGAGTCAAGCACTTTATAAACATTCTCACTCAGTTACAACACAACTGTATGGGGTAGGAGCAAGGACGAATGAGCAGGGAGCCTTCCTGGAGGTGGGGGTGCTCAGCCAAGTGTAGAAGGAGGGGCGGGCTGCTACCTCATCCATGCTGGGAGTCCCTCTTCATCCATCAGGGACTGTTCAGGATGACGCTGCAGTCTCTCCAGAGTCTCATGGAAGCACTTATCACTGAGAAGCCCACTGAGATCCAGTCCTGCTTGGAGGAGAGTGGGAACGAAAGCCTGTAGGTTGGTGTATTTGTTTCCTAGGACTCCCATAGCAATGTGCCACAACTAGCTGGCTTAAACAGCAGGAATTTACTTTTTCATGGGTAGGAAGACTACACATCCAAATTCAAGGTGTTGGCAGGGTTGGTTCCCACTGGGGGTCCTGAGGGAGAATCTGTTCTTCCATTCGTGCCTCTCCACTGCCTTCTGGTGGTTCCTGCCAACCCTTGGTGTCCCTTGCCTTGTAGGCATGCCACTCCAATCTCTGCCTCCATTTTCACATGGTGTATTCTCCCGTGTGTGTGTGTGTGTGTGTGTGTGCGCGCGCGCTTGTGCACACGCTCTTCTTTATGGGGACAGCAATCATTGGATTAGTCAAGGCCCACCCTTGACTAATGCAGCATGAACTCACCTTAACTTGATGACATCTGCAAAGACTCTATCTCCAAACATTCTGAGGTTTGGGATGGATGTGAATTTTGTGGCCCCAGTGTAGCTGGGAACAGAACGGTCAGGGACAGGAGAGAGGCAGAACTGAGGATGGGTGTGAATTTTGTCGTCCCAGTGTAGCTGGGAACAGAACAGTCAGGGACAGGAGAGAGGCAGAACTGAGGTTGCAGGCTGGGTGCAGTGCTTTGAGGGAGGGTGATCAGGGCTGGGATCTGAACACCTTGGTCTTCTCCCTTGGAAGAGAAATGCTGCCTTCTTCCTTCTTGCTTCTTCCTACTTCCTTCTTCCTTCAGCCAGTGCTGTGCCACCTTCTCCCCGTTGCCCTCTGCCCCTGCACTGCGGTCACGGGTTAGATAGAAGCACGGGCTCTGCATGCACAGGCCCTGCACTGCCTGCTCCTGTCGTTAGCTATGTGGCCTTGGGGACTCACCCCTGTCTGCAAGAGCGGGATGACAGGAGTACCTGCCCCCTACAGTTGTGTTGTAACTGAGTGAGAATGTTTATAAAGTGCTTGACTCAAAAAAGCAAGGTCCTGCTTCTAGTAATTTGCCCATTTTTAAATGGTATTGTCTTTTTCATGGATTTGACTGACTTTGTGCTAATGTCAGTGTGACACTTTGGCCTTCTCTTGGGTGTCCTGCTCCCCAAGTAGCATATGAAGGTTAAGTTTTCTTTGTACTTGTTTGGTTGTCAGAGCAGAGATCCCTGAGGAGTTATAGTCAAAGTATTTTGCTTGAGAGTTAGTAGAAATCATTATTTTATGTATGATTATAGTATCAAATTGATATCATTCCTATTTATTTGTGTTACGTTTTAGAGTTTCTGTTCTTTTAATTTAATTGAAGATATTGATTCTGTCAGGACTGACATAATGAAAAAGTGAAAACCAAGGTCTGCCAGGGCAGTCTGAAAGACATTTGGGTAGTTTCCAATGTGGGGCTATTATGAAGAAAGCTCGGGTGAACCTTCATATACATGTGTTTTGTGAAGATAAGTTTTCATTTTCTAGGATAAATGCTGAAGAGTGCAATTGCTGAGTCATATGTTAAGACATGTTTAATTTTATAAGAAACTGCCAAGCTATGGCTGTGCTTGAGTGGCTGTGCCATTGTATAATCACACCAGCAATGCATGAGGTGTCCAGGTTCTTTGCATTCTTGCTAGCATTTGGTGTCATATTTTACTTTATCCATTCTAACAGGTATAGTGATATCTCTGTGTGGTTTTAATTTGCATTTCTCTAATGGCTCATGATGTTGCTTATATTTACATGTGCATGTTTGCTGTCCTTATCCTTTCTTTGCATGATTTTAATTCTTTTAGATTTGTTAAGGATCTGTTTTATGAAGCAAGATGTGGCCTATCTTGGTGAATGTTCCATGTGCACTTGAAAAGAATGTGTATTCTACTTTTCTCAGATGGAGTATTCTAAAACGCCAGGTGATGGCATTGTTCAGTTCTACTATATCCTTGCTGAATTTCTGTTTACTAGTTCTATAGCTTACCAAGAGAGGAGTGTTGATGTCTCCAACTATAACTGTGGATTCACCTATTTTTCCTTCTGGTTCTGTGAGTTTTTGCCTCGTGTGTTCTGAAGCTCTGTTGTTAAGTGCATCACATTTAGAATTGTTATATCTTCTTGGTAAACTGAGCTCTTATTATCCTGAAATATCCTCTTGAGCTCTGGCAATTGCCTTTGTTATGAAGTCTCATTTTTCTGTTATTATTATAGCCATCCTCTCTTTTTATTACTGTGTGCATGGTGTCTCTTTATCTGTCCTTTTACATAGAGTGGGTAGTTTTTAAAATCCATTCAGTAGGCACATTTTTAAAAATGCATTCTGACAATTGGTGTCTTTTAATTGGTGTGTTTAGATTATTCATGTTTAAGGAAATTGTTGATATGCTTTTAGGTGTGCCGCTTTATTATCACGCTCTGTTTGTTCCCTCCGACTGTTCTTCTTCTGTTTCCTCTTTCTTGCCCTCTGTGGGTTATTTTCCCATTTTAATGTTACATTTTAATTTACCTATTGTGTTTTTGACTGTGTCTCTTTATATAGTTTTATAGTGGCCACTCTAGGGATTACGATACACACGTGTAGCTTTTCACAGCCTGCCTAGAGCCACTGTGTTATCCTTTCAAGTGGAATGTGGAGACTTGCTCAGCACATAGACCCCTGGAAGATTCCCTCACTGCGTTGGAGCTGTCTCACACACTACATCGACACACAGCAAAACCCCACCTGGCAACTTTACGGTGTTTTCTTTGAGCCAGACAACAAACCTCACACACTTCAGTGGAAGAGGAGCCGGTTATATCTACCTGGGTATTTGCCGTGCCTGTGGCTCTTCATTCCTGCTGCTCCACGTTGCCTTCCTTTAACGGTTCTTTTAGAATCCCTGTGATTATTGTTCCAAATTTTCCATCCTTATTTTCTAAACTTTTCATTCTAGAAAAGTTCAAGCATCTACCACAGTAGAGAGGATAGATGATTCTATTAAAATATATAACTGTGCTATCATTATGATACTTAAAATGTAACTTTGATTTAATTTCTTAATATTGTAAATACTGAGACAATGATTCCTTTGCCCTGATGGTCTCACAAATATATATTTTTTAATCTGTTCTCTTAAATCAGATGATTTGAGCCAGCCACCATATTTGGGAATGTATACATCCCCATTGGTTGGGCACTTAAGTCTCTTCATTGATAGAGTCCCTTTCTGTCACTTTTTGTGTGAAATAGTATGTAGAATCACAGTCTTGGCTTGGGGATTTCATCAGAGTCTGGCCATAAGAACATATTGCAGAGCTACCGCCAGAGTTCCTGCTGTCTTCCGGAAGGATGTTTTTTGTTTGTGTGTGTGTGTGTGTTTTTAATCAGTATAGTATCATTATTCTCTTGAGTTGGTTGTGGATTTTTCATCTGCTGCTATTCTTCCTTTTCAATTATAAATTGCCTTTTGTTTCCCCATTGTTAGCTCAGTGGCAACAGGTGGACATGGAGGTTGTGTATTTGGATCAGTGGTATTTGGGGCCTGTCATTTACCAGTGGTGAGACACTTATGCATTCTGTTTCAAATAGGAATCATCATAACTATATTTCTCCAACAAACTCGCATGTAACTCACCACTGAATTTGTAAATACACTTCCTTGTTATTGCCAAGTTCTTTTTCTACTGAAGAGTAGGAAGAAGTGGGTAGGGAACTGTGGGGCATGCTGACCCATTGCAGTGAGCCTGGTCAGTACCATTTGAGAGTCTCTGCTTTCACCTGGAAGAAAGAGGCCCTAGTGGAGAGATTTCTAGCACCTAGAGAAGGGGAAATTGGGGCTGGGAAAATGAAGACATCTATCTGGTGGCAGACCCATATACAAAAAAATGTGCCTCTAGGCCACAGAAATATTATTGTCACAAGTACAGCCCTGATACTATGCAGAAGCCAGGCTCAGGGTTCCCTTCCTACCCTCTGGGATGCAGCTGACTGGGTGTCTCCTTTCATCTTCTCCCTCCAGCTTCTAGAGACGTGGCTGAATTCTAGGAATGACCACGAGCAGCATTGGGCCATGTGATGTGCTCCCTGTGTTCTCGGCTTTACTGTAAAAATGAATAACTTCCAAGTGAGTGGTCACCTCTCCCAGAGCCTGGGCCCTGGTGCCCCCCTCTTGTCACCCTCAGCCCTGACCTTGTTCCCAGCTTCATCACATCTGTCCCCTGGCCTCGGTCACTCGGCCTCACCCTCTGCCCCCCACTTCCTCCTGTGCATCCCATCTGCTTCTCTCCTTTCTTCCTCCTTCCTCTCCCCACCCCCACATCTTCTGTGTCGTCTTTGTCCATCTGCCAACTCCATGTTACTGCGCATGCTTCAGTCTCCATTCCCATCACCAAGCAGTCACTGGACACTCACCGTGGCCAGGCACCGTGCCGGGCGCTAGAGCGGAAATGGAGATGACCAGGACAGTTACCTCAATGCGGTGATGCACGTACAAGCCCAGGGAGGTGGGAGGAAAATATGGAAACACACATGATGCAAGTGCAGGAATCCGGGAGAACTTCATAGAGGATGTGTTTGAGCTGGGCTTGAAGGACGAGGCAGGTGCCAAGCAGCAGAGAAGGGGGAGCAGTGTCAGGTCCCGCCCCGGCTATGTCGGTGTTCGCGCTTTCCAGCCACACCTCAATTGAGTCCTGCCCTGTTCCCTTACCTAGTCTCAGGGATTGGGCCTCTGGCACATGCGTCCCCTCCTCCTAGCTTTTCCCCGGCGACACAGCCTGAGCAGTGGCTGGGATAACTTGTGACTTCCACCTCTGCAGCCCAGGTGGAAATTCTCTTTCCCCGGCTCGGGTACCTGGTGCAGATGCTGGCCATGCACTGCCAGGACCCAGTGGGCGGCGTCTGCTCCTTGGCTGCCGAGGCCGTCTACAACCTCTACCGCATCCTCCTGCTGCAGAAGCGTACGCACAGCCCTGTCTCATCCCCCTCCAACCTCCGCACACACTCGTTCCAGAAGAGTGAGGGCCTAGAATTTACCTGAGCATATCATTTCCCTGGAGGGACCTGCCCCGAAACACCTGCAGTGCCCCTCTTGGGACAAGATACCTGCTCAGGAAAGCGTTCTTTTGGATCAGTTCCTCTGTCTGCCTGAGCTCCATGCTCGTACCCAGTTCTGTCTCTGCTCTGAGGCAGCAAAGTGGGGTTTCCATAGACAGGAGCCGTCAGCATTCCATATGGTGATGTCCCCGCCTCCCCTGCACACCCCCACCTCTCTCTAACCCGGCTTAGCCCCGTAGGTGCCTTGGGCCAGGCCAGGCAGCCTGGGAGGCCTCCTGAGTGTCTGAGGGGTGGGCCTGCGGTCTTTGTTTCAGAGATGACGAGGGAAACACCAGGGCTGTTGGAGGAAGAGGGCAGGAGTGAAGCCTACAGTCCCCACAGCTTCTATGACAACACCATTCAGATTGGCAAGGTGAGGGCGCGGGGCCAGACACAAACTGGGGAGAGCTGGGGCCTCTCATTTACGTGACTTTCTAGCCCCCTCGGGTGGGACTCTTGTATCCTACCTGCGTTCCGTCTCTGAGTAGCTATGAAGGTTTCCTTTGGGGGACTGTCCATGTGTGATGGAAGGTCCAGTCCTGGGGTCCCACACACTCTCCCTTGAGCATCCTGGATCCTGATCATTTGTCCTGACCTGTCCCTCAGAAGTATTGGTCTCATGTTCCTGATGCTTCCTGAGCAATGCGTGTCCCAACTCCTGCCTCAGAGAGGTGGCACTAAGGACCCCAGCCCCAGCCCCTCTCTCCCACTACTCTGCCTCTGCAGCCTCTGACCTCTGAGTCCCACATTGCACTGAGGTGAGTGTGTCTGCCTCCCACCTCAAAAATTCTGGCTGTGGGACAGTGTCCTCTGGGAGCTCAGCAGACAGCACAGGCCAAGGACAAAAGGGCATCTTGCTCCTGAGAGGGGTTCCCCCTCGTCCCCTTGCCAGGACGGGTAGTCCAGGCCATCTGAGGCAGGATGACCAGGTGAGCCCAGACTGATGGCCCATGTTGCAGGTGTTTGCAGAGTGCTTCACCCAGGTCCAGCTCTGCGACCTGGTGCTGGAGGCCAGTGAGGGCCTGACCGACAGCAAGGCTGAGTTGTCTCTGGCTGCTGCCCAGCTGATGAACGCTGTCATGGAAGAGCAGGGCAGAGACATGAAAAAGGTATTGTGCCACTATGGCAAGAGCTCTGCCCTGTAAATCAGGAGCCCTGGGCTCTCTCTTGGCTCTAGTACCCACCAGATGCAGGGCCTCCGGCAAGTCCCTTCTCCTCTGTTGGTCTTAATTCACTCACCTGTAAAATGTAGGCTTGGACTAGATTTTCTCTGTGGTACCACTGAGCTGTGACGTTTGTAGTCCTGAGCTCAAATCTGCCTCCTGTGTTGGGGTCTCGTTCCTCACTTAGCACCAGCACGTGCAGGGCTGTAGGCAGCTGGAGCATCTACCAGATCCTCTAGGGCATGGGGAGGCATTGTTGGGGGCATTCACCTGGTTCCCTGGGGTATCAGAGGCTTAGGCTGTGGATTGCAAATCAACAAGCTCATGAGGTGACTCTGACCTTTGAATGCATTGTCATTTTTTTTTTTTTTAGTTTAACATGGAAGATTTGGCATAAAAATCTATGTCTCCCACTTCATTGAAAAAAATTTTAAATATGGTCACCTAGGGCACCTGAGTGGCCACTGTCCCTTTTATAGATGTGACCTGGACCCTCTCAAACCATCCTACTCTCTGAGCCCCTGACACCCGTTGCCCTCACTCACTTATGTGAGCTGCCTGGCCGGGGACCGGAACTGGAAGGACGCGCTGAGGGTGTCTGGAATCACCGCACTGGAGTGGCCTTCTCAGGGCTCTGTGCTAGGGATTTGAGGGCCAGGACAGAGCCTGCGGTCCCCACCTCCCATGCCACTTGTCCCTGCAGTGTTGAGGGTTGAAATTGATTCGAAGTTGATCCTAACTGGAAGGGGAACCCCTGAAGTGTCTGCAGGGCCTTTGCCTTCCGTCCTGGTGGACTTGCACCGACTGAGTAACCTGGGGAGTCACCCACAAGCTTTGGGGCTGTGGCAGGCATTTGCTGCAGTGACCTTGGCACCAGCTTCTGCAGTTTATTCTGTGGCCCCTGCTAGTCTAGCCTCTGGTGCCCTAGAACTCTGCCTTGGGAAGGGCGTCACTGGCAGGATTGCAAATAGGCCCCTTGAGTTTGGGAGTTGGTAGAGGAGGAAGGTGGGAAGGAAGCATGGAAGGAGTTATGGGGAGTTCTCCTGGCTCTGCCCTGTAGCTTGAGGAAATTGTGGAGGGCGCCCTTGAGCAGCTCAACTTGAATCTGGAGGCCAGAACAGAGAAGGAGACCCTGCAGGCCATGTGCTCTCTGGCAGGCAGTAACACCTGCGCTGTGGTCCACATGCTACTCAGCAAGCCCCAGCCCTGGGACAGGTACCACTGCCCTGGCCCAGGGGCACATTCTGCAGCCAGGAAGCCACCGTGCCTGGCCCCAGGCCCAGATTAAAAGTCACTCTCCAAGGAGGCTGTCTCTTTCCCTTGCTTCTCTTCAATCCTAAGAGAGCATCCTCTCCGTGTCCTCTGGCCAGTTTCTCTTTGGTCTCACTCCCTCTGGTCCCTGAGAACTGGCTCTTCACGGGCCTAAGACCAGACTCATCCTAGGAGTGTGATCACCAGGGCTCATGGCACTCTGTCCCCGGGTCTTGCAGCTCCACTCTGGCCCGGTGGAAGGCGTTTGGCACCCAGTGGGACACCACACTCAGTGCCCTGCAGCTGCTCACAGACACACAGACACCCTGGGTGGGACCCGGGAGACGGACAGCCAGCCTGTGGTGGTTGGTACAGGAAGGAGGGAGCCTAGGACGTCCTGTTCTGGGGTCTTAGGGGCAGAGTTACTGGTCAAAGGGCTTGACCTCAGGGGTCAAGCAAGGAAAGAGGAGAGGTCCGCACTGCAGTCTGAGTCCTGCTCCTCACAGGCGCACCTCAGCCTCCTTTGCTGCTTTTGGATCAATTTCTGCTTAAAACTTTCTAGAAGAGAAGATGGGGCCACATTTGTGTAGATTTTTCCTTGTCAGCATTTCTCATCCCTTGGAAGATCCCTCCTGCCTTTTCCTCCTTCACTCAAGCGCTTCCCAGGGCCCTGAAGAAGAGGTGAGGGGAACTCCCTGCCAGGGCAGGGGCACCGGGCCTGGACCACACCTGTGCCCCTGCCCTGCGGGGAGGAGACAGCAGACCGCGAGCCTGCGCAGTGTGTGCCCCGCGAACCCCTCCTGCCTGCCTCCACAATCCCATTCCTGCTGCCCTACTTCTGCTGTAGCGCCCCTCACCCCTCAGGGACACTTTGTGAAACTAGAGGAGCAAAGTGCTCCTCACGGTCTGGGCCAGGGCCCTTAATCCTGCTGATTCGCTTCCAGGGCCTCTGACTCCCTGGCAGTTCTGCATTTCTTCACGCCCAGCCTCTCAGAGCCCCTGCGGCCTCGTCGGGCACGTGGCATGTGAGCCAAATCCCAGCCTCTGAGACAGAGCTGACGGGACACTTCTTTCCTGACGATGAACCCGACCCCATAATAACTCCTAACAGCCCAAGGCAATTGCATTTCTGATTCTTTTAAAAATTGAATTTCAAGGTAAATGAAAAATGTTCTCGTCCATATGATGTTCCTGAAGGCAGCGTGTGTTTGTAAAGAGATTTAGGGTTTTCTGAGGCACCCAAGACTAGCAATGAGGCTGGCCAAACTCTAGGCCACGGGGTGCAGGGCCGGCCTCCCTCCCGCCCTCAGCACCGATGGGCTCTTCCTCCTGCGTTGACGAAAGGGGCAGACTGAGGCACGGAGAAGACAGAGGTTTACCTGGTCTTAAGTGACGGCGTCTTTTATTTGCTCTATCGGTCGGTTGTGGCTTCATCCAGGAAATGTGCATCGGGGTCCTGCTGAGTGCCAGGGTCTGGGGGGCTCTCGGGGTGCCACAGAAACGAGACAGCTGTGGTTTCTGCCCTCGTGGACATGACAGTCTGGTGGGGGGGACAGACCAAGGGGAGCAATTTTGAATGAAATGGATGCTGCAGAGAGCAGGCGCAGCCGCCATGGGCATGTGCCAGAGCAGCCAGGCCTACCAGGGAAGGTCAAGGAAGGCTGCCTGGAGGAGGCGATGTCGATACTGTGATCTCAGAGTTGGCAGGAAGTTGGTGAGGTAGGGAGAGGGCATTCGAGGCACAGGCCTGCATGTCCCAAGGCCTGAGGTGGCAAAGGCCGGTCTCTCGGGATCGGAGGGAGGCCTGGCCGCTGGAGAGACGGCAGGAGACACGCGCAGCTGCGATGACTGTGGTAGGACGACAGGCCAGGGACTCTAGCTTGTGGCTGGGGTGGGGCTGTGGCACCTCTCTCCTTTGTCTCTGTGTCTCCCTGTGTCCCCAGAGCTGAGCAGCCAGGGGAGGCCAGGACTGGCATTTCCTTGGGGATATCTCTGAAGGAGCAGCACCTGCCGCTTTGGTGGCACCTGTTGCTGGGACTGTCTCTCTCCTTTCTGGCCCAGACCACAAGCCTCAGATCTGCTGGCTTCTGGGGAAGAGGCTCCGTCTTACTCCTTTGTCATGGAAGGTCCAGGGCTCACCGCGGGTGCTCAGGACATGCTCCGTGGCGTTTGTGTAGCTGCCCTGAGTGTGCTGAGGCGACACTGTGTTCCTTGTTCTCTCTCTCACAGAGGGGATGAGGATGAGGGTGACCTGCAGGAAGAACATGTAACCAAGGTGAGACCCTGTCCTCAGGTGTTGCTGTGTCTGGGCCCGCGTCCCGGGCTCTCCATCCTGAGGAGAATGCCAGAGTCGCTCTGGCTACTTCTCACTCTCCTGTTGACAAAGGAGCTTCCAGCCCATGGACTCTGTGGTTTCCCAGGCCCAGCCTGGTCCCTACTGGCTCACCTGGCAGGCTGGGCCCTAGGAGGCCTGTCCTGGGAGCGAGGCCTGGGCTAGCTGCCGGGCACTGAGGAGCAGCCGCTCTGGGGCCAAGGCCGGGTGGTCCTGACTCCGCCGGTGCTGGTTGTGGTGGGAGGTGGGGGAGGACAGGACTGCCCCGCCAGTCTCTCCTGGCGTGTTTCTTCTCTTCTCTGTATTTCCATTTGCACGCAGTGCTGTGGGGTATGTGTGGCCTGACACTTCTCAAACTTGAACATATTTGGTTTCATTCATTTAAGACTTTCCTCTGAGCAGATTTGTTACTGCAGCCGGACACACTCCCAGCTGGCCCAGTTTGTGCACGAAGTACACAGGAGTTCCTTTGGCAAGGACATCTAGCTTGTCCCGCTCGGCTCTGGGCAGGTAAGTAGTGGCAAGGTGTCTCACCCACGTGCCATCTGCTCCCTTCCCTGTCCCTTTGTCTTCCTTGTCCAGGTCCAGAAAGGCACTGGGTGTGAGGCCAGCTGCTAGGCCCTCTCGGGCCTGAGCAGTCAGTCACTGGAAGGAATGGAAGAGGCAGGTGGGCTGGGCTGGCAGATCCGGGCGGTGCTTGTGTGTCGCTTGGCCAGCACCGTGTCTTTGCCCCTTTCCTGCTCCTGCCTGGTAGAGCCTGTGTGTGAACAAAGACAGGGAGAGCCTGGGTTCTGCGTGGAGACGCAGAGAAGCAATGCGCAGCCACCGGGCCCCTGGTGCAGGCTCAGGCAGTCTGGGGAGAGTAGGGCAGGGCCAGAAGTGACTGAGGATCTGGGGCCACGTGGGCCTGGGACACGGGAAATAAAGACTATGTGTCTCTTGAATGGGAGGGACAGCAGAGCAGATCCCGGTTCCTTCCTAAAGACCCTCTCCTTGGGAAAAGGAGTTCCTGCCTTCTGGGTCAGTGTCTAGTCCCTGTCCCTGGCTTGGAGATGATTCTATAGGGAACATAAAGTCAAATCCCAGAGTGTCCTGATGAGACCACAGTGAACAGCACTCAGAAGGGTTTTATAGTCCCACCTCCTGAAAATGGTCTTAACATGACAAACCCACTCCATAGATAGCTGCCATCCTTTCTGTCTGTGTTCCCCTGTGCCTGTGCCACCTTCAAAGAAGAAGAATGCAGCTGAGGAGGAGACGCCAAAGGGAAAGAGGCAGAAGGAGCAGGCCACTGCCCCTTCTACAGCCACGAGCAGAGGCACCTCCTCTAGGATCCTGGCAAAGGTGAGGGGCATTGAGCAGCTGGTTGCCCTTGGGAAGGAGGCCTGGGCCTGTCCCTGTTGTGGGTGGCAGCTGGGTTGCCAGTCCTGCAGCCCAGGTGAGGACCCTGCAGGGTAAGGAAGTAGCTCTTGGTTCTGACTGTGGGCCACGGGGTCTTCCTCTGTACTCTGTATTTGGGGGGATGCCGCCCCCGTGGTTAGACTGACAGCCGTACACAGGCTGATGCGCCTAACCCACCCTTCCCTAGCACATAGTGGAAGGAGGCCCATGGACCCCTTGGTGGCCAATTGATGTTATTGGGGACAGCAGATAGGAGCCAGCAAAGAGTGTGCATTCCTCATGAAACCACAGCGAGAGCATGCCAGGAGCTGAGAGTGTGCAGCCGGCACACTACAGCACATGGCTGCATTTCCAAATGGCCTTTCAGCTTCCACACCTGCCTGCACGGGAGAATACTGTCTTCTTTGACCTGCCGGATCTTTAAAGAGAGGAAAAGTTGCTAATTCAACAGGCCAAAAATTGTATCTTACTGTTATTTGGTAGGTATGATTTATATGTTTTCTTGCTACTTCCTGAATTCGAGTGGACTTTGGAAATGGATATCACATGTGGAGAATTCAGTGTAACCAGAAAAGATTTAAGTAGATTTCAAAGCCTGCAGGGAACTGTGTCAGCAGCCATTGTCCGTGGCAGCCGCGCGCTCACTCGTGCAGCACCGTAACCGAGTGTGGGTGCCACGGGAGAGGGGAGGAGCCCGCCTGTCCCCACAGCCGTCCCTTGCCCGCCCTCTGGTCTCTCTGCCTCAGAGCAGGGTAGTGCTATAGTTATTGTACACAGATACTGTAAGATGGCTTGATATTGTTATGACCTTGAATTTTTAAAGCACTTTTCACCCCATTTTGCCTTTCTGGTATTCCAGTGAAATAGCTGCATTCTATTAATATGCATGGGGGCCATGGGGCCTGGAAAAGTTAAGTAATTCATTTGTTTTCTCACCATGAGTGAGAGATGGAGCCAGTATTAATGCCTGTGTCCTAAATTTCCAGTTTCCCCCTGAATTTTCATTTTGGATATCAGTATTCTTTTAACTGCAAAGTCTTCAGAGAAACATACACTTAAAATTTTACAGGGTTCTTTTTGGTTCCCCCACCCCTACTCGTCACCCTCACATGAGAGAGAGCATGTCAAGCCCATTTTGCAGATGAGGAGACTGAGAGTCAGAGAGGTGAGATGACTTTTCCAGAGCCACACAGCTGGGAAGTAGAGGCCCTGGGAACAGAAGCCAGGGCTGCTTTCTGGTGCACCAGAGGTGTCCTAGTGTTTGGAGGGAGCTTGCGGGCTACCTTGGGGACATAGGCAAGGCACAGTAGCAGAGGTTCCAGTCTCCCCCACCCTGCCCTTGGTTCAGTCAGGAGCTAGACAGGCTGCAATTTGCATGTTCCGTGTACTTGACTTGCACATAGAACTTTTGAGGAAAGAGTCTGTTGCTCCAGCCACAGTATGGTGCTATAGCTCTCTCTCATGAACGTCCCTACATATGGTCCATGCAGGAAATAGAAGAGTTCATGTTGGGAGCTCAGGGTAGGGCAAGCCAGTCTGCTGTGCGGTGAGCCCCGCCCTGCTCAGGTGGCTGCATCTCTACTCCCAGCCAGCGGTGCTGTCCTAGCAGGTGCTGCTGCACACGGCCACCCAGCAGGTGGTGGCATTCCTGATGCAGGGCCAGGTGGTGATCATTGACGTGAAGCACAGGTGTTCATCGACAAGGCACACACCTAACCGACACCATCATGGGCATCCACGGTGCAGAGGTCAGCTGCTTCCAGGTGGGTCGGCCTCCCCTCCCAGGCCCGGGCCTGCCAGAGGCAAAGGGACATGGATCATTCCTCCAAACACCTAGGCCTGGAATCCTCCAGAGGTGGGGCTTGGGAGGGGTG
>VBSM01003218.1:7249162-7297451 GCA_008086735.1 Cheirogaleus medius | reverse complement strand
TGGCCTTGGGCCAGGATGTGATGTGACCTTGAACCATTGCTGCTGGTAGACTCCTGGTCTTCCCAAGCCAGTACAAACCAGCAGGGAGACTCCTCTCTGAGGAAGGCAGCCCCTGCTTTCCCTGACCTGAAGCAGACACCTGAGCAGACTGACCTTCCTTCCCCTTTCTCAGCTCCCGCCCTTTGTCTGCACCCAGCCCCGCTCCTTACCTGGCGCCCCTGTGTCTAAGACTTCTGTAGTCTAAGACTCATGGGAAGCCCTCGGCCCTTGCCCAGAGGCTGGTCTGCCTCCACACCCACCCACGCCCTGTGCTCTCTCCCCAGCTCCGCCGGGCCCAGTCCCAAGTGCTCCAGTATATGGGACAATACAGAGGAGATGCTGCCCTCTGAGGTGGAGGGGCAAACCCCACACAGCTTCAGTGGCCCCCAAGTCAGCGTGTAGAGGAAGCACGGGGGTGACCGCCTCGGCCCACACCCACATTGTGGGAGTCAGCATGCTGTCCATGCCCAGGGTCTGCCATGGTGTTCCCTGCCCAGGCCTGGGATGCATGGGACAGAGCTTTGGGCTCTGAGGGCCTGAGGCCATAGGTTACCCCGTGGAGGAGAGGGGCAGACGCAAGGCCTCTGTGTAGGCCAGGTCAGGGCGCAGTGTTGGAGTATGGCCTCTGCACGTCCACCCAAGGCTCCCCCCTCAGGAAGCGTCTGGAGGCTGAGAACCTGATGTACATCAGGCAGGTCCTGTGTTTGTGGGAGAAGCTTGTGGCCACGCCGAGGGCTAAGAGCACCCTCCTCGTGCTGGCCCAGCCTGCACACTTGCTGGCCTTCGTTTTCTTTGGATGTCAGGATGGGCACCTAGATTTTCTATGTCTTTAAGAATTGTCTTGGCCTTTCTTTTTATTTAGAGATGGGGTCTTTCTCTGTCACCCAGGCTGGAGTGCAGTGGTGTCATTGTAGCTCACTGCAGCCTCAAACTCCTGGGCTCCAGTAATCCTCGTGCCTCAGCCTCCCAAAGTGCTGGGATTACAGGCATGTGCCACCGTGCTCAGCCCGTCTGGGCCATTGATTTCTTTAGAAAATTCTCATTCTTTATGGCTCAGTTGATTGGCCTGAGATCTTTTTGTAGAGCCCCCATTTATTTGCCCATGTTCTGAGTCCTTTTGATCTTGCCAGGCCCTATGTGCAGGTGGAAGTAATGGTACATCCCAACACAAACGTGTAACATTCTGTAATAGCTGTCGTGCTTGGGAGTTTCCCAGCACTTGCACATACACAGCTTTGCAGTCCCTGTGAGGACAGCCGCCCAGGTGTTTTAATCCTGGTGTGTAGATGAGTAAACGGCAGCTCAGAGCAGTGAGACTGGACTCTGGCTCCAGGCCCCAGGCTGCCGTGTCCCATGGCCAGCCCTTAGCAGGCTCCTGCAGAAGTGAAGGGCACAAAGCCCATGGGGTCCCCTGGAGGGGTCTGGTCTCACACTGGCATCTTTCACCTCCACCTCTCCTTGCCTCTGGCTCACCAGGTGGCCGGGGCAGCTCCTGTTTGCTCCCAGGTCCTTGCATAAAATGGCCTGGTCCCTTTGTCCCTGCCTTCTGGAGAAGGTGTCAAAAGAATGAACTCATAGGCCTTGGTTCCATCTGCAGGCACGTGGGTCAGACTCGAGGGGCTCCTGGAAGCTTCTGTCCTCTCTGTGGGTCCCGTGTTTGCTACAAATGGCAAAAGGTGGGACAGGAGCTGTTCACCTGTGTGCACTCTTCTGATGGGTGCAGGGTGGAGGGTAAGAAGATGGGGACATGGGTCAAAGACCTCCATCTTGACCTGTTGGGATTGTCTATCTTGGGGAACACTGAGCAAAGTCCCAACACACAGTTTCCCTCAGGCAGGTGAGAGAGTCGACCTCAGAGGCCCCAGGACTGACCTGAGCCGCGTCTGAGCTTCACGCTGGGACTCAAGCCCAGGACTCGAGGGCGGGGCTCCCAAGGCCACGTTTATCTCCCCTCAGGGCGGAGCTGAAGACCATCGAGGGCTTCCTCTTTCAGAGCCACATCGACAACATCAACCTGTTCGAGGCAGAGGTTTTCTTCTTTGTATGTCACCCACCAAATCTCCTTGTTCTTGTCTGTGAACAAAGTACTAGGTTAGACTTGGGAAGGAGTAGAGAGCAAATTCCTTCTGTCCTCAAGCAGTCTAAGATCTGAGGATCTGAAGCACAGACATCTGTAATTACTTAACCCTTGAAGAAACGTCCCAGCTGGAAAAAAGAAATCTTCAGTCTAGGGCAGAGGGGTTGCAGGGATGGGTGTTAAGGTGCCTTTCTTTGTGCCTCACAGACACAGAGAGGGACTCCGGGCCCTCACCACCTTACTCTTTCTTTCTTCTGGTGAGGTTTTGCCACTGGAGTTTTGGACAGAAGCAGGAGGCTAACTTGCAGGGTGCCCGGGCAGGAACGTGGCTGTGCTGCTCTCGTCTTCCCCCTGGGCTTGGGGTCTCACTGCAGCCTCAGAGCTTCGCTCGCCCCAGGCCTGCATGCCCAGTGCCATCCCAGGTGGGGCACAACCACTGCCACTTGATCCCAACATGGGCACAGCGACCACTTCCACGCATGGAGTGCTGCGTTCTAGGCGGCGTGCCACGCTCTGTGCCTCTGAGCTAGGGTGTCCTGTTGCCGCTGGTGAGCAAAGGAAACTGAGGCTCAGAGAGGTCACCTCGGGAAGGTGATGTGCACAGTCCTCCCACTGAGGGCCTACACGTGCGGCAGAGCTGGCATCTGAGCCCAGCCTTCTCTCCATCCCACCTGCTCCTTTTCTGGAAACCAGCTTTCCCTTGACTTACCCTTTTTGATCATTGTCACTGCCATTATCCCTGTCGGACAGGCTGGAAATCCAAGTGTGTTTGATACTTTCTCCCTTCGCGTCCCACAGCGCCAGGCCGACAGCCTCATACAGCTCTGAGCTCCCCCCACCCCACAGCTGCGTCCTTCCACTCCCCTGCTCCCCTCTGTCCCCCTCCCCCCCGTGCCTCATGGGCTGCCATCTGCTGGGTCTGCACTGCGGGACGGACTCCAGACCCCTCGCCTCTGCCTACCAGCCAAGACCTGGCACGCGTGCGCACACCGGGCACCACCCTCCCTCCCCTCCAGGCCTCCAGGCTCACCTCCTTCACCCCTTTGCCCACAGGAGTTCTGAGTTTCAGGTCAATTCTTCCAGGCACAGCTTAGATGCTTCCACCTGGAAGGAAAGCAGAGGGACATAACTTTTCCTGAGCACCGTTAGAGAGCCACAGGCATGCGCTGGTGCAGACGTGTCTGGAAGGCTGGGCAGGGCCGCCCTCCTGGGAAAGCGCTTGCTGCGGGGCAGCAGAGGAGGGGTGGCCTCCAAAAGGGGATTTTTGCCTCGGGAGGTCGAAAGGAGGCTCTGGGCGCCTCGGGAAGGGCAGTGTGTTGTACTCCCTGGGGTGGAGGAAAGTGGCGGCCTCTGTTTATAAAATGTACACAACAGCTTGCTCCGAGTGCCTGCCTGCAGCTGGCTGGGAGTGGCAGAGAGGAACCTGCTCCCTGCCTTGGGCCTGCCCTCAGAGAGCTCCAGAGGCCCTGGGCCCCCATGCTTCTTGGTGCAGAGTGGCCTTGCTGGGGTGGAAGGAGGTGGCAGAGATGGCAGAACCATCTGCGCCACTGCTCATGCCTCTCCACCGTTCTCTCCATCCCGCTCAGTGCTTGGGCTTCACAGAGCAATAGGAGCGTCCTCTCATCCTCTGCCCTCCCAGGTGACCGAAGGTGAGTCAGGAGGGTGGCAGGGCAAAGCTGGCAACAGGCCTGGGCAGAGCATCCACTCCTCATGTGTGGGCCGGACTTCGGGGAGGCCTCCGACACAGATGCTGGCAGGGCAGGGCCTCTTGGGCAAGGCTGCTGGAGATGGCCCGTGGCCTGGTGGTGAAGGTCAGGTGGGCTTTGGTTTGAGCCATGGTTCCATCACCATGGAGCTGTGTGACTTGGGCTAGTGTCTTTCTCTCTCTAAACCTCAGTGTCCTCGTGGAAAAGGGAGACGATAAGGGTTGGTCGTCCTGGAGATGAATGGGATGTCGTTTGCTGGCTCTTGTGCCTCGTACACGGACCCTCCCCTGAGATCCCCTGCGCCGTGCTTGGAAGCCCGCGTGAGCCTGCACCTGCCCTCCCCATGCGCCGCTGCCCTCCTTTCCAGCAGCCTCGCCCAGAGCTGCCTCCAGTTCTTGCTCCCGAATGCAGCCACGCACTTTGCCCTGGTGAGGGAGTGCCTGGCAGCAGTCATTGTGGGGGCACACTGTGGCCAGTGAGGACACCAACCCCAGCCTCTTGTGCCCCTGTTGTTAGACAGGGACCGGGAAGTGTGAGCCATCAGGCTTCTTGGCCTGTCCCCATCCCCAAACCAGAAAGGGGCCAGCTCAGGCAGGCCCAGCAGTGTCCACTAGGTGGCACTGCTGCGTGGTCTCACTGCCGGCCTGTTAGGCTGGAGCAGGAGTTGGGCAGTGGGCACCTGCTCTGGACCTCTGCAGCCACCGGGTCCGGCTCCTCCAGAGCAAGCCTTTCTGTAGTTCACACTCTCGTTTACGTGCCTCAGTGCCACTCCCTCTGTCACCCACCACAGAACTATCAACCTCTCATAAATTTGTTTTAATAGGTATTTTTTATGAAAGTATACTTTCATTGTAGAAGGCAGAGACAAGCAAAAACAGGAAAAAAGAATCATAATTACACCAACAAAAGGTTCATTTTGGTGTCTATCATTGTAACAGTCTTTCTATGCATAATTTTTACATATGTGCATAGTATTTTAAAGACAAAACAAAAATGATCTTATCCCTACATGTTGTTGTTATAATATGCTTTTTTTTCACTCAGCAACAAAGTGTCATAAGCATTTTTCCTTGTCAGCAAGTATGCATTTGTTCCCCCATACTCTGGCTGCACTGTATGCTAGTTATATGGATTTGTTTATTTATGTATTCATTCATTTATTTAGAGACAAGGTCTTGCTCTGTCACTCGGGGTAGAGTGCTGTGGCGTCATCACAGCTCACTGCAACCTCAAACTCCTGGGCTCAAGCAATTCTCCCTTCTTAGCCTCCCGGGTAGCTAGGACTACAGGTGTATGTTACCACACTCAGCTAATTTTTTAAATTTTTTGTAGAGGTGGGGTCTTTCTATGTTGTTCAGGCTGGTCTCAAACTCCTGGCCTCAAGCAATCCTCCAGCCTCAGCCTCCCAAAGTGCTGACATTACAGGCATGAGCCACCACACTGAGCCAGATATATTATATTTTATATAACCACTCCTCTCTTGTTAGGTATTTAAGCAATCTCCAGTTTTTCTCTATTTTAAACAATACTGTGATAAATATAACTAAAACTACACACAGTGAGGATTTCGTCTTAGAAAAGGACTTACTAGATGAAAGGCTGTTCAGAATCCAAAAGCCGTGGTTCCCAGCCCCAGCTGCCAGTAGCTTTTTTAATTTTTACGTTTTTTGTGTGTAGATTCATAGATTTTAATTCATTCAACATATTAAAGTTATTTATAGTCATTACTGGTTTTTAGGCTCACATTGTCTCAAACTTGGCCGGTGGGGGCCCTTCCTGCTACATCTGGTCCTTTTGACAGGGCCCCTCAGTCCCGATTTCCAGCACGGCAAATGTCCCGGGCTCGGCGTGTGTCTTCCCTGCCCCAGAGCTGGACTCACTCATTTCTCTGAGGTATCTTGGTTTCCTTTAATGGGGAATGATATTTAGAAACAAGATCTGGGTGTCAAGGTGTTTGTAGTGCTCCTATATTATCACTGTTTATAGGACATTTCAGTAGACAGACCTAGGAAATATGTTTTCAGAAGTCATGAGTCCATATGATATTTCCAAGTAAAATCAAATAAATAATTTATTTGACCTTATATTGTATCTCTTTCTCTTAAGCTGAACATTTGGTTTCCTATTACATTAACACAGTTTCTTATCTGCTCTATCCTAAAATATATATCTATAAAATAGTCTCAAAATTATAATACCGGTATTACTTCCAACAATAAATCTGATTGCAGTTGCATTTTTTTGAAATTTTGGTTTTGCCCTTAGAGTGTATCCCACTAAAGATGTATTGTCACTGGGCTCTAAAGTCGCTTGAGAGCAGGCTTTTCTCTGTGTGCTTATGTTGCAAGTTTGATAGAAAGCAGACTTTTTTGTTTCATTTTGCTTTCAATGTTAGAATTTGCTTTTTTCTTTTTTGACTTAATTATATTTCTAAAATATGTAAACACTTGTGTGGTACAAAAGTCAAAACTATATAAAAAGATATATTCAGGAGAGTCTCACTTGCATCCCTCTCTAACCTCTGGGTAGACTCCCTGAACATGCGATTCTTGGGTGAAAAAGTATATTTAATTTGTTAAATATTGACAGATTCCCCTTGATAAGAACTGTACCATTCTGTAGCCCACCAGCAATGTCTAAGAATACCCGTTTCTCCACAGAATGATTCAACTGTTGGGTTTTTGCCAGTTCAATGTGAAGCCCTAGGCAGGGCTCCTCAAACTTTTTAAACAGGGGGCCAGTTCACTGTCCCTCAGACCGTTGGAGGGCCGGACTATAGTTTAAAAAAAAAACTATGAACAAATTCCTATGCACACTGCACATATCTTATTTTGAAGTAAATAACAAAACGGGCAAAAACACCCGGCGGGCAGGATAAAGTGTCCTCGGCAGGCCGCATGTGGCGAGGGCCGTAGTTTGAGGACCCCTGCTAGAGATTCTTATTCGGTAGTTTGGGCTGGAGCCTGGCCATGTGTGTTTTGATTTATTTATTTATTTACTTTTCTTTTTTTGAGATCGGGTCTCACTGTACCCCAGGCAGGAGTACACTGGCATCATCACAGCTCACAGCAGCCTCCAACTCCTGGACTCAAGCCATCCTCCTGGCTCAGCCTCCCTAGTAGCTGGGACTATAGGTGCATACCACTGCGCCCACCTAATTTGTTTAACTTTTTGTAGAGACAGGGTCTCACTATATTGGCCAGGCTGGTCTCGAACTCCTGGCCTCAAGCAATCCTCCCATCTCAGCCTCCCAAAGTGCTGGGATTACAGGCATGAGCCACTGCGCCCGGCCATGTAGATTTATTAATTCCCACTGGTGATTTTGATGCATGGCCAGTGTTGAGAATCAAACTGTTTAATTTCCTTTGCTCTTCCTACAAGCAGTTTAAGTGAGACTGCTAGCACTGGATGTCATCAGCAATTCCTTCTCTTTTTGCCAATTTGCTACCAGCCTTTTCTTTTACCTTTTTTCTGTTCATGTGCGCTTGCTGCCTCTTCGCCCAGACTTCTCTCTTCCCTGCCCCTCTCAGGCCTGAGTTCCTTTCCTCTCGTCCTCTGGGCGGTCACAAAGCCTCGATGTTGTGGTCTGCAGCTGTCTGACTTCCGGGAGCAGCTGCTGGCCTGTGCCAGGGAGGAAGCTGAGTGGGTGGTGGCCTTCCCCGTGAGGAGTAGCCGTGTCCTGGGAGGGCCCTGGCACCTGCTGTGTGAGTGGACACACAGTCACCAGGCCAGGGCTGGGGAGACCCCTGGTGGGAGCCCTGTGCCGGCTCCCTCAGAAGCTCAGGCCCCGGTGCTCACGGTGCTCACGCTCTGCCGCCATCCGCGCTGCCAGTCCAGCTGTGGTGGGAGCGGGTGGTGGGGGTTGTGAATTGCTCTTCCTGGTCTGGAAGATGGGGGCAGTGCCCTTGCTGGACTCTGCCTTGCAGAACATTCGCACCTTCGGTTTCCAGCCCCTCCCTGGGTCTCACTGCATCACGTGATCCCTGTCATCTGCAGTAAGGTCTCTGACCAGCCACCAGCCACGGGAATTCATGCACTGAGAAGAGAGCTGCCCCTCCCCCGCCAGCCTGCCCACCAGGCCTCAGCTGGGGATGGGGAATTCTCGGGAGGGGCCGCTCAGGGGGAGCAGTATCTGTCTGGCTCCTCCCATCCCTCACCCTTTGGCTGTTGAACAAGATCTCTGAAACCTTCCCAGCATCCCTTAAGGGCCAAGTGCACAGAAAGCTGGGCGTTTCCGGTGGTCCTCTTGCCCATGGTTAGGTCTTGGGGCATCTCGAGGGGCATGCCTGTGGTGCTCAGCCCCTGACCTGCCACAGCAGGTGCCCACAAGGCGCTGGGAATGGAGGAAGGGGACTCAGTGCCATGGCAAAGGGGAGTCATCTCTGGGGCGTTAGCACCGTGGGAGGGGGGAGTGCTCCACCACCAGAAGCAGCAGGGCGTGTTCGGTGGGAGGGCAGCACACTCCACTCTGACTCCCACCCGAGGAGCCACTGGGCAGATCCCCCTTCCTGGCTGTGGTCACACCGAGGGGCTCTGTCCTGAGTTTTGAGCCCCAAGATTAAGAAGCCATTTATGGGGGTGACTTCAGGGGCTGCTACATGGGGGGCTCTTGGTCGTCCTTCCTTGGATAGACGAGGCAAGTCAAATCCTCTGTAACCTGTGCAGGGTGGTTCCCAGAAGGGTAATCTGTTTCTTCCCCTCCTACGAGTACCAGTGCCGGGCCCATGCCCACAGGGAGAGGGTGGCCTGCTGGAAGAAGGCCACCAGGAATAGGCGAGTGCCTCTTCAGCAGCACCTCCCGCTCGTGAGGATAGTGAGACCCAGAACTCTTCCTGGGGTTTCTCGTGCTCAGGGAGTCAGGATGGTTAGGCTTCTCCTGGGTCCTCAGCCAGCACTCGCTGGCCCTGACTGCACAGGATTTCCCCAGAGCCCACAGCTCTGTGAGGCTCTCTAGTCCCCCAGCTGGAACACACGTACAGGAGCAGGCCTGAGACCCAGCGCTCTGAACTCACCTCTGGGACACATACTCTTCTGCTTCCAGATTTTCCAGGAACCCAAGAGTACAAACCAGGTAGAGCAGGTGCTGACGGAGTATTCCAAGTGCAGTGAGGTGAGAGGCCTCACTCTGAGGGTTGGGTCCGGAGACAATATGGGATTCACAGGAGGAAACATGTCGGGTGACATCCAAGCTGTGGCTCAGCAGCTCTGGGCTGGGTCTCTCCTGCAGTGCCATGGCCAAGTGGGGTCCAGGTGACAGGGCCCTGCTCCTCCCCGAGGCTGGAAGTCAACTTCTCTGACAGCCGAGGCCAGTAAGTCATGGTCCTCTCCCATCTCTTGGGGCTGTGGTACCCAGCTGCCCGCACTCTAGTCCGCTGGGCCCTGCTTGCTGTCTGCTACCATCCAGTCTGCGGCCAGCTCCACCTCAGGGTCTGTCCACAGTGGGGACAGTATTTCAGCAACTCTACATCTGGCCCTTGGAGAGCAGGTGGGCAACCAGCCAACCATACACTACCAGGACCCAGGTTGTTGGCCTAGACTGGATCTCTTTGCTGAGAAAACCCTTTCCAGGTGTCAGGAGGCCCAAAGAGTGGTGCACGCAGCAGCTGGTGGCATGGAGTGAGGACACCACATGCCCTTGCACGAGTCTCCGCCCCAGGTACGTGGCCATGGTGGGCATCCCCTGGCCCAGTGTGGGTCTCCAGAGCTACAAGACAAGGTGGATCAGCCTGGATTTACCAGGTGATCCAGGTGATCTACCTGGATCAGCCCCGGTGAGTGCCTCCAGTATTCCAGAACATGCGAGGGCAGCGTGGAGGGGTGCCACTCTAGGCTGGGATGGCAAGGCCTCCCCACTGGGCCTTCCACCGACCCATGCTTCCTGTCCACTCAGAGGTCTGGCTGCACCTCCACACCCTCTCGATCTCCCCTGTGGTGTTCTGTGGCATCTGCTGCTGGCATCGGCCCTTGAAGCCTCTTGATCTGGCCCTGAAGCCTGGCAGGGTCTTTTCCCAGGGAGAGTGGGGACACTAGGCAGCAGGCAGGAAGGAGCCCTCCACAGGCCATCTCCTTTGCCCTCCCCAGCCCAGAAGCCCAGGGGAGGCCCCCGGGGAGGAGGGTCTGGGTGGAGGCCCTGCCCAGTCCACAGGTAAGCCAGGTCGCTGCTTGCTGTCCAGGTGGATGGCTGCAGAATGCAGTGGCAGGAAAGAGGGGCTGATCTGCCCCGTCCCCCATCTGAGGGCTGAGGAAGGGGAGGGGACCCCGTGGGGACATACAATTCAAGAGGCAGGTCTGCCGAGGAATTCCGGCCTGTACCCTTCAAGGCAGGTCCATCAGGCCCCCGCGGGATTTTGCCAGCATAGCGTCCCCCGCCAGGCCTCCAGCCTGGATCTGAGACCGTGTATCAGTAAAGCTCCCTCTGGTGCTGCCCTGGCTGTTATGCAGAGGGTCAGTCCTGCCTCTTCCTTCCCCCAGGGCTCCCCCCCACCCCCCACCCCCAGCCTGGTTTCCCACTGCCTTCTCCTCCCCCAGGTTCATCGGAAGAGCCCCTCTCTTCCTGACGCACAGTCACGCTGCTGGCACCAGGCCCTGCCTCTGCTCTGCCCACTGGGCCTGGCCTGCAGGGACCCTGCTCAGGGAAGGGAAGTCCAGGGGTGAGTGTGGAGTGCAGGACACTGCCAGGATCCAGGCACAGGCAGGGGAGCCTGTGGGAGATGACCAGGCAAATCCTGAAGAAACAGGGGTTCCTGCCATCCTTGGGCCATTCCAGGGCAGCCCCTCCCTGGAACTGGGTCTTTCTCCCCACGCCTGGCTGGGGTCAGGTTTCCTGCCCGGCTTCGGCAGGCCTCCTGCAGCGTCTCCACCCTGCCCCTCTTCTTAGGCCCGTCTGCTTCTGCCCTTTCTAGCTAAAACAAGCCGTTCTCGACCTTTCACCTTCTCTTCTAAATTTAAAATGTTCCCCATTTCCAGCCCCTGCCGGCCCTAGGGCTCCTCCTGCCCAGGGCCTTCTGAGCGCCCCCAGCCACCTCACCCCTGCCACAGCCTGTCCCCGAGCCTGCTCCACTGCCCTCCCCACATGTCACCTTCCGGCAACAGCACCTCCCTCCTTCTCAACCACTGGAGCAAACTCCAAGATACCTCTCGCCTGACATCAGCAATTATGCCGAGGGCCGTCAGGCTCTCAGTAGAACTATTTTTAGTGATCCCGTGTCTGTCACTGAGATATTTTTTCCTGTGGGAAAATATCCCTCCCTCCCATCTGCAAGAGTTGCCCCTGCTGGCTGCACCTCGCTTCTCTCTGACCCAGAAGAAGGGGCCTTGGTGCCCGGGATGTTCTGCCCGTTGCTGGGAGCTCTGGGGCAGGAGGACTGCCCCTGGCTCTGGGGGGACGAATGCTCCCCGAGTGGCTTCCGTCCCTCCACTAAAAAGCACATGCTGGTTTCTACAGAGTTCTTGGCTGTGCTCCTCTCCCGACCTGCGTTGCTCTCATCTCTTGACGTCTCTTCAGGGAAGGAAAAAGCACTCTGGGGAGGGGATGGGCACCCCAGCAGCATGTGGTCTCGAGCCAGCATCCTGCCCTTGAAGAAGGTCCCAGCCCCTCCGTGCGAGGGCAGCAGCCGGCCTGGTCTGGGGAGGACGTGTGGCAGAGGCCCCTGGGACACAGTCATCCTTGTCCTGTCTTGCAGCCGTGGGGGCAGGAAGAGGTGGGATGGAGACGGACACTGGGGCGAAGGCGCTTCCTGCCCCCACCCAGGTCCTTTCCCAGAGATCCCTGGGAGGGAAGAGGCTGAGGTGAGGGAGGTTGGAGGGGCACCAGTTCGCCCAACCCATGGAGACAACAGGAAGGAAAAGGCAGGAGAATATGCAAGATGCAAAATAGCCCAAGGCCCAGGGAAAGCAGCTTGTTAAAGATCCCAGATCAGGTCCCCAGCTTGGCCTGTGGCTCTCACTGCAACCCAGAAGCCACAGGTAGGGGCTCAGTGGCACATGCATCCCCACACTCCCTAGCACTCCACAGCCACAGTGTTCACCTCAAGCTCTTGGAGCTTCGATCTGTCCTGGACCCAGCACTGGACACTAACAAGACAATGGTGACGTTTGGGGGACACTCTCACAGCCACCCTGCGAGACAGGCGGTGTGGGCAGCCCCACCGACGCATCAGAAGCAGGACTTTGGGCGGCCAGGGTCCAGGCACCGTATGATGCCAGTGTTTGGGCTTCACAGCAGAGGCTCGGGGCCTCTGTCTCTCAAAATATCTCAGGCCCATGACCATTTCCTTGGACAACTCTCGGCAGGGGTCTAAGCAAATTCTCTCTGTCACCGCTGCTGCTGGCTGAGCTTGGAGAGGAAAGCTCTGCTAAGCAGGTCCCAAACCGGGAAGGAGCTGGAGGCCCAGGCGGGGCTCCTTCCGGCAAGCCCCTGAGAGGCAGCAGGAGGCGGGTGGCTGGGGTGCAAACCCCCACGAGGGTGGGCAGAGAGCACCCTGACCGACCCTGGTGGTGTGGAGGCGAGGTGGTGTTTTGCTTGGAGCCTCCTACTGCAGTGGCCCCGGGTCCCCTCACCTTGTTCCTGCTCCTTCTGTCCTCCAGCTGCGCTCCTGGGCGCTGCCCCGAGCTTGGCAGATGCACTCTGGCCACCGGAGGGCTCGGCCACCTCCTCAGGAGCTCCCTGGGCTGGGGCTGGGAAGGGAGGAAGGGCTGCTCAGGCGGGGCTGGGCTGTGGGATGGCCTTGGGGTGACACTTGCAAGTGTCCAGGGGCTTCACCTCAAGAGCCTGGCTGGGAGGAGGTGCCCAGGTGAAAGAGGAAGCGGCAGTGCAGTGGGGCCTCTGGGGACTGCACGGGGCCTGGACTTCTGCCACCTGAGCTCAGGAGCCTTGTGTGCAGACGCTGCCTGTCCCTCCCCACCTCGAGGCCAGGTGCCACCCTGCAGAGGGGCCTGTGAGTTATCCACATGCTGACAGTGTCTCAGCTGGACAATGAGCCCACAAAGGGTTTCTGTGCCGTTGCTGGATGCTGGAGAGAGACCTGGAGATATGACATTGACACTGAAATTTTGTCATTTCAGGGACACTGAATATTTCGTTGCTGTAGTTTTTCATTGTTTTAGTAGATCCTTTTCTCCCATTGGTTTAACTGGGGATGGAGGATTCAGAGCCCCACTGGTCCAGCGCCCACCAACCTGGAGGGCAGAACTGCAGAGCTCTACAGACAGTTTGAAAACCACTATTTTTCAAACCCAGCAGAACAAGATATTTGAAATGAGAACTATTCTGAAAATCTAGGGTTTATGACCATAAATTTGACAGGTAGAGGTGCCCTCAAAGAAAGCCCCCAGCCCGCCCTGTCCCCACCTGCAGGAGACACGTTGCTGGCGCCTGGGCCTGCAGGGGCCGTGGTCTGGGGTGGGGGTGGGGTGCTGACCAGCACTACAGGAGCTGGGGGAGGCAGTGGTGGGGTGGTGGAGGTGGGGGCGGTGGGGATGCGGTTAGCACTCCATCTTCTAGGTCTGAAGTGGGAGTGTGAGAAAGAGGTGCAGGGAAGAAGGCGGCAGAGCAGGGAGCTCCCTAGCCCAGCTCCATCCTAGCACCCAACCCCCGGCTTGAAAGGCTCGGCTTCCTCTGTGTGGAAGACAGTGATGCTGGAATGGGGTCTGGGGCAGAGGGGCGAGGCCAGGGCCCTGGTTGGTGCTGGGCGTGAGGCCATCAGAGATGCTGGGCAGGTGGGGCCATATGTCGATCTCACGCACCCGGCCCAGGTCTGGCAGGTAGAAGTGGTTCTCTGGGACCTGCAGGGTTAGGTGGAGGAGTGTGAATGGTGACAGGGACCAGCAGGGCCTCATGCACACCCCTTGGAGCTGGATTGAGCCCTGGCCAGGAAAAGAGCCCTGTCAGGCCCCCTCCTCACAGCCACCCTCCCCACCTGCTGCTCCAGCTGCTCTCCCTTGCTGAGGGACAAGGACATGGACAGCTGCTCTGCACCTGTCTCCCACTTCCCTGTGGGCACAGTGTGTGCTGGGATTCCCAGGCTTCCTGCGCCAAACCCGCACCGTCAGCCGCTGGCTCCCAGCCCGGTGCTCCTGCTGCTAAAGTCTGCCGCCCCGGGCCACACCTAAGCCCCGCCAGGCCCTGCGGCGCTGTCTGGCCACAGGCTTTCAGTGGTGTTGAGGACCAGCAAGGAGCTGACGAAGCTGCCATTGCTGGGAAGACCACAGAGCCCCTCCCTGGCAGCGTCCTCAGGCTCTGGGGAAGCACTGCGACTTGCCCTGGTGGGGGGCTGGAGACGACAGGGGTGGGGACATCAGTGCCAGCCAAATCGACTCCATCCCCTCCCAGTTGTCCTGGGGGCCAGAGCCCCAGGGTGGGCCCCGAGCCCCTCCCAGCGGCAGGCCCCCCAGTGTGCGGTGGGTGTAGCAATAGGACCTGCAGGCCCACCCATCCTGGCAGGGTGCTAGCTCCGATCCTGTGGTCCTAGGCACCAGTGAAGATGGAGCCATGTTCCTGCAGGTGCCCTGGAGCCAGGCACTGGGTGCTGGAGAACACCTGTGGACACAGGCAGCCTGAGGGGACTGAGAGGCTCCAGGCAGCCGAGGGGTGGCTGGCAGGGCTGGGGCCAGCGCCCTGGGCAGGAGGAAAGCCCGAGGTCTGGTTGAACAGCAGGGGCAGGGATGTGGGCAACCTCAGACATGGGAGATGGAGGCCCTGCCCACCAGCCATGGACATAGGGCCATGTGGGCTGCCTTGATGGCTTCTTGCTGCCTTTGATCTCCTCAATTTTGGCCTGGGCCAAAGAGACCCTCCCCCCAATGGCCTGCACCTGGCTCTGCCTCAGCTCTGCTTGCTGGGAGATCCCACCACAGAGGAAATCCCAGAGGCTGGGGCTGCTCCCAACCCCTGCAGCATGGTGCACCTCTCTTTCTGACAGCAGACCTGCCAAGACAGGGCCTTGGCCAAGGGCTCATAAATCAGTGCCACCTGCTTGTCAGGGCTGATCAGTGCTGCCCAGGTGACTTCTACAGGGAAGATCTGAGATGGAGGGTCTGGAGTTAACTGTACTGGGTCCTCGGAGCTCTCTGAGGGGATGGGCCACCACCCTGGCCCCAAGCTGATACCTGTGCCTGCCATCAGCCATGGGGCACAGACAGAATCACAGTTGCTCCCTTGTGTGCGCACAGCTGTGAACACACACCTCACTACCGTGTGAAGGGGCAAGCCTGGCCTCTACAGAGGAAGCAGCTGGAGCTCAGTGAGGCTGAGACTGGCAGGGCTGGACCTAGATGCTGTCACCTGAGTTCAGACCAGCCCTGTGGATGAGGATGTGCCCTGCACATCATGAATGGCGCACAGGCTCTCTGTAGTCTGGCTGCACACCTGCCCCCGCTCTCCCCGGATCAGCGTGGGCTCCGCAACACCAGCCACCGGCTATTTCCTGCCCATGCCCAACACTCTCGTCTCAGGGCCTCTGCATCTGATGGAACGCAGTGGCACAGACATCCACACGGCTGGCTCCTGCATGTCACCGAGTCCCCTTCTCGTGGAGGCCCTTCTGACCCGAAATCTGGAGATGCACCTATCACTTCCCAACCCCCATGCCTGCTGTGATTTTCTCCACAGTGTGGCTGGACACAACACATCTCTTGGCTGTGTGCTCCAGTTCGGGGGCCAGGGCTGGGTTTTGTTCCCTGCTGCATTCCCAGAGCTTGGCACGGTGCCTGACACGTGGTGGGGGCTCACTGGAGACTGAGGAATGACTGAGGCCCGGGGGCCTTACCCTTAAAGGTACACAGCCCCACTTGTGCTTGTCCATGCTGTTAAGCCACCACAAGTGAACTCTGACTCACAGGTGCCACACTGTTCTCCTCCCAATCTCTCTGTAGCTCCCCTACCCCTGAGAGCCTGAGTCCTTGCCCACAACAGCCACACTCCACACCCAGGGAGGTCATCGCCCAGCACTCACCTGCAAGAACGAGCACACGAGAGGCACGAAGAAGGAGGGGAAGATGCACAAGTGCAGTTCATGGGGAAGGCAGAGGGTAAGGCAGGGTGGCCGGGGCACCGCTGACTCCAGGGTGAGAGACTCTGGGACCAGAGACCACTGGGACCTCCCTAAGAGTTGAAATACAGTCAGGAATCTGGCCTGACCTGCCCAAACCACTCCCACCAACTCTGGAAGGTCTTGACCCCCAGAAAACCCACCTGACGAGCGAATTGCACAATCCAGGGGTCTCCATGCCCTGATTTCTCCTGGCCCCTCATGTGTGGGGCACAGCAAGGTGGCGGCTGGAGTACAAGCAGCCCCCACAGCAGCTTGGTTTTCCTTGAAGCCATGCAGGCGGGGAAGGAGGGCACCGCTTCCTTCCCTTGAGAGGAAGCAGAGCGCGGGCCCCGTCTCCCCCATGGGAAGAGAAGGCTCATCTGCTGCAAGGGGTCCTCGAGCTCAAGCTGCTTCAATGCACTCCAGTTCCCAGGGAGCCACATTCTGCCCCTGGGCGCAGAAGCGACCTTCCCTGGTCACATAGGCACTCTACTCAAGGTCCACAGGGAAGTGGGGATGCTGGGACTGGAGTCGGACAGAGGCTGCTCTGTTCTGGAGCTGATGTCAAGCAGAGAAGGGGTGATTGCTCAAGGTGGCAAACATCAAGCTCAACAACGAGCCCTGGCAAATTTCTGGACTGCATCATTAAATAGAAGGTCTGTAAGCATGTAGAGAAGGAGGAGGTGAACCCCAGACGCCAGCACTGTGCTCAATTCATAACATCTCTTTTTGTTTTTGTTTCTGTTTCTGTTTTTGTTTTTGGCAGGGCTATTAGACTGGTGTGTTAGGGGAAAACCTGAAACACATTGCACCTTGAGTCAGCAGGATTTTGATGGCTCCTCACACAATCCCATGTAAAGATGGAACTATGGGGCTGGAGGCGAGTACATATAGGAAAAGCCAGGCCAGATGGACACAGTCCCCACAGGGTGCTGCTAAAGAGGGGCCTGACCCAGCCTCGCGCTGGGGGCGCTGTCAGGGCCCCCCAGTTCATTCGGTGCCTGACTAGGAAGCTGGAAATGTCAGATAGGGGAGGGTCCAATGGCCCGCACGACAGAACCAACACTCCAATAAAGCCGAAAACCAGAAGGAGGAATGCAACCGACAAGACAGAATTCCCAAGGAATGAATGTGACACTGCTCGAGGTTCAAACAAGCAAGTACACAGGTACAGAAGGTTCGGCAGCAGTTCAGGTGAAGACAGACCTGGAATTTCAGGATAAGCTCAGGAGGGGCTAAAAGCCTACGAAGCAGCTTGCAAAGGACATGAGCTCTCGGGGCTCACAGCTTCCTGTGCTCCGCCCCACCACCAGTAAACCGGGACATGCTCTCCTGGAGGGACAGAGAAGCCCTGAGCATCAGTCCCTCCGGGCACCAGTCTCGCCACATTGTGTCCCCTTACCCTGGGCCCACATTGCAAGAGGACTCTGAACTCCCCTGCAGACTGCAGAATCTGTCCTGTCACTCTGCGTCTCTATCGCCCAGGACAGTGCCTGACATGCAACAAATACAGCTGAACAGAAAGTGACAAATGACCAAACGCCCAAAGGAGGGTGATGAAGATGGTGATGAATGAGAAATCCACATCATATGAAGACAACTGAAGGGTGTTCTGGCTAAAGAGGAGATGACTCTGCAAATATGATAACTCCCTTCAAATCCCACAACTATCAGAAGAGCTGTCAGGTAGAAAAGCGACTGAGATCCATTGCCTGCCAGCCCCAGGGCTGCAGTAGGACCAGTGGGTGGAGTTACAAGGATTCAGACCTCCGTTCTCATAAGGAAAATGTTCTCAGGAACAGCGCATAGCTTGGCAAAACAATCAGATTCCCACTGGACACAGCCTGTCTGGGATGCTCCAAGGGAGAGGCCCGCCGAGGGCAGGGGAGGCAGGCATGATTCTGGGGCTCTTTCTGTGCCCCGGGCCCTGGGATGGTTTGCTTGTGGACAGAGTCCTCGTCTCTCTTACTGGCACACACCACAATGCCAAGGGAGAGGCAGGCCCAGAAGGAGAAATAGCTTTCAGCGAGTTTGCCGTCTCAACAGACGGGTGGTAGCTGTCGAGAGGCTGTGTGAGGAAGGACTGTAGCCACTTTGGGGCTGGGATGTTGGTGAACAGCATCCGCCATGGGGGCAATTTGCCCAGACGCAGGACAGAGAGCCGGCTTGCTCTGTCTGCTCAGAGCTTGGGCTCCACTACTGGTCTGTCCCCTGCCTGTCCCTGTTTCCAAACATCCCTCTCTTGCTTCCTTTCCTTCCCCTTACTCTTCAACAAATAACTTGAGTGTGTTCAATTTGTAAAGCACAGCACGGGGCTGTGGGGCCAGAGATGAACCAAACAACACACACCTGCCCCCAAAGTGATTCATGCCTCCCAGGGAGTTGAGAACTGAACATCAATACCCCTAGTGTCCCTCGGACCTGGGCCTCACATCTAATTCATAACGGTGCAACCTTGGGTGAATCACCAGTTGATCTATGCATATCTCAGCTTCTTTGGCTGAAAAATGGGATGGCAACTTCTATTTCATGGAATTCCTGTGAAGGTTCCAGTGAACGGACTCTGTGCAGGGCTCCTGGTCTAGCCTCACAGCCTCAGGGCTCAGTTAACATTTGCTGTTATTGCCCATAAGACTGGGAGGGATGCCGGGTTGTGGGCACTCAGAGAAAATCCAAACCTCTGCACAGGCAGACGAGGGCAGGTTGGGAAGATTGCATGGAAGAGGCGGTCTTGAGCAGACGTGCAGAAGACGTTCCAGGCAGAGGAGACAGGCACTCTGCAAGAGAACGCGTGGAGACCAGAGCATCAGCGCAATGGCAAGCAGCTCGTCTGCTGCAGCATGAGGCTTTCAAGGAGGCTGGAAGGGACCACTCTCCTCCCAGCATGGCAGAGGGACAGGCAGGACGGGGCCTGGGCTCCCTGCCCCACCATCTCCAAAGACTACCCCATTCCCTACAGGAACATTTCCTACGAAGCCAGGCGGGCTCCAGCCCCTGCAGAGCTGCCACTGGCCTGTCACAATCAGCGTGCCAGTCCCTAGAGGCTGCTGGGGAGGAGGGAGTACCCACTGCTGACCCAGATTTGCTGTGTCTCCTCCCTCACCCTGTCATAACCCTGGTGTCACAGTCTCTGAACCTGGGCTCTAGTCTTTACCTTTATCTTCTCCACCCTCGGGGATGATTAGGGTGCCCTCAGGGCCATCAGGTGCCAGGCAGTAGTGGGAAGGGGGTGAGAGGGATGGAGGAAGGAGGAAGTGAGGACTGCTTCTCGGGTGAAGTGTCTGGGCTGGGGGCTGCCGTGGCAGCAGATGACAGCATCCCAACTCGAACTCGCAAGAGCTGGTCAGCTCTTCTTCCCTGTGCCACCCACCCCCTCCTGCTTTGTCATCCTTGTCAAGGGGAGCAGGTGACATCTCTGGGCAGGTATTTTTGGGCCTGGCTTCTCCCAGGTAAAGACGGGGCAAATGGAGAGTCTAAGAGCTTCAAGGCAGGAGGAGGTGGGGGCAGGAACGTCTGAGAGAGCTGGGGAGGCACTTGTCCTGCTCTCCAGTCTCCACACAGCTCCCCGCTGCGGCAGAGGCAGGGCAGGAGGAAGGAGTGCTAGCCTGGAATGCTAATTTGCCCATGAGCTCACCTACCTCGGCCGCTGGGCACACGCTCCAGAGACGGGGCCGGGCCTGTGGTGGGCCATGGAGGGAGAGTGTCTCTGCCCCACCCACCTGTCTCCTGCTTGCAAGCGGCTTCCAAGCAGGAGGCGCATGTGTGAGGGGAGAGAATCTAAGGTGCTCACATCCCACCACAAAAGCTCGTGAAGAGCAGAAAGCCCACGTGCTTGTCAACTGCTGCAGGGTGGGGGACAGGGATGAGATGGGTGTTGGCCTCCCCACCCCATCCCCATCGCTGACTCCTCCTCTCCTCCATCGCCGTCCCTAATGTGTCACCGTATCCTGTCACTGTTTCCTTTGCAATGCCTCATCCAGTCCTGCCCACCTGCACAGCCCCTGGACAGCAGCCTCATCCCTTTCACGTCCGGACCACAGTGATAGCTTCACGGGGCCCCAGAACCCCTATCCCCTTCTTGCACATGTCGTGACGTCTGCCCAATGAGCCCTCCCAGAACTCTGTCCCATCACCTCCCTGCACAAGGACTGGACCTACCAGGGCTCCCTAAGACCCCTCAGTCAAGTTCCAAGTCCTGCCCTGTTATGAGGACCCCCAGGCCCTCAACTTATCCCAACTTTTCACTCATGGCCACGAGACGCTCCCCTGCCCTGGGGCACTCCCGCAGCACTGTGGAGGACCCGAGGAACAAAGGGGCACAAAACCAGAGGGAAGCCAGGCCCACAGGCTCACCAAGGTCAGCTGTTGACACCTTGTTCTGCAGTGAAGGAGCGCATGTAAGGGACAGGCGGCACCCCCCGCAGCCCGTGACACGTCCTGTTCCAGGCCACATCCAGGCTTCTCTCCCAGCCATGGCCCCACTTCCAGCCTGCACCAGATGAGCTGCACACCCACCTCCCCAGCCCTGCCCCCTGCAGGGCCCCCCGGCCCTGTAGAGCAGGCGCACAGGTCTCCTCTCCAGCCCCTGCTGCCTCCTCACCCAGGTGACAGCCCCTATTTCCTCTGGGGAACCCATCTCTCCCACAGGCTCAGTCCCTGTGCTTCAGGGGGACTGCTCCTGGGGTTCAAGGCTGAAGCCCTGACCTAGGTCTAAGCCAACCAGGTGTCCCATCCCCCCAGCCCCAGCAGTTCATTCTGGGTCATCATGAGAACCAGGCCAGGCCGAATGGGGTGAGTGTGTCTCTGGAGGAAATGCTGGCCCAGCGGGGACCATTCTTTCCTGTGAGACCTGACCCTGCGTGCATGAGCTCTGGCCCTACTGGTTGTCACCTTGCCACCGTGAGAGCAAGGCCTGCCTGGGAATGAAGCCAACCCAGAAGCAGCATACTGAAGCGGAGCGACAGCAAACCCAGGTCCTGATGGCATCATTTTTTTTTTTTTTTTTTTTTTTGAGACAGAGTTTCACTCTGTTGCCCAGGCTAGAGTGAGTGCCGTGGCATCAGCCTCGCTCACAGCAACCTCAAACTCCTGGGCTCAAGCGATCCTTCTGCCTCAGCCTCCCGAGTAGCTGGGACTACAGGCATGCGCCACCATGCCCGGCTAATTTTTTTCTATATATATTAGTTGTCCAATTAATTTCTTTCTAATTTTTAGTAGAGGCGGGGTCTCGCTCTAGCTCAGGCTGGTTTCGAACTCCTGACCTTGAGCGATCCACCCGCCTCGGCCTCCCAGAGTGCTAGGATTACAGGCGTGAGCCACCACGCCCGGCCTGATGGCATCATTTAAGCTGCTCAACTCCGAAGCCTGCTCTGCTGATCAGTTACTTTCTGCTTCACCTGGTTTGGGGTGTTCTGCCTGGCAGGTGTGCCAGTTCTCATTTATTTCTCTCCTTCTCCACCCCTGGAAACCCAGGAAGTTCATGCTGTGTCAGAACGCACCCAGCCCTGCGCTTTCCCACAGCACATGCCAAGCTCCTGGAGGGCACCATGCTGCGCACACCGTTGGGACCCCTTGGGGTCCAGCACGATGCCAGCACATGGTAGCAGATCGATGAGGGGACCTGGATCCCAGCTGTGAGGGAGCTGGACTCAGACCCAGGCTCCTGAGAGGCACCTGCCTTCCTGGGGCCGTGCCGGCCACTCGCAGGGCCCACAGCCACACTCAGTTGACTCTCTACTTCCCGCCTCGGGAGGTGGCCCTCCTGCCCTCTCCTCAGCCCATCCTGGGGCACTGTCAAGAAGGTGCCAAATACCAGGATGGGGACCAAAAGTGTGCTGATATCCACCACTCCCCTTAGAAAAGGGTGAGTGTGCAGCCCACCCTGGTGAGGACACACAGCAAATTCCAAGAGAATGGCCTTGGCACCTGTTCCAAGCCCTGGGCATGGGGTGGCTGTCATCTGGGGCTGCTGTGTCCTCTTGCTTTGGTGTCCCTTTGCACATTTAGCACAAAAACAAGCACAGAGGGGTCATCTAACATTTCCTGATTGATGAACGGCCACCGTGGGCAGCCAAGGGGCAGAGATGACACCAACAGAGAAGATTCACGAGGGGCAGGCTCTGCTTAATTCCTCTGCATGTTTTAATTCACTTAATCTTTATCACAAACCAAAGAGGAACATACCATTATTATCACAATGTTACAGACGAGAGCATCGAGGCTTAGGGGGGTTAAGGGACTTGCCCAAGCTGGATCTGAGCTGGGGGGTTCTGCTCCAGAGTAAGCCCTGGGCCACTCAGTGAACTTCCCCTTGGTTATGGGGACATTCTGGATAGGCGTGGGCAGGCCAGGGTGTCAGTGGGCAGGGAAGACGCAGAAGAGTCTAGAGGCACCGAGTCCAACTGGAGGCAGTGACCCCCGCGTGCAGTGGGAAGGGTTCCCAGGAGAGGCGGACTTCCAACTGGTGTGGGATGAGGAGATAGACTGAGGGAGGAGCGGACTCCAGGTCTGGCGTCCTACCGGGGTGAGGCTGGGGGGTGACCTAGACCCTGCATCAAATGCTTCACACTGGATGAGAGGAAAGGCCCTGTGTAAGGCACGGGGTGGGCTCCCAGGAAGGACACCGAGCTGCATTTCAGGGTGCTTCCGGCCAGACAGACCACTCACCACTCACCAAACGCAGCCTGGGACTCTGCACGGAAAGGGCGAATGCCACCCACTCCTTCCTGCTACATGACAGCACCAGGTCAGTGCCGCAGACACAGACGCCACAGCTCTCCAGCTCAGGACTGCCAACACCCCACCAGCCTCCCCGTGCACAGCCACATGGCCTTCTCTCAGGTCCTCCCGCCTCAGGGAGTTAGCTCATGTCCTTTCTTTCTGGAATGTTCTTTCCCACATACCCACTCACCCCCCAGATTTTACCATAAACGTTATTTGCTCACATACACCTCCCCCAACCCCTCCAGACTAACCCAGGCCCCTGTCACAAGTCTCATGGCACCCATGTCCCTCCACAGAGACGGTAACACCCCCACATCATCTGGGCCACAACCCTGGGTCTGAACCCTGGCTCTGCCGCTTGGCCAAGTGACTTAGCCTTCTGTGCCTCAGTTTCCTCATCTATAAAATGGGGGTAACAACAAGATCTCCTCGTGCCACATAGCAAGGGTTAAATGAGGGCATGCACTTAGAGCAATGGTGGTATATGCTACATAAATATTAGTAATCATGAAAATATTATAAATGGGTCTTATCACAATTGTACTTAAATAATCATGCAATGGGTTAAGTTTGTCTCTCCTGCCAGGGTATGTACTCTAGTTGGACAGGGATGCTGCTTTATTCACTGCTGTATCTGCAGAGATTAGCACAGTGCCTTGCAACAACAACAGGACTGAGTAAATGTTTGGCTGCAGAAATAAGTGAAGGAATAAGGCCCCCAGTGGGAGAGCACAGCCACCACTGGGGCCCTCAGGACACACAGGAAGCCAGGAGGCAGAAGGGCCAGCATAGAGGGCTCTCAGGCACTGAGGAGAAAAAGCTGCTGCACTGGACTCCTGCCTTGGACCCCTCTAGCACAGGGAAGCCAACTGGGTCCCTCCAGGACCAAGAATCCACAAAGGGGCTGCTCCTAGAGGGTGTGTTCCTGGGACTGGAGCTAGGACTGCTGGGATGGGGGTAGCCCTCCAATCAGCACCCACCTGCTGAAGATGTCTGCGGAGACCTTCTGAGGGTACTGCAGGCACCTGCCACTGCACAATGGCCTCCTCCCTCCGCAGGTCTGGCTGGATGAGGGGCATTGAGTAGGTGTGACCTGCCAAGCAGTGCTGGGTCCTCATGAGAGTAACAGTGCCTGTGTGCGGGAACTGGAGCATCAGGACCACCCTCGCTTACCCCACCCGCCCAGCACAGGGCAAGGTGGCGTCGAGAGACAGCACAGCCCTCATCCCAACCACCTGCACAAGGGAGAGAGCATCGGTGGGGGCCAGGAGCTCACAAGAGGAGGGATGCTTGTTGAGTGAATGAGGGAGGAAGAGGGAGGACCAGGGACTGGGGAGTTGGTAGGGGCAACAGAGGAGCTCAGAGAAGAGGCAACGTTTCTTGACTCCCTATAAGGTGCGTGGTAACTGCCAGGCACCCTTCCCATAGATGGTCTCAGTTCAACTCCCCACACTTGGATAAACAGGAAAGAAACCCTGGCTGCAGAATAAAACAGGCTAGAAGCAGAGGGACGGAGGGGGCAGGGGAAAGGGAACTGCCTGAACCAACTGCCAAACGGTTCCCAGATCTGGAAAAGCACAGGAAATGTGCAGACTTGGGTTCTTCCCACTTGGACCCCTGAGGAACTCGGGGCCGGCTCCTGAGATAGGCCAGGCCGTGGGCAGCGATCTGGGTGTGGGAGTGTGCAGGCTCTGCTCACCCAGGCTAGAGCTAAGGGGGCCAGGAGGAAGAATGTATCTGGGAGGGGGAGAGCACGGAGGACAGGAAGGAAAAACACTCGGACTGCAAGGCGAGGGCAGAGTCTGTTTATATTTGGTTCAATTAACTCTTCTCCCTGGTGCCACTGCGGCACGATCGCACTGCGGATGGCACTGAGTTGATTGGCAAGAGACGTGCCAGGCAGAATATTAAGGCTCCAGGCCCTATAAATAGGTCTGATCGCAGCGCCTCACTGGAAGACGGCGAGGAAGACATTAATCAGGCCTGGCACTGTGCCCCAGACCTGCTCTCCTAGGTGCCATACTGGGGCCCTTGGTTGCAATGGAAGTATGGGTAGGGCTGGGTTAAGTGTGACAGGAAGGGCCTAGAAGGCTTCATTTGGGCTTAAAGCACTATGTGACCTTGGGTAAGTTGCTTGCCCTCTCTGAATCTCTGAGAACTGGCACTGCTCTCTAAGTGGTTCTTCCCAATAACGATAATGGATATATCATACATAATATATCTCACAAACATCTTCACTGAGCTGGAGCTGCCTTGTTTTCCTCCTCTGGCTTCCTAGCTTTTCCTTCTACCCATCTAATTCTCTCCTACCCTCCTCAGGATAGCACTTTTCATGATCTGAGATGCCCATTCTGCTCCTCAGCTCCCTCTCCAGCAGTGAGTTCCTCCTTCCCACTCACACCTCCAGGAGGGGCAGCCTTGGCTGCCCAGACCTGAGCTGCCTGAATGCTCATGAGGCCCAGGAGTTATCCTCCCCTCCCCACTTCTCTTCCCTCCTCTCAAATAACCAAAGCGTGGCCAGCTTGCTCCCCAACCATCTGAGGAACCTGACCCTCTGACACCAGCACACGCCTTTCAGGAATTGTCTTCCCCCTGCCCTTCTTCATACTTGTCCTTATGCAAATCTGCTGGTGGTAGTTAGTTCTGTGCCTCAGTCCTCCCAGCTGTAAGATGGGGAGGCAGGGAAAGACAGAAGATACTTTCTGCACCCATCTGGAGATGAATTCCTTGTTAGTTATGCTGATTGTGTGTGTGTGTGCACGCATGCATGTGGGAGAGGGTAATACAGGAACAAATCTCCTAAACAAGCAAGTAGCAAGTCCGTTCAAGAATTGAGAGACTGAATACAGCTGATTACTGGCTTATTCTGTGTACAAATACCTTCTGATCATCTATTCGGCACAGGCCATGATCACAGGAAAGATGAGCAAGACATCATATAATACAAGCCAGGAAGACACCTCAAAATCAATGAAGCTCATGTGACAGGCACTCTAATCCAGCCATCAGTGCAGCGCTGAGAAGTGATAAATCCCTTCTGCGGTTGAGGGAGGCAGGAAAAGCCTCTTAGCAGAATCTGAACTTCTCTACCAGGCCCAGGGAGAGGGTGCAAAGAGAGCATTTCAGGTAAAAGGAACAGCTTGAAGAAAGGTGTGTAGGGGAATGGCAAGAAGTCTTGGGTGTGAGGGTACAATTATCCTTGGGGAAGTATTAAGAAAAAAAATGATAAAGAGAGGCCCGTTTGTGAAAAACACTGAGTATCAAGGCTAGGAGTTTGGACTTAAGCCAGGAATGAAATCCTTAGACTTGTGCTGTCTAACATGACAGCCACCAGCCACATGCGGCTACTGATCACTCAAGATGTGGTCAGTCCGAATTGAGATGTGCCAGTAAGTGTAAAATATCCACTAAATTCCAAAGACTTAGTAGGAAAAAAGAATATGTCTTTAAAATTTTATATTGATTGCATGTGAAATAATCATATTTTGGATACATTGAATTAAATAAGATATATTACTCATTTCACCTATTTCTTTTTACTTTTCTTTCTTTCTTTTTACAATGAGTATCCTGTGATTCTAAAGAAATACGTCTCTGTCCTCTTCTCAGGCAGGCGACATCCTGAAATGGATTCTGGCCTAAGCATCAAAATTAATCATAACATTATCACTTCATTGCCCTTTCCTCCTTAAATCTGGTAGCTCTTAAATGATTATCCTGAAGATAGTCTTTATTTTCTTTCTTTCTGCAGATAGTATTTTCTTATGGTACAATACTACTACTCTTAGCCAATAATATGATTACTTATAATTACTACTAATATTAATGAATAATATCTATATATGTTACAACCATTCTAACTCCTTCTCAAGAATTATCTCATTTAATTCTTAATATATCAGTGAATTTATCATTATCCCTGATTTTAGACAAGGAAACAGAGTTGGAAAGACCAAATAACATTTTGTTCGACATGAAAACACTAGCTTGTTATCAAGCCCAGACTTGAACCTATGTTGTCTGAATTCAGAGCTTTTGTTATTTATCAGCACATTCTATTGTTTTTATACATTAAAAATGCAAATTTTAAGAGTCCAAAAATTTTGTTAGTACTACCAATTGTAAGAACCCTTATCTTGGCAATCTGTTCTCCTGTAAACCTAGACTAGCTGTCTCTGACATTAAGGGAAGAACAAGGGGCTATAGCACTAACTGAGGCCTTCCTTTGTGGCAAACACTTCCGTGACTTTAGTAAACATCATCTCAATTGTTCATCTTCACAACAAACTTTGGAGTTATGTATTACGATCTATTTTTACCACTGAGAAAACCCAGGCACAAAGAGGTTGACAATTATCTTTTTAAAAGCCTGTGGTGCTCATCTAAATAGATGATGGATAACCTCTTATTTAGTAGAAAGACAATAAATACTGGAGAAGACACAGGACACAGGGGATTTAGTTGAAAAAAAAAGTTGAAAAATGTATCAAAAGTAGTCTCCTAGTAGGGAGTTTTATAATTAGAAACCTAACTCCTCAGTTCCATAACGGATGGCTGCAATTCATTCTAGGTCTTTGATATTTCCTGCTCATCCACTTTTGTTACTTTTTAATGCATTCTATAAAAACATAAATATTCTTTAATAATGGTGCTTTTCTTGCATCTATGTCATGTTCATCAAGATTTCAGATTCCTTTAATCGACAAACAAAAATGATATATATTTATCGTGTAGCGCCTGACAGTTCTGTTGGACGAGCGACCTTAGTAAAAGCCGCGCACGCTCCTTCCGAGGAGCCCCGGCCGCCGGCAGAGCGGGCGGAGCCCGAGGCGGGGCCGACCCGCGTCCTCCCGGCCCGGCGCGCCCCCGCCGCAGCCCTCCCGCCCGCGCCTCCGGGTCCTCGCCGCCCCGCCCTGAGCGCGCGCGTGCACGCTCCCGCCCTTGAGCGCGCACGTACGCACGCTCCCGCCGCCGGGCTGCCGCGCCGCCCTCCCGGGAGTGCTCCCGGCCTGGCCGCGGCGCCGTCCGGCGCGGGACCCGCTCGCGCTCCGAGCTGCCCGCGTCCCGCGGCGCCGATCCCGTGTCTTCCGAGCACCAGGCCGGCCCCGCCGCGTCCTCAGCGCCGCGGGCCCTCCTCCGACGCCCTCGCGACCCCGGCGCGCGGGGACCCTGGCTCGGCCGGCCCTCGCCACCGCTCCCGCGGGAGCTCCCGCGCTCTGTCCCGCCGGGGCGCTGCCGAGCGGACGGCCGCGACGGGTGCAATGGCGGTGCAAGTGCACTTAATGCCACCAAACCGGACGCTTAAACATGTTTAAAATGATAGATTTCAGGTTTTGTATATTTCATCACAATAAAAAACAACTACTAAAAAGCTGATAAAAAGAAAGAAAAGAGAGACTAAAAAAAGTTAAATATTTAAAGGAAGCAGTCAAGTGATCCAGCAATAAACCCTCCTGGAAGAAGTCATTGGCTTGCCTCAAGAGTTTTTTGGCCCTACTCTTCTAGGGTTGCCAGGTGAAAATACAGGATGCTCAGTTAATTTGAATTTCAAGTAAACAACGAATAATGTTTTAGAATAAGTATGTCCCAAACTAAACATGAAGACATACTTATGGTAAAAAATTACTCGTTGTCTATCTAAAATTCAGAATTAACTAGGCGTTTTATTTTTTACTTGCTGACTGGCAACCCTCTCTCCCTAATGGTCTCCCACTCTCCCTGTTTTGTCCTCTTGCCCGCCCTCTCCTCTGGGGAGGTAGGTCGAGTTGCAACAATAACATTTCCCTGTCTGGATGGCTGCAGCTTAGGGTCCCCAGCAGTGGTGAGGAAGAGATGGGTTTCCACTTGCAGACTGAACGTTTGTGTCTTCCCAGAATTCATCTGTTAACACACTGGCCGCCAATGTGATGGTTTTCCGGGATGGGCCTTTTTTAGATAATTAGGGTTAGAAGAGGTCCTGAGGGTAGAGCCCTTGTGATGTGTTTACTAAGAAAAGATCTCTCTCTCTCCCCCTCCCTCTCTCTCCTCCTCCCCCCACCACGTGAGACACAGAGAGAAGGTGGCTGTCTGCAAACCCCGAGGAGAGCTCTCTCCCCACATCAGCTGCCACCTTGGTCTTGGACTTCCCAGCCTCCAGAACTGTGAGAAAACAAATTTTGTTGTTTAAGCCATCTGGTCTATGGTATTTTTGTTTTGATTAATACAAGCTGTAAACACATTTTCTCCTCACCTCACCTGAGATATCTTACCCAGGACACATCAAAGAAGGGGAAATGTCCCAGGCACAAGGCCCAGCCATGCCCAGGAGAAGCCGCCTGGCATAGAGGTGAACACACAGGCTTGAGGCTCTGCCATTTATTCTTTGTGTGACCTTGGGCAAGACATTGAATGGGGCCTCAGTGGCCCCATTTGTAAATGGAGGTTAAAAGAGCTTGCCCACCTCCTTTTGAGGGCAGTAGAGAAAGGGTATCAAAGTCCTTTGTAATTTGTAAAGTTTCTTTGAACACAAAAGGAAATATGTATGTTTGTTTATACGTAGACACACATACATGCACACACACGCCCCCCTCCACATCACATATCAAGCCTGGCTGTGTCTTCTCACAAAAGCACTGCTGGACAGCTGTGTGTTCTAGGACACACAGCCAGTTCACCCTCCAGATGGTTTATTCTCAACTTTATCAAGGTTCTCTACCTTGTCTCCTACTGACAGGCTCATCTCAGACCTAATTTTAAAGACTTTCTGTGAGCTAGATTGCAAAGACATTTAACCTCAGCCCCACAAGCTGCAATGGGAATCCTTGACCTCAGTTTAGACAAATAAAAGCTGGCTGTTGTTCTAATGTGTGGGTGCCAAGGCCCTGCCTGCCTCTGCTGGCCTGCCGGGGTCTGAGTGGGCCTGGAGGAGAGAGAGTGCGGGGTGGTCCTTGGCGGTCTTGCTGTGGTTCCCCAGCACCTGCCAGCCTCCTGCATTTCCCATGATCCATGAGCATGGGCTTTAGAAATGCCTCGGGGTGATGTGAAGAGAGTGAAGCAGGGTATCCTGAGCCCCGATCTACAGGAAGAAAACCAGAAACAAAACTGAGGGCTTCATTTAAGTTGTTCCCCGCGCCCCCACCCCCTGACCAGGTGCCTTTGTTCTTGGAACAGACTCTCCTTTTCCTGGAAACCACATTCTTCTCCAGCATTAAATTTCACCAAGACGCCTTATATTGGAGGAAGGCTTCCAAGGATGCCTGGAGAAAGGAGGATGAAAAGTCTCACCCTCTAAATAGACAGTGCAACCAGACAGAAGGTACAGCCAGCTTCTCTTGCTCAGGTTTCTAATGCTTGAAAGAAGCCCGAGTGCAGAACTCTGCCAGGGAGCACCATGCCGGAGAGGCAAAGACAGGGCGCATCCCCTGTGGGAGCCTCGGGCTGCCGTCATTACTGGCACCAGAGCCAGTGTGGGTTGTTGTTTTTTAATAATCCACCCATTTGCACACTGAAGCCAGTTTCATTAAATACCCTTGGATCTGTGTGTTCAGAGTGAATGAGTCACACCATCCTGACCTCCCCTGAGTTCCACCTTATATAGTTCTACCCTACAGGAAGCCTCCTTGAGGACTTCAGACCAAGGGCTGCCCCTCCCCTGAATGTGCAGCATCTGAAGCTTCACCAGACAGCCACGCCCCCACCTTGTGCTCTGCGGGCTTCTCTGAGCGGCTGTGGGGTACAGCAGTCACCAGGGAGGCCAGGGCTGGAACCCTCATTCTGCCTAACAGCTATGTGACCTGAGGCATGGTGCTTGTGCCCCAGTTTCCTCTCTATAAATTTAGGGACAATAAATGCATCTGTCTTTGTGGTGAGGATTAAATATATATTTTAAGTTCTTAAAAATGATGCCTGGGTCTGTTGACAGATCAATAGAGAAACAAATTGTGAAATATTACTCAATCATAAAAAGGACTGAAGAACTGCCACATGCGACCACGTGGCTGAACCTCAAAAACATTATGCTATGTGAAGGAAGCCAAACCCAGGCCACATATTGCATGATTCCATGTAGATGAGATTTCCACAACAGGCAAATGCATGGGGACAGAAAGCAGGTCGTGTTTTCCAGGGGTCGAGGGGAGGGGAGAATGGGAAGTGGCTGACTAATGGATGCAAGGCTTTGTTACTTCATTTTGGGTGATGAAATTGTTTTGGAACTACATAGATATAGTGGCTGGACAACATTGTGAATGTACTAAGTGCCACTGGTTATTCAACTTAAAATAATCAATTTTATGTGAATTTCACCTCAATAAAAAAAATATGCTTGGGCATAAGAAGTGCTGTATAAGGTACTAGTCATTATCCTGCACTATTTGCTTGATTTCCCTGATGTGAGGGCTAAGGCTGTGTCTTAAACTTCCATATCTTCCTTGGTGTGGAAATTTATTCAATGTGAGGTGGAATCAGAGAAAGCGAGAGCTAGCAAAGACCTCTGAGATCACAGCGCTGCACCAAGGAGGAGCTGGGGGCAGGGAGGCCACTGGCCTTTTCTGTGTCCTACAGGGCTGCTTGTCCCTTTCTTCAGATCCAGGTGAGGAAGATGCAGTAGTTTCCCAAGTCACCATCGACTCGCCTGTATTGAGTGCTTGCCCTGTACCTTCAGACAAGTCGGGGAGACAGACACTCGACAGACGTGCCGGTGGTGCGTGTGCTAGCGGCAGCAGCACAGGGAGCCAGGGTGCCTGGGAGCACATGGCAGAGGGATTCCATCAGTTCAGCTGACTTAAGCATCAGGAGTTTCTATTTTCCACATAACAGGACAAGGGAGGTAGGCAGAACGATGGCTCCAAGGTGCCTTCAGGAACCTAGAACTTTCTACTCTGCCTGAGCACTTGGTTTTCATACTGGCAGTTGTAATATGTGTGCCCCATTCCCAGGTATTGCATCTGGTTCCAGGCAGGCAGAAGGCAAGCACAGAGGGAAAAGGAAAAAGGCAGAAATGAGCCCAATCTATTCTTTTTTAAAAGAGCTTTCCTAAGACTGAGCTACTTCCCAGCTACTTCCTCTTACATCTTATTGGCCAGCACCCGACCACATGACTGCTTCTAGCTGCAAGGGAGTCTTGAAAAATGAGCATTTTTAACTCCGTACATTACCACCCAGAACAAAATTGGGATTCTCTTAGGAAGAAGGGAAGCATGGCTGGAGGGCAGCCAACTGCACAGTGTCTGCTGGCCACACCTACTCCTTGGCAGAGGGCCAGGGTGCTGAGAGAAGGCTCTCTGGAGGAAGTGATGCCAGAGATGAAGCTTGAGGGGTAAGTAGGAGTTACCCTGGTGATGCAGGGCAGGGAACAAGCATTCCACGGACATGGGACAGCGTAAGTGCTTTGATTAAAAGAAAGCTAGCTGCTGTAATGAGCAGCAGAGAGAAAGGACAGAAGGAAGGAATTAATGCCTAAGCACAATGGAAGTTTATTTATTTCTCACTAATGGAATGACCAAATCTATGACACTTTAAGTAGAAACCCAGCTTCTTCCCATCTGCGGCTCTGCTATCATCACTCTGGGGCGCCTAGGGGCTCCACACTCCTTGGAAGTGGAAAGGCGGCACAGAAGCGCAAGTGGGAGGTTCGATGGCACCGGCCTGGAGGCAGCACATGCACTCTTGCTCATGCTGCATTGGCTAGAGCTCGCTCACATAGCCACAGCTAACGGCAGGCGCGGCTGGGAACATAGCCTGGGCTTCACCCAGAAGGGAGAGCTGGCCAGTTCCTGCTGCAATGAGCAGGGGTGGGAAAATGACCAGCTGGGTGTGGAGTGGAAATGTGACAAGACTTGCAACTCGTCAGCAGTCTGGTGTTGCTGAAGGGCCATGAGGGTGGGGATGAGGTTAGAGAGGTGAGGTGGGTAGAAGCACTAGACACCACAGGACACAAGACCAGATACCGTTTTTGGAGTCCCTACTCTGTGCCAGGCTATGTGCTTTACCCATATAACCAGCCGCAATTGTGTCAGGGTGTCTGCCCTAATGGAGAAGAAGTGGGAAACCTTCTGTGTTTATTGGTTTTGCACACCAATCCTAGTCCCTAACAAGTGTTTAGAGCTTAGTTCTGTGTAAAATAACATGTGTGGTACACATACAATATTTAATTCTTATAAGAATTTGGTGAGGAAAATATTACTATTGTTCTCTTTTACGGTTGGAGAAAAATGAGGCTTTGAGGGGTTGAGGCCTCAGACAGGCGGCCTCTTCACAAGCACGCTTACCCGCTACATTCTCCTTCCTCTCTAAGGGTCTCCTAGAAAGGAGCTGGACTTGAGCCACAATGTGTCACAAGCCTGGGTTCATGGCCAGTGGGCTCGGAAGAAGCCATCCCTTTCTGATGTCAAAGTGGGGCTCCCCCAGATTTGCTGGGACTTACCTATAATCAGTGGCATCAGGAGCAGGAAGGACATCATGGAGCCCTGAGTGTCTCCTTCTTGGAGCAGCACCTGGCCCTCCAGGTGAGAAAGGACTCCATTTCAGAGGGCCGAGGCAGGGAGCTTCAGTGGCCCCCTCTGAGCGCAGAATGACCCACCTGAGGACCTTACAGCTCTGTTCCAACCCCAGTTCCCGCCACCTCTGCAGCCTTGGAGATGGGGAGCTGAGGAGACTGCACTCCATGGGGCAAGAGAGGGGACCGGGAGCCTGGTGCCCACTGCCCTGCCTGGCTCTGCATCGCAGGAGCCACCTCCCTTCCTGGAACAGTGTCCACAGCCCTGAAATCCCACTTGTGTGGGAGCTGGGCACAGGGTAGCGGGGCTAATCCTTGAAGTAGTTCCGGGAGGATTATCCCAGCCTTTCTCAGCAGCCATGCGGTGGGCTGATTCCCAGGGAGGGGAGGCCAGAGCCAGTGGCTGCCCCAAATGGATGGCTGGGAAGGGGGTGCCCAGTCCAGGTGTCCTGGCTGGGGGTGGCAAGGAGGAGGACCTAAGGGGTGGGGCTAAACCTCAGAGGTGCAATTACAAAAAGCAAACCAATTCTAGCCAGCGATCTAAAGCGATCTGGCTTGAAAAAACCAGCCAGAATTTAAATTATAAAAACTTAAAAGTATGAAATATTAAGTAGTGCCTTAAAGTGCTTATTTAACAGCCAAATCATTCTGACACATGGACTGTACATGAACAGTCCTCCTCCCCGATATATCCCAACAGGCATCCATCCCCCCAACCCCCACTACCACCCTTGTTCTGGCATCTTCCCTGCCCTCCTTCCCAGTGGTGATGTTACCCCTGTCTCATAAGCCAGGCAGCAACTGTAACCCCACCTCCTGGGGGCGTACTGGAGGACAAGACCCAATTTCCTCTGGCCCCATCTGGTGGGAGGAGAATGCCTCTTGATCCTGAAAGTATTTGACTAGAGTGATAAGCATGCAAACCGGCTTTCTGGTGTGCTAATGTTTGTGCATAGATATGAGGACCAGGTGAAAAGGGGGAGGGGTGTGAGTCCTGGGTAACTGGGGTGAGGACAGGAGAAAAGCTGGTTCAGAGGTGCTGCAAGCTGGGAGATGGGGATGCAGGGAGGGAGGAAGGCCTGAGCGGAGGACAGCAGGGTCCCGGTGGATTTCCGTGACCCTCGGGGAGCCGAGACTCAGAAGAGGGAAGCTCTCCGTGGCCACCAGTCACACGTGGGTGTCAAGCACTTGAGATATGGCTCGTGTTTGTGGCAGAGAACCTGAATTGTCGATTTGTTTAATTTTAACTAATGTAAAAATAAATTTAACCACTTCGGTACCGTGATCACCGGCCGCGAAGCCTCGCCCACAGCGGCACTCACAGTCCGCACGGCAGTGTGTGCTGTGCATTGACGACGCATCCGTTTCGCTCTTGTGTGATGAGGAAAGCTTGAAAGCACTGAAAGCTTGTTTTACTTTACAGGCAGCTTTACTTGTAATGTAAATCAGAATAGGTAACATATACATATATGTTTTCATGACGTTATTTTTAAATGTTCACAATTTTATTTTGATAAATGAAAAATTAGAAAAGTCATATCGCGGCTGTCGGCTAAAGTCGCTGTGCGTGTTCATCTGTGGCTGTCGACTACAGTCGACGCTGGTACCAAAGTGGTTAAAAACTGATACTCCATTCAGTTACTGGAAAACATTTAAGTGTGTGTGAGACAACTTGGGTATGTGAACCTAACTTTTTCAATGTAAATGTAATGAAATCTAAATACAGACCTCATATTCCCATTGAGATGTGCTATAAGTGTAAAATACACAAAATCTTTTAGGATTTTGTGAAAAAGGAATTTTTTCAAGTACCTCATTAATAACTTTCTATATGATTACATGTTGAAATGATAATATTTTGGATATATTAGGTTAAATAAATGTATTATTAAAGTTAAATTCACTTAAAATTTTAATGTGGCTACTAAATATTTTTAAGTTACACATGTTGCTCACATTATATTTCTATCAGACAGCTCTTCTCTGGATACAAAGGCTGCTAGGAGGGACATAACTTTGGCTTCTAGTGGAGGAGAATGAGCCGAGCAGAGCCGATGGCCCCAGCAGGGGGGAGTGATGTAGAGACCCTCCCATCCGGAATGTTAAGAACAAGTTTCATTTATGTCGTGAGGCTTAGGTACCTCTTAGACACCCCAGAGCTGCACCCCTGAGCACCCCCGAGTCCCTCCCTCTCCACACCTTTGTCCCTGTGCTGGCAGAGTGTGTCTCACCTACAGCATAACCACCCCTGGGCCACCACCTCCAGCACAGGGCCAGGTCTTAGTTGTCCTGGTGTTCCCAGTACTAGTGCCATGCGGCCCTCACAGGAGACGCCTGGCCCATGTCTGCTGACGGGCTGAGTGGCAGTGGCAGAACTGTCTGCTGCAGCGGGCCACCTGTGGGGGATGGAAGAGGCCTTAAGGAAAGAGGCCAGGACCCAAGCCAAGTGGAAGGGGAGGGGCCCAAGCCTGCTGGGGAGGAGTGTCATTCCTGGGACCCCTCAGAAGTGGAGGAACGGTGTGTGTTAGTCCAACAGCACAGCCCAGACCCCAGCCCCAGCCAGTGTCTGCAGCAGCCTCCTAACTGCTGTCCTGTGTCCATCCCTGCCCCTTCAGTCTCAACATGGCAGCTAAAACATGTCAGATGGTGTGACTCCTCAGCTCCAAATCCTCATCTCAGAGTGAAGCCCTGGTCCCTTAAAATGGCGTAGGTGGTGACAGATAGATGCTAAGGTGGCCCCATGAACCCACCTCCTGGCATTCACAGCCCTGCAAAATCCCCTCCCCCTGAGCATGGGCAGAACTTGGGACTTGCTTCTGACCATGACAGAGAAAACAGCAAAGGTGCCAGGACGTGTGTGAGCACACACACCAGATTATATTACCTGAGACTATGAAATTGTCATGTCGTCTTGCTAGGGGCAAGCCTCTGCTGCCCTTGGGGAAGCAGGCTGCCATGTCCCCAGCTGCACACACAGAGGGTCAGCAGCAAGGAGCAGACAGCCCCTCCCCTGGACACCCCACAGGACACCGAGGCCTTCTGCTCAGCATCTGCCCAGAGCTGAGTGCTGCCATGTGAGCTTGGAGGCAGGTCCTTCCCTAGTCAGGCCCTGGATGAGGACCCAGGCCCAGCTGACACTTGACTGCAGCCTCGCAGAGGACCCAGTGAGGCTGTGCCCAGACTCCTGACCTGCAGACACTGAGACAGTGGGGGCATTAGACGCTGCTACGTTTGTGGAAGTTTGCTCCAGAGCAACAGAGCAGCGAGGCAGCCCACAAGGCCGTCCACACCCTGAGCCCCCATCTCCCTGACTTCCCCTCCTGCCACTCTGCCCTGGCTCTCTCCACGTCAGCCACTCTGGCCCCTGGCTGGTCTCTAAAGCCACTGGGCACGCATCTGCCTCCCAGCATTCGCTCTCAGTTTCCCCTTCCTGCCCACAAACGCCGACTCACTCCCTGGCCTCCTTCAGATATTTGCCTAAATTTTGCCAACTCAGGGAGGCCTTCCCGGCCACCCTTTTGAAAATTGCAACCCACCTCCAGCCCCATCCTAAGACTCCATACCTCTCTTGCTTCTTTATTTGTGTCGGTGCTTGTGCCTGTTTTGTTCACTGCTGCACCCCCAGATCGTGGGAGGCTCTCATTAAGAATGAGCAGAGGAAATAAATGAGCCACGGAGGCTGGTGGATGTGGGTGGTTATGCTGATGAGCAGCAAGAGCCTAGCCGGCTGCAGGACATTTTACCAAGGACAGACTTTGAGAGTCAACTTCTGACGCGCTTTTCCTGGACACATCCCTTACTGTAGAAAATACGGTCCTGTGGGTGGGGGATGGAATGTGAGTCTGTCCCTGCGTTCTATAAAATCACAATGGCTCCACAAATGTGGTGGCGTCAGGCATGTGCAGTGGTCAGCACAATGCTGCACCTAGTGACTGGTCAGCAGCAAAGATGTGCCCGTTGTTTCTTCCTCATTGCACGCACGAGGGTGTGCAGACACAGAGCAGTCGAGAAACTTGACATGATCCCCTCCCGTCAGTTCATTCCGGATGGAGAAGCCGGAAAGGAGGTCTCCCGACCCTAGTCCACAGCTGGAGAGAGGGGCTCGCTGGGAAAGCCTCCGCAGATGCAGCAGCCTCTAGGAAGGGAAGGGGAGCGAGGAGCCGTGGATGCAAACCAGCCCTGAGGCCAAGGTGCCAGGCAGCCTTGGCGAGCTTTCTCCTGGAGAGGAGCTGACTTGTCTCACGGGGCTGCATGTGGGTTCTTTCTGACCAGACGGGGATGACGAGGGAGCTAACATTTGCCAGAGGCTGCTGGCTGACATGAGAAGGGCGGGCGGGACACCCTGGCCCTCTGGGAGCTGCGCAAAGAGCAGACAGGAGGACTGCAGCGGCCTCTGCCAGGCCTCCTTCTGCGTGGTTCTCCTGCACACTCTTCTCCCCTTCCTTCCTCCTCCTGCCGGACTCCTCCGCTGGACGCTGTCTCTGTCTCTCTGTGATCTCAGTTCCTTTCGGCGTTCGTCTCTGCCGTGGTTTCTGCTGTTCACCTGCCTCTGCACAGCGCCCTTCTTCCTGTCTTTCCCAAGCTGTCCTCCGAGCCTGGGCTCTGTCGGGGCAGCACACCTCCACCCCACACCCCGGGAGCTTCGGCGACTCTGTGGGGAATCAGGGGGTGGCCTGGAGTAATTCATGGGCATGAGGGAGCACTTTGCTCAGACCTCCCTCTCTGGCCAGGCCTGGGGAGACTGGGGAGACCATATCGGGATCCACACCCCACAGGCCAGGGCATGAGCAGAGGTCAGGATGGCAGTGTGGGAAAATCTATTCACCTGCTCTGTTCCACAGTCCCACCACTAAACCATCTGTGGGACCTTGGGAAATCACTCTGAGCTTCACATTCCTTATGTGCAAAATTGAAATAATATCCACCTCACAGGGCTCTTTGAGGATTTCATTCAATTGAAGAAGCACTTCCCAGATGAGTGCAGTGTCTCATGCCTATAATCCCACCACTTTGGGGGGCTGAGGCAGGAGGATTGCTTAATGCCAGAAGTTTGAGAACAGCCTGAGCAACATAGCCAGACCCTGTCTCTATGAAAAAATTTTTAAAAATTAGCCGGGCATGGTGGCGCATGCCTGTATTCCCAGCTACTTGGGAGGCTGAGGCAGGAGGATTGCTTGAGCCCAGGAGTTCAAGGCTGCAGTGAGCTATGATCATGCCAGTGCACTCCACATGGGTGACAGAGCAAGACAAGGAGAAAGAAGGAGAAGGAGAAGCAGCACTTCACTAGTGATTCCAGTGTACCAGGTAGTGTTAGTTGCAGATGAAAACAAAGGTATATTAGATACATGCCTTACACTCAAGGCAGCTGGGAGAAACTGACATTTGAATTAACCTTTATTCAAGCAAAATGAAAAATGCTAAAGAGAGGTGTACGCAAATGCACTGTGGGAACAAAGAGGAATGTGGTGTGTTCTGATTGGAGAGAAGGCCGAGGTTGCTCAGAGGGGCGTTGTCAGATAGGATTGCCATTGGCAGAGCAGGGGATGGGAATACAGAGACCAGACCAAGGAATGACATGAGCAAAGTTATGTAGCCAAAAGGGTTTGCAGGGATGTTCTGCTGTGGCTGGAATAGAGGACGCGGGGACACCGTACATGGCAGGGAGCAAGAGAGGGAGAGATGTCCTGTGATAGCAATATGCTTTAGGCTTTCAAACCTTTCAGACTGTGACCGGCAGCAGGAGCTATGTCACATCTCTAGTCAGGACATGAATGTACACATAGATGTAGAAAAATATAGAACTGACACAAAAGTGTGAAGAGCCAATATCTAACCTTATCACATGTGATGGTCCCTGATAGCTTCTTTTCTGTTCTATTTTATTTATTATTTTAAATGGCCCATGCCGTTGATTTGATGGCCCACTGCCGCCTGCATATTGCAAAGCACTCCTTCAGCTGTGGGGAACCATGGTGGAGCTGTGAGCTTTCCTTGTCCGGGAAGCCCCTGGGGCAGCGTAGGTAGCAATCAGAAGCAGGGCAAGTGGGAGGTACAGCGAGCTGCTGTGAGGCTGTGGAAACGTTCCTAGGGAGAGATCAGACCAGGACAGCTGGGACTGATCAGAGGACCCAGGGCTGGGAAAGGGCTTTGAATGTAGTTGTCCTGGATGAATCTCTCTGGGGTTGGAACATAGAAAGAGCTTTGTCAACGTGGAGGTCCCTGGCACAACAGGGCAGGCTATGATTTTTCCTCTGAAACACATCTCACCATGGCTCTCTGGGTGCCTGGCAGGCCCAGGCAGAATCCCCAGCTCTGGCCTGTCACCTTGCTGGTGTCCCACTGAGGACTGCTGGAGAGAATGTGGCTGGCTCCGGGCAAAGCCGTCACCACCACAGCCATCCCCACACCTTGCTACCTAGCGCCTGTGCAGATGGTGAGGGAGGAGCACGGCTCACACAGAGGTCAGTCCTCAAGGCCACTGCCTTCCTTCCCGGAGGGAGAGGAGCTGGGCCTCCTCCCTGCTTGGCCGTCATGCTCAGCCTCGGGCCCAGGCCTGGCTGATGGGAGGGAGCAAGAGAAGACGGTACTTAGGGCCCAATGGCTCTGGACGTGAGCCCAGCTTCACTCAGCAGCCGTGTGATCTTGGGGCAGTCACTTCGCTTCTCTGAGCCTCATCTGAAAGCTGGAGGCAACAATACCTCTTCCCTGTTGGTAAGACTGGCAGCTCAGCCTCTGCTCTCTTGTAACTGTAGCCTCTTCACTAGTGAATCTTTTCTAAACCCATGGCTTCAATTAAAAAAAATTTTTTAATTAAGGTATAATTTTTATGCAATAAAACCCACACATTTTAGGGTAAAATTCTGTGAGTTTTAACAAATGTGTATGACCATGTAAACACTACCACAATCAAGATACGGAACAGTTCCTTCACCCCCAAAATTCACACCCCTACCCCCCCATCGTAGTCAGTCCCATCACTGCGCTGGACAACCATGGATCTGGTTCTATCATTAGAGATTTGTTTTGCCAATTCTAGGTCTCATATAAAGTGAATCATACCCATGTACTCTCTGCTATCCAACTTCTTTCATTCGTCACATTGTCCTGTGTGCCTGCAGTTTTTTTGTTGGAGGGCAGTATTCCACTGTGTGCACACACCCCAACTGGCTCATCTCTGCACACGTGGGTGGTTTCCATTCAAGGGTTATCATGAATAAAGCTTCAGTGAACATTATTTTGCATTACTTGAACAATTGTTTTTTATTTGTGTGGACAAATGTTTATTTCTCTTAGTAAATATCTAGGAAGCAGTTGGTGGGTTGCATGGTAAGTATATAGTTAACTTTTGAAAAAACTGCCTGTTTTCCTCAGCAGTTGTGTAATTTCACATGTCCACCTGTAATGTATAGAGCTCTGGCCGTTCTGCACCCTGAGCAACTCTTAGTGTTGTCAGTCTTTTAAAATTTTAGCCATTCTAGTGTGAAATTGTATCTCGTTGTGGTTCTACTTTGCATTTCTCTAATGGCTAATGATATTGAGCACTTACGAACGTACTGGCAATTTGGATAGTCTATCTTGTGAAGTGCCTGTTCCAGCCCCGTGCACGGCTGCAAGTTTTATTAGCAACTTTATTTCTTCTGCTCAAACCTCTCTTCTGGGCTCTGGACAAATATACCAATGGAATTCTGATATTTCAGCTTGTATGTCTCAAAAGGGCCTCAACTGAACATAAACGTAAACTCATGATCTTTTTCTTTTTTTAGAGATGGGGTCCCCATTGTGTTGCACACGATGGCCTCGAACTCCTGGGCTCAAGTGATCTTCTGCCTTAGCCTCCCAAGTATCTGGACTACAGGCGCCACGGTGCCCAGGTCAGAGTCTCCTCTCGCACTCTTCCTCCCTCTGGGACCTCAGCCTCCACCACTGGCACATGTTTTGATGGACGACCTCACTAGCCACACAGAGACACAGGCCAGGAACCTGGGAGTCAGTCCTGGCACCTCTTCTCTATCTCTATTCTCCGCGTTCCAACCAATCTGCCACTTTTTCTCTTGCCTGTCTCATGAGCCTATTCGACGCCTCTGTCCCCACCGTGGCCTGACCCATGGCCACTCCTCAGCTGGATTGTTGCCACAGCCTCACCGGCTAGTCTGGCTTTCTGCAGGCAGCTCCACACAGAACAATGAGCACAGACCACCTGAAAACACAGATTTGGTCACATTACTCTCCTATTCAAATCCCTAATGGCCTCCCGCAACTTTTAGGGTAATCATTAATTCCTTATGTGATCTATAAGGCCGAGCCACACTCCAGCCACATGGCTGCTCTCCGCAGTGATTCCGGGCTTCCTCCTGTCCCGGGGCCTTTGCACATGCTGGCCCCTCGATGTGGAACATCCTTCCCTTTTCTTTACCTCACTAATCCCTGCTTGTTCTTCACACCTCAGTTCAAATGTCACTTCCTCAGAGAAGTCTTCCCTGATCTGAGACTTGATTAGGTCCTACCACTCTATGCTCTCAGAGAACCCTGGAAGTTCCTTTAATAGCACTTACCAGCTTTTAATTATATATGTGTGGGGTTGTTCTACTAGAGCATGTTTCTCCCACTGACTGGTAAGCTCTAGAGGGATGGTTTTGTGCATCACGTGTCCCTGGTACGGAGCACCATGGCAGGTACGTAACATATGAAAATGAATTTGCAGTGCTTCTGTTCAAACAGCAGGAAAAGCGTCATTAAAGGCACTAAAGTATACAGCTTTCTCCTTTCTTCTGCAGTTTCTCTCTCTCGACTTGTCATAATATTTTTATTTGCTATTTAATATCATTCTAACTTTAAAAATAAGTTTAAATTATTATCAATTTTACCATGTATTTTTGTATTGTATGATGCAACTTTTAAATGGAAACATGAGCATTTAACTCATATGTGAAACCTCCAAATTACACAATTCACATTTCATAGCTCATGCATGTGTATATACTTCATTCTTCCCAGAACGATGGAGACTGCACAAAACTAAGTCAGTTGTTTTTATTTCACTTCCTGGTACCCACACACTCCACCGACACTCTCTGCCTCTGGGTTACTGATGAGGAGGAAGGACTGACGGAAAGGAGCTGTGGACACCCTCTTCTTCCCTTTCCTCCCTCCCAAGCACCAACCAGGCCCAGCCTGCTTGACTTACGAGCTCACACGAGATCGGCATGTCCAGGGTGGTGTGGCCACACACTCGAGCCCTTGCTTCTGTGTCGACACTTCAACATGAGTGGCTGCTTAGTACAGGGAGGTAACTCCAGTAACAAAGCATGTGACAGGGTTCCTTGGTCATTTGTATCTCTTCAAGTGTCATGGCCTTCTTTCTGTGTACCAGGCAAGTCTTGGTTGGAATGGAAAATGTGGCCTCTCTGGTCTGTCGGTGGCCCTGCTCACTCCATCACAGACCTAGCGAGCTCACGTGTACTTACTGTGAGTCCCCCAAATTCCCCACAGTGCTGGCAATATGTGAGCAAGATGGCAAGGAGGGACAGACACTCACAGTGGATGTATCTCCTCTGTTCATGTACATGTAATACTGTTCTCCTAGACTTCACTTACAAAGCACAAATTGTCAAGAGAAAGTTATTAATAATATCAAGACGGTGACGGCAGAGTATTAAACCAAATGCAGGACCCTTCTGAGGGCAGGACATTGTATGACTACACAGGTCACATGCTTGTGACGGTGGCCCTAACACATTGCCGCATAGTCGATGCTCAATATGCATGTGTTAAACGAATGAAAGGTTGCTACTTGATTTAAGATAAACAGTGAATTTGGTTTTGATAAAATCTAAAGGCCTTCTCCCTCCATTTCCTTGGAAATCCAACCCAAATTTTGGAGGGCACCACTAGCTGGGATTGCCTATCTTGGGGAGAGATGCTTCCTGCAATAGTTCCGAGTGACAGTGAGAGAGAGGGAGTGAGGGGGTGGAGAAGCTGATGAGTCTTGCCTGACATTAATCACCACACTGTGCATGTGTAGCCTGCGACACCTTTAGCCTGTGTGCTAAGTCATGGCCTAATTGTAGATGAAGCTTCTCAGTTCACTGCCTTCACCTCCACCCCCGCTCCGGAAGAGAGCTGGCGTCACTACCTCGTTAGCAGACCACCTCTGGGTCAATCCTGGGGGCCACCAGGAGTGGAGCAGCTCAGCCAAGGTTGGAGCCACAGACGGCTGGGGCAGCTCAGAGTCCTGGTCTCTGGACTTGGCTCCCAGCCTACAGGTCAGTGTGTGCAGAAAGATCTGAAAATCACAAAGGCCAAGGTCAGGAGGCCTGAGCACAGGATCTGGCTTTACTGCACACATTCCATTGTGTGACTGAGGCAAGTGATGACCCCTCCCTGGGCCTCCTTTTCTGCTCTGTCAGTTGAGATAATGAACTAGACAAGTGGCCGAAAAGCATTTTCCCTGAACCTCCAATGTCTCAGGAATTGCGCTGGTTAGGGGAGAGGAGAGTCCCCAGTCTCAGACAGCAGTATTAGGTTTTTAAATATGAAATGTCTGATTTCAAATCAAAAGTGCAGTTTATTATATCTCAAACAAGAGGCAGTACAGTTAAGTACGTGCCCAAACTATCAACACAGTTTCGCCAACTTAACAGTAGCTTGTTTATGCCAGCAGCTAAGAAGCCTAGAGAGCAAGTGGCAAAGGTGATTTCCTCAGCTTGTTGAGAATTGAATATTTTTCCTTGCAAGAAATCGTTCAAAGCATGGAAGAAGGTGGTGCAAGGCCTGGTGAATACGGCGGATGACAGAGAGTTTCCGTGTCCAGCCCCTATAGTTGGAGCAGCGTCGTTTGTGCGGCACGTCGTGGAGCGTTGTCTTGTAATGGGATTGGCTCATCTCTATTGACCAGTCTTGGCTGCTTAATCACAAGCGTCCTCATCACTTCACCCAACTGGTTGCAGTTGACATCCACTGTAATCGGCTGGCCAGATTTCATGACGTTATACTGGATAATATCAGCGCTAGACCACCAAACAGACACCAGTAGCTTTTCTTTTTTTATGAGTATTCAGACTTTAACTGTGTTTCAGTACTTCATCTGTATCCAACCATTGTGCCAAATGCTTGTGATTGTCAAAAAGAATCCATTTTTCATCACGTGTAACAAAGATTCATCTTTATGTCATGACAGCAAAGAAAGGCAAGTTTCCAGACGATTTCTCTTTTGACGCTTAATTCACGCAGAACCCATCTATCCAGCTTCTTTACTTTGCTGATTTGTTTCAAATGGTCCAATACTGTTGGAATAGTTACATCAAACCTTGCTGCTAATTCACATGTAGGTTGAGATGGATTCGCTTCCCCTACAGCTTTCAGCTCATCATTATCCACCTTGGTCTCAGGTCACTCACGTGGCTCAAGATTAAAATCACCAGAATTGAACTTCTCAAACCATCGACGTACTGTGCTTTCCTTAGCCACATCCTTCCCAAACACTTTGTTGATATTTTGAGCTGTCTGCGCTGCATTGGTTCCACAGCAGAACTCATATTCGACAATATCATGAATTTTTGACTTGTCCATGGTTTCACAAGAACTGCTCTAAAAAAATGTGAAAGATAATCACAAACCAAAATGTATGTTTGAAAGACTGAGGATGTACCTTGACAATAAAAATAAAACAAGAAGTGTCAAAGTGAAATATCAGCAATATCAATTGTCAAACTTAGTGCTTGAGGAAATCGGACATTTCATACTTAATGAGCTCTGGCGATGATGATGATGATGATGATGACAGAAACACTCACAGAGTACCCACTGCCCCAGCTGTCACCCCAAGGTTCTGTGTACATGGACTCATTCAGTAGTCACGATGTTCCTGTGAGATGGGTTTTAACTATTGTGCTCACTTTCAGATGGGGAACTAAGGTGCTGTATGTGTGTGATTTACTCAGGGTCCCACAGCTAGTAAACGACAGAGCAGGGAATCGGGCCCTTGGAGTCTGGCTCTAGAGCACATCTGCTTAACCACACTATTCCCATTGTACTGACATTTACCCACCCACCTACCTATCTATCCACCAACCCATCCATCCATCTATCCATCCATCTGTCTGAGTTTCATGTAAGAGTTTATTTGACAAACAGATTCTCCTGGAAAAATTATTAAAAATGACAATTTGAAAACTACTGAATATTGGATCCAAACTGGAGGAGTCCCTGAGGGTGGGGTGTTGTGACTGCTTCCCACGTCCTGGGTCATGCTTAGAGCAGTTTCTGTGGGTGAGGGTGAAGGAGAGTTGGCAGCAATCAGAGAAAGACTATTTTAAGACATGTCAAACATGACAGCCCACAGCTCATGTGTGTAGAGAGACGCTATATAAGAAAGCGCAGGTGGTTTGGAATCCAGCTTCCTCCTTTCTTCCCTCCTCCTTATCTCCTGCTCTCTTCCCAGGAAGGCAGAGTCCTTTGGGGAAGACTTGAATAATGAGACTTTAGAGATCAGGACTCAGGTGAGAGATAAAGACAAAGGAAGGCTGATCACAGCTCAATAAGGGCAAACCCTTTCCAACCGTCCCGTCTTCCTACACTTGGACAGCCGCTGTGTGACGCAGGAGCTCTTCGTCCTGGGAGACCTGGGGCAGAGGCTGCTGATCAGGGACGGTGTGGGGGTGCCTGACTGTGTGGCAGGGTGTCCTAGAGGGGATGAGCCTGCACCCTGATCCTACTGTAGGACTCCTGAGGCCCCAAGAAGGGCAGGGCATGGCCCAGCTCATGCAGTGAGCAGGCACAGAGGGCACAGATTTGAGCAGTGACCAGGACTCTCAGACCTGTGCCTCTAGCTTGAAGCTTTCTCAAAGACACTCGACTCTACCCCACACCCCGTCAAAGCCAGCGTTAAAGAAGGGGGACGTTCTTTCTATGCTCTTCTCACTGCAGGGCTTGCTCGGCTGTTCAACACACTTGTCACGGAGGCTTGTAACCTCCAAATTCAATTTATTCCATTTATTGGAGCTAGAGGTGGGGGATGCAGTGGGGAAGGGGTCTTCCCACTTTCTGCTGGGCCCAAAGGCTCTGTTTGGATCTGGGCTTACTCCCCAAATAATTAGTTCCCACTTTCTTGTTCATATAGAACATTCCCACATGTGAACTCAGGGAAGACCAGCACCCAGACATTTCACAGGTGAGGGTGGGGAGCGCAGAGAGCTTGGACTGAGTGCGGTTGGGGTACTGGAAGGGTGCCCGGACTTACAAGGCACTAATTCTTTCCCTGAAGGAGTTTACAGTCTAGGAGGGGAGGACAGCTACACAAATAACTACATAACCAAGAGAGTGGAGAATGCCAGAGAAGGGTGTCAGTAAGGTGCTATCAGAATCAAGCAAAGGAAGAGAAATGGAAGGTATTCACAGGATAAGGGGCATTTAAACTCAGCCTTGAGGGGACAGGACTTTGGCCATGCAGGGATTCAGGATGAGGAAGGGCACATAGAGTGGAAAACACTAGAAAGACAGCGAGTGTGGTTGGATGTGGGAGACATAAAGGGTCCAGTCTGGTTGGAACCTAACACTCGTTATTAGGAGAGTGGTGGGCGGTGGCGCTCGGCCAGCGGCTGTGTGGGGCGCAGAGAGAGGCCCACGCAGCCAGGCACTGAGGAGCCTGCGCCGGCCCAGGGAGGGGGGCCCGTGCTCCCTGCAGGGCCCGCTCTTCCAGGGCTCCCCTTCTCAGGCTGCAAGGGGAGGAGTCTGGCACTGGACTTTGACCCCTGGAGTCGCAGCGGCCACAGTCCCACCTAGCAACTGTCCTGCCTCAGGAAGGTCACAGAGTCCTTGGGCCCCCACTTCATGCTCTAAGAGAGCAATAATCATCCCTTTCCCACCTCCTCGGAGGGCGGGTATGAGGACTGAATGGTCATGGACCTGAAGGCCGCCCGCACGCTCGAGAATGCTGTGCGCATGCGCAGCGCCCCTTTCATGGCCCGGCCAGGAGTGCTCCACAGGTAAGGCCGTCAGCACCACCTGGGAGCTTGGCGAAAATGGAGTTTATGGCTTCACATGTCTAGTCATGATTTTATTCTGTGAATAATTAGCCAGAAGCCAAAAGTTGGGACTGCACTTGCCCTTCTCCCATCAACAACAAGAAGATTGTTATATCCCAATATACACATATAATTTAAAACCAATTTTCAGATGAGCTGCACAGGACTATGACTCTGGAGAAAAGGCAAACAAACCAGGTGAGCCTTCCGATCACTTTGGCATTCTCCATGGAGAAACTTTCAAGATTGCAGTGCAAGGACAGGGAACCAGAGGGGAGTGGGATAGTCTCAGAGTTGAGGACACAGCATTGAGTTTGGGGAGACTGAAGTGGCCGGAATTTAGAGGGCAGAGCACCAGAGAAGAGAGAGTTACGCAAAGAAAAGGCTCCAGAAATCTCCAGAGAGCCCTCCTTGAATCTGTTGCTGAAATTCCACATGCCGATTAAATAATAATGGGGGTTATAAGCTGAGCCATTGTCAGAGCTCACCCAAGTCCAGAAGAGGTTAGAGTTCTGACCAGCCAGAGTGAAGGGACCTTGATGGCACTCAATCAGATGACAGATGAGCACACCTTAGAAGTAGGGATAAATCAGCCCTAGAGTAGCAATTATTCTAGAATTACTCTAGCAATTACCCTGCAAAAGCTTAAAAACAAGTCTTGAAAGGATGCTGCGATACTCTTTAAAGAAAAACAACAAAATTCAACACTGGACAAAGTTACAAATGTCTAGCGCAGAATAAAATCATGACTAGACATGTGAAGCAAGAAAATGAGACCCCAAAGGAGGAGAGAACATAAACATAATGAGGAGAGAATTGGAAGGTATTTAAAAAACAACTAACTGGAACTTGTAGAAGTGAAACTAGCCATACTGAAGCACAGGGAGAAAAAAAGACAGAAAAGAAAAAAGAAAAAGAATAGAGAACCAATGACTTGTGAAGCAACATTAACAAATTTAGATAGTTTCTTTTCTTATTTCTTTAAGTTTACTGATTTTTTTTATTCAGCAGTGTATATCTGCGATTAATTCCATCCAGTGAAAATTTCATTTCATTGCACTCTGCGAGGCTGAGGCAGGAGGATCACTTGAGCTCAGGAGTTCGAGACCAGCCTGAGTAAGACCCATCTCTACTAAAAATAGAAAAATTAGCTGGGCATAGAGGTGAACACCTGTAGTCCCAGCTACTCGGGAGGCTGAGGCAGGAGGATTGTTTGAGCC
>VBSM01003218.1:7218896-7249062 GCA_008086735.1 Cheirogaleus medius | reverse complement strand
AAAAAAAATGGAAACTTGGATCTACCAAAAAAAAAAAAGTGACAGAAATGGGATATATATGTGTAAAATAAAAGATATTTTTTCGATTTTTAAATTTCTTCTAAAAAAGATAATTGACTCTTTAAGGGAAAAATGATAACAATGCATTTGGGCTCATATGTAAAAGTAAATCTGACAATAACAGCACAGAGGAAGCAGGTTGGATGAGCCGTGGTAAGGTCTCTCCACTCTATATGAAATGTTATAATATTATTCGAAAGTAGAAAGTGAGAAGATAACAACAAATATTGTCAGCATACAGCATATAACAATACAGCAACACTAAATAAATAAACAGACAGTGTCAATAGGCCAGCAGTGGGGAGAAAATGCAACACCAGACAACACTCGCTCTCCATGAAGTCAGGAAAAGGTGGCGAAGGACAAGACAGATGAGACAAATGATAAAACAGCAAGACAGTAGATTGAAACCCAACCATATCGACAATTAAATTAAATGTAAGTGATCTAAACAGGTTAATTAAAAGATGGATTGTCAGGCTGGATTTTGAAAAAGCCAGATCTAACTAAATGTTACCTACAAGAAAAACACTTTAAAGACACAAATAGGCTAAAAGTGAAAGAATGGAAAAAGATGTAACATGCTGTACTAGTGTTCCATGGCTACCATAACAAGTGTCACAGGTGCAGTGAGCAATACGAATTTGCTATCTTACAGCCATGTAGGTTATAAATCCAGCACGGATCTCACTAGGCCACAGTTAAGGCGTTGGCAGGGCTGCATGCCTTTCTGGAAGCTTCAGGGGAGAAACAGTTACGTCGCCTTTCCCAGCTCCTAGAGGCCACCCACATTTCTGGACTCATGGCCCTCTCCTCTGTCTTCCATGCAGGCAACGGTGGATCTAGTTGTCCCTTCACACTACTATGACCACATTTTCCTATGACCACAGCCAGGAAAGGTTCTCTCCCTTTAAGGAACAATGTGATTATCAGCTGCCTCTGGATAATCCATTACAATCTTTCCATCTCAAGGTCCTTAATTTTAATGCCATCTGCAGAGTTCCTTTTGGCATATAAGGTAAAATATTCACAGGTTCCTGGAATTAGGATAAGGACATTTTGAGGAAGCCATTATTCTGTCTGTCACACATGCAAACACTAATAATGAGACAACTGGGGTGGCCATCAGCTAATAGCATGTGCAACATTCATCAAAATAGAACATAAATTGGACCATATACAAGTTTCAAAAGTTTCTATTTAAAAAGATCGAAATCATATGGAATATGTTCTCTGACCATAAAGGAATTAAGTTAGAAATCAGTAATAGAAAGACTCGGAAGTAAGAAACACACTTTTACAAAACATTTTGCACTGAATGAAAATGAAAGCAAAATTTGTGGGCTGCAGCTAATGTAGTGTTTGGCGGGAACTTCAGAGATTTCAATGCTTCCATAAAAAAGAAGAAAGGTCTAAAATCAATAATCTAAGCTTCCACCTTAAGAAGCTAGTGAAAGAAGAGCAAATGGAAATAAAAGTAAGTAGAAGACAGGAAACAATGAAGGTAAGAGAATCCAGTGCAATAGAAAGTGAACAAGCAATAGAGAAAATTTAAAAGCACCAAAAAACTGGTTCTTTGAAAATACCATAAAAATGGTAAATCTCTAGCCAGACTGATTTTTTAAAAATACTCAAATTACCAATATGAAGAATGAAACAGGGGACATCACTACACAGCCTACAGACATTAACAGGTAAATAGAGAAATATGCACAACTTCATGCCAACAAGTTTGACAACACACATGACATGATACAGTTATTGAAAGACACTATATTGGTTTCTAATTGCTACGTGATAAATTACCACAAACATAGTGACTTCAAATAACACAATTTTATTATCTTATAGTTCTAGAAGTCAGAAGTCTACAATGGGTTTCATCTGACTAAAATAAAGGTATTGGCCGGAGTGTGCTCCTTCCAGAGGCTCTAGGGGAGAATGTTCCCCTCCGTTTTCCAGCTTCTACAGGACCCTGCTTGCCTTGGCTTCTGGCTCCCTGCAGGTGACGTGGAGCTGGCGCTCTGGCTGGGCTGCTGCTGCCACATCTGACTCTGACTCCGGCACTCTTGGTCCCCTCTTATGCAGACTCTTGAGATTACATTGGGTCTACCTAGATAATCCAGGATAAACTTCCCATTTTAAGATCCTTAATTTAATTACATATTTAAAGTCCCTTTTGGAGAGATTTCTGGGAAGATGGAGGCCTCAAGACACCAGCTGCCAGATTGTCTCAGAAAGAAGGAAATGTTTAAGATGAAAAACAAACAAATATAGATTGGGTGTAATTCCGAGGGAAAAGTGCAAGAACCTACAAGAGACTCCACAGGAAGAAGTTGTGGAGAGAACAAGAAGGAGCAAGATATCAGCAGAGGTCAACCCCGGAGAAGCTTGGAGTCCAGCGAAAAGGGTAGGTGGAGCGGTTTGTTTCTCCCTCACATCTCTGGCAGTCAGCAGGCTCCCGAGCTACTTGAGAGCCTTTCTACCCTCATGAGCCCAAATGCAGCTGCCACCAGTGAACTGGGAGCTACTTGAGGACAAAGCACCCGACTGCCAGAACCCTTGGGGTGCTTCCTGTCACAGCAGACCTGAGCCAAGATGGCAGGCACCACACTGCTTCTCCACCCACCATGCGCCTTTGTCCTCTCAAGGGGGCTTCAGTCCCTCAGTTTTTGTCTCACTTTTTCCCACACGAACATTTCCCAACTCTGGCCCAGACTGCAGGGACCACAGGGGTCCATGGGTCTTAGGGAGTCTGCATGACCCCAGAGCCTGGACATTCTGGGTGGTCTGCCTTCCAGAGAGGGTGACAGAGACTACCAGAGTGCCAGCTTTCCTCCATCCAGATTCTTCTCCTCCCCTTCCCCTCCCCGACCCATGGAAGCCAAAAGAGAAGATTGAGCTGGGGTTCTCAGAAGTGGCTGCTTCCCCTGTTGGTACACCCACAACACTGGGCTTCCACAGTGAGTGGGGCTTTATCCTTTCCTCTTAAAGACCTGCAGAGGAGCACAGTCAAGGACTGATCTTTGGGGACCCAGGGTCAGGCCCGCAAGTCAGATCCTATACCCCCAGGACTCGACCATGTTGCTCAGGGGCACAGAGGGGAGATTCGTGAACTAGCCTCAGGAGGCAAGGGAGCCCACGTGGGCAGAACTGAGAGGGGGGCAGCATGGGCTGCAGCTGCAGCACACTTGTGGAGCACCCTCCCCTACAGAAAGGCCATGCTCTCAGCCCAGGACAGGATCCTGGACAGGGAAACTCCCAGCCCGCAGCACCATCACAGAGCAGCTCAGCTAGTTTGAGCTCCGGCTTACTGACGGATGTCTGAGGGAGACCACGGAGCAGGCAAACAGGGGAGAAGAGTGAAAACCTCTCCTGACAGCGAGACTGTGAATCTCAGATGGCCACTTCCCTACAAGCGGACTTTCTGGCTGGTTGAGGCCACCTCAGCCCCTCCCTGTTGGCTTTCCCCAGAAGCCTGAGTGTGGACCTTGACTCCTGCCAAAACAGCTACTTACCAGCTACTGTGGAGCCTGAGGACAGGCTCACCCAACCCAGCCCCACCTAGCCTCACTCCCCCAGGTGCCTCTGTTGTGGTAGAGAATCAGGATTCACCTGGAAGTTCCAGGACCCTGCCGACCATCTGGGGCATTCAAGTGCTTTTCCTGAGGGACTACAGCCAGTCACAGGTCCCAAAAACAACATTGCAGCTTGTTCCTTCGAGCAAGCATCACCTAGTGGTGGGAGGTCAATTTGTACAGCCCTTTATAGCATTTGCTGACTCAATCATACAAGGGTGAGATTGATTCTCACCTACAGGAAACACCTACTGTCTCAGAGATTAAACTGGCTATGCCAATAAAATTCACACTGTTAAGAAGGCAGTATGGGGAAAGAGAAAGGGCTGGGGAAAGAGAAAAGATTTAAAAGACCTCCATGCTCCCTCATCAAAGAGAGACAGAGAATCTGTCCACACACATAACTTACCACTGCTACAGCCTACAAAAAACTAGCAACTGAGAAAACCACCACACTAAAGATATCTACGACCAAGGCATCCACCCAGAACCTAGATCACCATCAAAGAACCCAAAAGCAAAGCCAAAGGTTCTTTCCCAACATATGCTACAATCACACCCTTATGAATGAGGAGGGATAAAAATAAGCCCCATCTAAACAAAAGAAAATCCAAAAATAAGAAGTGACAGCTGTTCCAGATGAGAAGGAATCAGCAAAAGAACTCCAGAAGTATGAAAAATCAGAGCGAAAGGACACCCCCAAAAGGGAACACTAGCTCACTAGCAATGGATACCAACCAAAGTGAAAATATTGAAATGACAGATAAAGAATTTCAAATATGGATTGTAAGCTGAATAAAATCCAAGAGAAAATGGAAAACCAACTAAAAAAATCCAGAAAAACAATTCAGGAAATGACTGAAAAATTCACTAAAGAGATCAACATATTAAAAAACAAAATAGAACTTCTGGAAATGAAAAATTAGTTTAAGGAAATACAAAACACAATGGAAAGATTTAAGAATAGATTAGACCAGGCAGAAGAAAGAATCTCAGAGCTTGAAGACAACTCTTGAATTAACTAAGTCAGTCAAAAACAAAGAACAGAGAATTAAAAGGAATGAACAAAACCTACAAGAAATATGGGATTATGTAAAATGGCCAAATATAAAAATCATAGACATCCTTGAGGGTGAAGAAAATGCACAAAGGCTGGAAAACTTATTTGAGGGAACAATTGAGGAAAACTTCCCTGGTCTTGCTAGAGATTTGGACATCCAGGTACAAGAAGCTCATTGAACACCTGGGAGATTCGTTGCAAAATGGCAATCACCAAGACATACAGTCATCAGACTGGCTGAAGTCAACACTAAGGAGGAATTCCTGTGAGCCATGAGGAGAAAACATCAAGTAACTTACAAATGAAAACCCATGAGGCTTACTGTAGACTTCTGAACTGAGACCATACAAGCCAGAAGGGACTGGGGCCCCATCATCAGTCTTCTTAAACAGAACAGCTTCCAGCCTAGAATTTTGATTCCTGCAAAAGTTTCATATATGAAGGAGAAATAAAGACCTTTCCAGATAAGCAAACACCTATGGAATTTGTCAAGATCAGACCTGCCCTACAGAAAATACTCATAACTGCATGATACATGGATAAGCACAATAGACACCCACCCATGTAAAACAACCCAAAAGCTAAATCTCAGAGCTCATGTAAAACAACAACAGAAGAGGTAAAACAAAGCAATAAGATGAGACGTGTTCACCCAACAGGATGAAGAGAATAGCATTCCACATATGAATTCTACCAATCAACATGAATGGTCTGAATGCCCTATTCAAGAGACATTGGCTGGCTAAATCTATGAATAAACACAACCCAAATATCTGCTGTCTTCAGGAAACACATCTAACCCACAAGGAATAGCAAAGACTTGAGTTGAAGGGATGGAAAACAAATATTCCATGCAAATGGAAACCAAAAGAAAGCAGGTGTAACCATTCCCATAACAGATAAAATTGACTTTAAATCAACAATAGTAAAGAAAGATAAATAAGGTCATTATTTAATGGCAAAAGGAGCAATTCAACAAGAAAACATAACAATCATAAATATCTATGCACCTAACACAGGAGCACCCAGATTCATAAAGCAAACCTTACTAAATCTAAGCAAAGAGATAAACAACAGCATTGTAATTGCTGGGGACTTCAACACCCCACTGACAGAACTAAACGAATCATCAAAGCAGGAAATAAAGAAACACTGGACTTACATAGGACTCTAGAGCAAATGGGGCTAACAGACATCTACAGAACATTTTATCCAAAAACTACTAAATGTACATTCTTCTCATCAGCACATGGAACATTGTCTAAGACTGATCATATCCTAGGCCACAGAGCATGTGTCAATAAATGTTAAAAAATATCTTGGTAGAAAAAAAGAAATAACTAAGATCAAAGCAGAACTAAATGAAATGAGAACAAAAGAATTATACAGAAGATCAACAAAACCAAAAGGTGGTTTTTTGAAAAGATAAACAAAATTGACAACCCTCTTGCTATACTGACAAGAATTCAAAGGGAAAGGAATCTAATAAACTCAATTAGAAATGAAAAAGGAGAGGTCACAACAGACACCACGGAAATACAAAACATTATTTTTGATTACTATAAAAATCTATATGCCCAAAAACTACATAATGAGGAGAAAATGGACAAATTCCTGGAAACATACAACCTCCCTAAGTTTACCCAGGAGGTAATAGAATTTCTGAATAGACCAATCTCAAGCTCAGAAATTGGAGCAGCAATTAAAAACCTCTCAAACCGAAAAAGTCCCGGGCCAGATGGCTACACTTCAGAGTTTTACCAAACATACAAAGAAGAACTCATACCTATGCTATATAAATTATTCCACAACATTGAGAAAGATGGTATCCTTCCTAACTCATTCTACAAAGCCAATATCACCTTGATACCAAAGCCAGGAAAGCATACAACAACAACAAAAAAAGAAAAGTACAGACCATTATCCCTCATGAATATAGATGCAAAAATCCTAAACAAAAGTATAGCAAATCAAATTCAGCAGCACATCAAAAAAATACTTCACCATGACGAGGTGGGCTTTATTCCAGGAATGCAGGGCTGGTTCAACATACGCAAATCTATAATTGCAATTCACCTCATAAATAAAAGCAAGAACAAAGACCATATGATTCTCTCAATAGATGCAGAAAAGGCATTTGACAAAGTCCAGCACACCTTTATGATAAAAACTCTTAACAAAATAGGCATAGACAAGTCATACCTTAAAATTATCAAGTCCATTTATGACAAACCCATGGCAAATATCATACTGAATAGGGAAAAATTGAAACCATTCCTACTTAGAACCAGAACCAGATAAAGTTGCCCACTCTCTCCGCTTCTATTCAACATAGTGCTGGAAGTTCTTGCTAGATCAATTAAACAAGAGAGGAGTATTAAGGGCATCCAAATGGGGGCAAATGAGATCAAACTCTCACTCTTTGCTGATGATATGATATTAAATCTAGAAAATCCCAAGGATTTAACCAAGAGACTCCTAGAATTGGTAAATGAATTCAGTAAAGTCTCAAGATACAAAATCAGTACACACAAATCAGAGGCATTCATATACGCCAATAACAGTCAAGCCGAAATTCAAATCAGAAATGCAATACCTTTTATAATAGCCTCAAAGAAAATTAAATATCTAGGAATATATTTAATGAAAGATGTGACAGACATATACAGGAAGAACCACAAAACACTAAGAAAAGAAACTGTAGAAGATGTAAACAGATGGAAAAATCTACCTTGCTCATGGATTGGTAGAATCAATATCATTAAAATATCCATACTACCTAAAGTGATCTACAGAATTAATGCAATCCCTATCAAAGTACCATCATCATTCTTTACAGATTCAGAAAAAATAATTCTACGCTTTGTATGGAACCAGAGAAGACCTCATATAACCAAAGCAATCTTGAGGACAAAGAACAAACTGGGAGGTATCAGTCTACCAGACTTTAAGCTGTACTACAAGGCTATAGTAACTAAAACAGCATGAAATTGGCACAAGAACAGAGACACAGACCTTTGGAACAGGACTGAGAATCCAGAGATGAAACCATCCACATATGGTAATCTAATGTTTGCCAAGGCAGACAAAAATATACACTAGGGAAAAGAATCTCTTTTCAATAAATGGTGCTGGGAAAACTGGATAGCTACATGCAGAAGAATGAAACTGGATCAGCACCTCTCACAAAAATCAATTCAAGATGGATAACAGACTTAAACCTTAGGCATGAAACCTTAAGAATTCTAGAAGAAGATGTTGGGAAGACCCTTTCAGACATCAGCCTAGACATAGAATTTTTGAAGAAGACCCCCAAAGTAATCACTGCAGCAACAAAAATAAATGAATGGTATGTGATCAAATTAAAAATCTTTTGCACAGCCAAGGAAACTATCATTAGAGTGAATAGACAGCCTACAGAATGGGAGAAAATATTTGCTCTCTACACATCCAATAAAGGGCTGATAACAAGAATACATCTAGAACATAAAAAAATCAACAAGAAAAGAAGCAAACAACCCCATCAATAAATGGGCAAAGAAAATGAACAGAAACTTTACAAAAGAAGACAGAGTAATGGCCAGCAAACACATAAAAAAATGCTCAACATCTCTAATCATTAGAGAAATGCAAATCAAAACCACAATGAGATATCTCCTAACCCCAGTGAGATTGGTCTCTATCAAAAAATCCCAAAACAACAAATGCTGGTGAGGATGTGGAGAGACAGGAACACTCTTACACCGCTGGCAGGACTACAATTTAGTGCACTGTGGGTAAGAATTTGGGGATACCTCAAAGAGCTAAAAATAGAAATACCATTCGATACAACAATTGCACTATTAGGCATCTGCCCAAAAGACCAAAAGACATTCTATAGTAAAGACATCTGCACCCAAATGTTTATGGCAGCACAATTCACTATTGCAAGGATGTGGAAACAACCCAAGTGCCCGTCAATTCATGAGTGGATTATTAAAATTTGGCATATGCATACAATGGAATATTACTCAATTATAAGAAATGACAGTGATCTAGCACCTCTTATATTTTCCTGGATTGAGCTTGAGCCCATTATCTGAAGTGAGGTATCACAAGATTGGAAGAATAGGCCCCAATTGTACTCGCCATGAAATTGGCAATAACTGATCAACACTACGGTGCTCACACAGTAGTAATATTCTCCAGGGATTAGAGGGTTTGGAGGTGGTAAACTCACAACTAATGGATGTGGTGAGCATTGTAGAGGGGAAGGGCATGCCTCTAATCCTTGCTTGGGTGAAGCAAAGACATAAAATATAACCAAAATGTTTGTACTCTCATATTATCCTGCAATAAAAATAAATTTTAAAAAAACAAATTAAAAAAAATCATACCATGTATCTCCTCAGACCACAGTGGAATAAAACTACAAATTAATTCCAAGAGAAACATTCAATTCTACACAAAGTCATGGAAATTAAACAACCTGCTGCTGAATGATTATTGGGTCAGTAATGAAATTAAGATGAAAATCAAAAGATTCCTTGAAATGAATGACAAAGGAGACACGAGCTACCAAAATCTATGGGATTCAGCAAAAGCAGTCCTAAGGGGAAAATTCATGGCCTTAAATGCCTATATCAAAAGGACACAAAGATCACAAATGAACAATCTAATGACCTGTCTCAAGAAACTAGAAAAGGAAGAGCAAACCAAACCCAAAGCCAGCAGAAGAAAAGAAATAACAAAGCTCAGAGCAGAACTAAAGGAAATGGAAAACAAAAAAGCAATAGAAAGGATCAATGAAACAAAAAGTTGGCTCTTTGAAAAGATAAACAAGATTTATAAATTTCTTGCTAGATTAACCAAAAATAAAAGAGAAAACACCCAAATAAGCTCAATCAGAAATGAAAAAGAAGATAATACAACTGCTACCACAGAAAATGCAAAATATCATCTGTGAATACTATGAAAATCTCTATGCACATAAATTTAAAAACATATAGGGAATGGACAAATTCCTGGAAACACACAACCTGCCAAGACTTATTCAGGAAGAAACAGAATTCCTAAAGAGACCAATATCAAGTACTGAAATTGAAACAGCAATAAAAAACCTTCCTAAAAAGAAAAGTCCCAGACCAGATGGTTTTACACTCAAATTTTACCACACCTACACCAAAGAACAGGTGCCTATCCTGCAGAAATTATTCCACAACATCGAGAGGATGGAATACTCCCCAGCACATTTTATGAAGCCAACATAACCCTGATACCAAAACCTGAAAAGGATGCAACAAAAAAAGAAAACTACAGACCAATATAACTTATGAATATAGATGCAAAAATTCTCAACAAAATCCTAGCTAACTGAATCCAGGTGCTTATCAAGAAAATAATCCATCACGACCAAGTGGGCTTCATCCCAGAGATGCAGGGATGGTTCAACATATTCAAATCTATAAATGTAATTCACCACATAAACAGAAGCAAAAACAAAGACCATATGATCATATCAATAGATGCAGAAAAAGCACTGGATAAAATTCAGCACCGTTTCATGATAAAAATCTCAATAAAATGTGCATAGAAGGAACATAACTCAAGATTATATGTGACCAACCCACAGCCAACATTGTGCGGAATGGGGAAAAGTTGAAACCATTCCCACTAAGAACTGAAACAAGACAAGGGTGCCCAACGTCACCACTTCTATTCAACATAGTGCTGGAAGTCACCCTTGTCTTGCTCCAAATAGGGAGAGATAGCAAACTATCACTTTTTGCTGATGATATGATCTTATATCTACAAAACCCCAAAGACTCCACCAAGAGACTCCTGTAATTGATAAATAACTGCAGCAACGTCTCAGGTTACAAAATCAATGTACACAAATTAGTAACATTCTTATACACCAATAACAGTCAATCTGAAGACTCAATACTATTCACAATCAGTACAAAGAAAATAAAATACCTAGGAATATACCTAACCAAGGAGATAAAAGATATCTACAAGGAGAACTATAAAACATTGAGGAAGAAATCACAGACAACACAAACAAACGGAGAAGCATATCACGCTCATGGATAGGTAGAATCAACATTGTTAAAATGTCCGTACTACCCAAAGTGATTTACAGATTTAATGCAATCTCCATCAAAATACCAGCATCACATTTCACAGACCTAGAAAAAAATAATTCTATGCTTCATTTGGAACCAGAAAAAAGCCTGAATAGCCAAAACAATCTTAAGCAAAAAGAACAGATCTGGAGGCATCACATTACCAGACTTGAGACTATATCACAAGGCTATAATAACCAAAAAAGCATGGTATTGGCACAAAAGTAGAGACATACATCAATGGAACAGAACAGAGAACCAGATATAAAACCATCAACCTACAACCAACAGATACTTGACAAAATAGAATATACACCAGGAAAAAGAAGCCCTATTCAATAAATGATGATGGGAAAATTGGATAGCCACATGCAGAAGAATGAAACAGGATCCATATCTCTCAACACTCACAAAAATTAATTCAAGATGGATAAAGGACTTAAATGTAAGGCATGAAACCATAAGAAGTCTAGAAGAAAATGTTTGAAAAACTCTTCTAAATATTTGCCTAGGCAAAGAATTTATGAAGAAGACCCCAATGGCAATCACAGCAACAATAAAAATAGATAAATGGCACTTGATTAAATTAAAATAATAGAGCAAATAGAGAATCTACAGAATGGGAGAAAATATTCACAAGCTATACATCTGATAAAGGGCTAATAATAAGAATCTACAAAGAACTCAAGCAAATCAACAAGAAAAGCACAAACAATCCCATTAAAAAGTGGGCAAAGACATGAACAGATCCTTTGAAGAGAATATAGACAAATGGCCAAGAAACATATGAAAAAATGCTCAACATCACTAATCATCATGGAAATGCAAATTAAAACCATACTAAGATATCTATCACCTTACCACAGTTAGAATGGCTTTTATTAAAAGGTCCAAAAACAATAAATGCTGGCATGGATGCAGAGGGAAAGGAATGCTTATACACTGTTGGTGGGCCTGCAAATTAGTACGACACCTATCAAAAACAGTATGGAGATTCCTCAAAGAACTAAAGTAGACCTACCATTGATCCAGCAGCCCCATTACTACTGGGTATTTTCCTTAATGAAAAGAAGTCATTTATCAAAAAGACATCTGCACATGAACATTTATAGCAGCACAACTCACAATTGCAAAGATGTTGAATCAACACAAGTGCCCATCAATTCATGAGATGATTAACAAAATGTGGTATATGTATACTATGGAATGCTACTCAGCCACGAAGAAAGATGAATTAAGGCCTTGTGCAACCATTTGGATGGAACTGAAGACCATTATCCTAAGTTAAGTATCTAAAGAATGGAAAAACAAACACTACACATACTCACCATTAAATTGGAACTAACCAATGAGCACACATGTGCACAGAGGGAAGTAAAACTCAGCAGAAATCAAGCAGTGGGGAGGGGAGAGAAAGGGGTGGACAAAAACCTAACTAACGGGTACAATGAACACTATCTGGGTGATGGGCACACTTATAACCCTGACCCGAGCATAAAAAAATCAATATATGTAATCAAAAACATTTGTACCCTATTATTTTTAAATTAAAAAAATAAATTTTTAAAAAGAATAACAATGAAAAATAAAAAAATAAAGTCCATTTTGCCATGTAAAGTAGCATACTTACAGGTTTTGAATGAAGACATGAGCACCTCTGGGAGGTCATTTTGCCTATCAGAGATGCAAATGCCAAAATGGATACACAAATAGAATAGCCATATGTCCATTAAAGAATTTGAATTTTTAGTTAAAAATCTTCCTACAAAGAAACTTTATCTTCATACCAAATACATGAATTAATCTGAAATGAATCATAATCAAAGAAGCAAAAACTATAAAACTTCCAGAAGAAAACATAAGAGAACATGTTTATAACCTTGGGACAGGCAAATAATTTTTTACAGGACATGAAAAACATCAACTATAGAGGAAAAATTGATAAGCTTTCCATAAAAATAAAAACCTTTACTCTTCAGCAGATAATGTTAAGAAATGAAAAGGCAAGCCACTGACTGAGAAAATATTTGCACTACATACATCTGACAAAGACTGTTTTCCAGAATATATAAAGAATTCTTACAACTCAATATAGGAAGACAATTCAATAGAAACAGTGGACAAAGAAGATGTATAAATGGCCAATAAGCACATGAGAAGACGTTTAACAGCATTAGTCATCAGGAAAACACGTATTAAAACTATACTGATATACTACTACTCACCCACTCAAATGGATTAAATATAAAAGGGGTGGAAATACCAAGTGTCGGCAAGGATGTGAAACATGTGAGTCTCTCACACATTGTTGGTGAGAGTAAAAAGTCATACAACTTCTTTGGAAAACATTTTGGAAGTTTCTTATTAAGTTAAACACATACAATCCAGCAATTTCAATTCTAGATTTTTACTCTTGGTAAAATATATGTAACATATGAAAACATATGTCCACATAAAAACTTTTCCATTAATGATCATAGAAGCTTTATTCAAACTAAACAGAACCTGGAAACAACCACAATATCCATCAACAGGTGAATAGATAAATACATTATGGTATATCTATATATTGTGACTACTCAGAAATAAAAAGAACTAGTGATCCCTATAACAGAATGGATGAACCTCAAAAGCATTTTGCTGAGCAAAAAAGAAAGACACAAAAGAGTAAATACTGTATGATTTCCATTTACATGAAATTCTACAACAGGCACAATTAATACACATTGACAGAATGCTGGTCAGTGGTCAACTAGAGCTGAGGGTGAGAGGAAATGATGGCAAAGGGGCATGAGGTTACTTTTTGCAATAATGGAAATTTTGATTGTAGTGGTGACTACACAGGTGTACGTATTTGTCAAAATTCATTGAACTGTACTCTTAGAATAGGTTTATATTATTGCATGTAAATTATAAATCAATAGTTGATTCTTTCAATAAAAGAAAAAGCATTTAAAGAATGAAGACACTTGGGCCCCATTCCTAGTGATTCCAATACCACGGGATTGATACAGGGCCTAGATATCTACACTGTGAACAAGCCCCATGGATAATTATGCTGTAGGCTATTTCACTTATGGTATTGGTCTCTATGAGCACCCAAATATTGGACAACAAATCAACTAGGCAAGCAAAGAAAATTCAGAGGAACAGTGTTTGAGTTTTTCTGTGACTTATCCCATCCGCCAACCTCCATTCTTTAGCTGGAACACTGGTCACTACGCAACTATCCTCCTGGGTGCTCTGTTCCCCCAACTGTTAGCTCAGCTGTGGATAAGCTCCCTTCATTCATTCTTTACAAAAAAAAAAAAAAAGTTTGCTGGGAAAATTAATGAGGGAAAAAGCAAAATTAAAACACTGCACTTAAGTGCAGAGAAACCAGTTTATTTGTGGAGCACAAATTCCTTCCCATGAGGTCATGTCAAGTCTGGCACCAGATGCCTTGGGTGGCCCTGTTCACTGGGCACATGACATCCACAAACACATCTCCTCCAGGGGAACAGGAGGTGGACAGGGAGCCTGGTGGGCCGTCTTTGTGAAGAATGGAACAGCATAGCAACAACGGTGCTAAGAGCACCCATGGTCCTGTCTCACTCTCTTTTTGAAAAAAAGGGCCATTTTCCTGCCAAATTAGATGAAACCATAGTGCTCTGTTTCCATTCTTTAGTGTTTTCCTGCTGCCTGACATATCTTCCCAATCTCTGGCCCCCTGTTCTATCTGTTGAAATACTTTCCAAGCTTCATGGCCCAACTTGAGTAACACCTCGATTGTGCCTTTTCAGATCACCAAACAAATGAAACCTCTCCCTCCCCTGAACTCCTATGGCACTTGGTTTGAAGAGCTTTCACAGAAATCCTGACTTGTATTTTACTTATTCATACACATGTCATATCTATTAATACTTCATTAGAATGTAATCAACTTGATTATAAAAAGTGTAATTTAGTTTATATATAATATATCATATACATTATATATATAAATATAATGTAGCCTAGGTGTAGCCTGCACACATCCCAGTACATTGCTTTGTACTTAGCGGGTATTTCACATACAGTTACTGTAGGAATGAATGAATGGACCGGTCCATGCTGATTCCTATCGCTGAGCTTTTGCTGATGCTGCCCTTCTTTCCTGGAAACCCTTCCTACCTCAGGGGGCCCTTCCTCCAAGAAGCCTTCTTGGCTCCTGGCTTCTGTGGCGCTCTGGGCGCATCACTTGCCACCACCATATATCAAAATGAATTAGTCATTATCCATTTCACCCACTTATTCATAAGCTTCGAGAAGCCAAAAATTCCTTCCTCGTCAACTTTATCTTACCACCATCTAGCCCAGTGCTTGGTAATTGCACGCATTTCATAAATGTTTGTCAAACAGAATGGTCTATTCAGAAGTTTCTGGAAGCATAAGCCCATGCCACAGGGGGCCTGGTTTATTTAGTTTGTGTTGCTATTAGAGAACCCAGAATTTACTGTCCGGAGGTCTCATTCCCAGAGAAAACCCAGCATGAACAGCCTTCCTACCTTAAGTTTCCTCGAGGCTGAAGGAGGGAGCAGGACCAGGGTTCTCTAATGGCTCGCATGGGTCACGAACCCTGTGTGCAAGGAACTCCCCGGCAGGAAGGACTGCCGCGTGCAGAGGAGGCAAGCGTGGCCTCTCCTCAGAGGACGGGGCCCCAGCCTGCAGAATGGGGGCCGTAGGAGAAAGAATCTGTGACCCTTTAGAGCTCCGTGCCTTCTCCTTTAACCGGTTCTCTCTCCCTCTGCTCCCGCTTTCCCTTTGTCTGCTGCTAGCCTCTCCGCTTCTTTTCCTCTTTCTCACCCGCTTCTCTTCTCCTATGGTCTCACCGCACTTTCCCAGGACCGCTGTTCCCCTGTGGCTCCTTTTCCCTTCTCACCAGTCGGATTCACCTCATTCATCTTGGGTCGCCTTCGTTTACCCTGCTCCTGCGCCCCTGGCACGCACTGACTCGCGTCCCCGTGCCCGGCCGGCAGGAGCGCGGCGTCCTCACGCAGCCAGGAGGAGGGGCGGGCGGCCCGGCCCGGTCCCGCCCGGCGCGCGTGCGAGAGTCTGTGTGGCGGTGACGCGGCGCCGGCGGCAGGAGGAGGCCGGCCGGGAGGGGGGCGCCGGCCGCCGGGCTGCTGGGCTCCCGCGCGCTGCGCTCCCCGCCGCCCGCCCAGGCGCAGGCGGGGCGCAGGCGGCGGCGGGCGGCATGGAGAGCCTGCTGGAGAACCCGGTGCGCGCCGTGCTCTACCTCAAGGAGCTCACCGCCATCGTGCAAAACCAGCAGAGCCTCATCCACACCCAGCGCCAGCGCATCGACGAGCTGGAGCGGCGGCTGGACGAGCTCAGCGCCGAGAACCGCAGCCTGTGGGAGCGTCAGCAGCTGCTACAAGCCCAGCCTCCGGCCGGGCTCGGGCCCCCGTCGTCAGCCCCGCAGCCAGCTTCCCGGGCCGCCGCGGCCCAGGAGCCTCTCCAGGACCACGGACAGCTCCGGGCCGCCGCGCCGCAGCCCGCACCCGCGCAGCCGCTCCAGCCCCAAGGGCAGTCCCCGGCGCAGCCTCAGCCGGGCCCCAGCGGCAGGGCTCAAGCACCCCAGGCGCTCCACCAGCACCCGGTGACGCTCGGGGCCGTCGCCGACAAGGAGAAGGAGCGTCCTCCGAGTTGCTGCGCTGCCGCCGCCAGAGCCCTCCTGCAGCACAAATCCCCCGCCGCCCTCGGCAAGGGCGTCCTGAGCAGGAGACCTGAGTGAGTGGGGAAGAGGAGAAGGGTGTGGTGGAAGGAAGGGAAGCAAGTGGGCGTGAGGAGGGGACATGGGGGAAATAGAGTGCACGTAAGGGTCTGAAGGACTGGGGCAATGTGAATATGAAGGGGTGAGAAGATGCTTGGGGTAGAACTATGTCGAGGAGATTTGGGGGAAAGCAGGGAACGGTGTCAGTGTTTGAGACGGCGAGGGGGATGTTGGAGCAAAAAGGAGTACCCAGGCGGTCATTGGGGGCAGAGGAGGAAGAAATGGGTCTTAAATGACTGGGGATATTGGGAACTGGTTTAAAGGAGACTAGATTGGGAGGAAGTTGGAGTGAAGATCAAATTGAAGAAAAAAGAAACATTGAAGGATTGTTTAAGCTAGAAAAAATTTGGAAGAGAGTTTGCATAGTATAATTATCTGAATGGAGAGTGAGACATGAAAAAGACGGAGGCTTGGCAAAGAGACACGTTGAGAGGTTTGAAAGGGCTGGAGTCCAGGAAGAGCAGGGTTGGGGCAGAGGTGAATTCAGGAGGCATAGGATACAGCTGAAAAGCAGGAGAGATGTGAGAGGGCAGGGGAGCTGCAAATAGAAGAAGATAAAGGGTGGGAGAAAGAATTTCTCAGAGGAACGAGCTGGCTCTTTAACTGGTGCAGTGGGAGTCAAAGCCAGGAGTGGCTCACTGGGGGAAGTCTGCTCTGCTCAGACCTGAGTGGGCACCTTTCTTCCGGCTCCCCACAGAGCCAAAGGCCTGCAAGGAATCCGCCCATCAAACTGATGGAGGACTCAGTTATAGCTCGAGGACTCAGTCTGGTTATAGCTTTTTCCTCCGACTCAAGGAGGATTTCTGTGCAGGGTGGTTGGCCGTGGTGGAAAGTGAACAATGATGAGGGGGCAGATGGTAAAGGGAGTTGGTATTTGAGTGTAATGCCTGCTGTGGCTCTCTGCTATGGCTAGTGATTCCAAGCCTTATTTCCCCTTGGTGATTGGGTGATAACTGGAATCGTGTGTTGGGTCTTGAGAGAAATGTTAACCCCCCAGGACCTAGGGCCTCAAGCTCTTTCTTCACTCGAGAGGTCCATGAACTAGGAATATGGGAAGAAGGGATGAAAATGGGCTGGGATATTCCATCCTCTGTATTGGGAAGGCTGTGGCCATGTCAGCTTTATTTCTTTGATGAGACAGGTGATGGGAGAACTGAATGGAAGAACAGCTCAGGAGAAAGGAAATCAGTGCCTGGGCAGCACCTGCCCCTGACAACAGTGATGCTAAAGGAGGCCAGGGAGCAAGAGGGGACAGGAGAGCCAGGAATCTCATCTTCACTCAGGCTCAAGTGTGCTTTAAATCTAGGGGACACTTGTGAAGATTTGCCATATTCCTTAAAAACTCACTTTCTTCTCCCATCCGCTGTAGTTAGAGAAGTTGGGTCAGGGCATGTTAGCTCACAGGCCAGGTTTGACCAGAACCATGAGATCTTAGGGGTGAAGACCTAGAATGATGATCTGGCTTGGCAGACCTAAAGCATTTGATTTAAACCCAAGAAGATGCAGCTTTCCACCCCAACTCACTCCACGGCCCATGTTCCCTTCCCTCAGTTTCAGTTTTTTTTTCCCTCATCTCACATAAAAAGCAGAAAGTCCGTTTTCCCTCAGTGCCCATGGATTGGCAAAAGGCTACATACTTCAAGATAGCATGTGATCTTTTCCCAGATAGGGGTAAAGAGCCACTCCAGTTCATTTCCCTGGGGGCGGCCACGGCTTCTGATAATTACGATCCTTCACCTGCTTCCTCTGTTCATGGCTTCTGGTGTCTCCCTTTTCTCCCACTGCACCCCCACTTCCTTTGTGTGTCTTCAGGGGACTGTGCAGGCATGATGAGTTGAGGAAAGATCATTTTTCCTGGGCAAAGACCTTTCTGTGGCCCCCAAAGCAGCCTAGAGAGCCCAAACCTTTCCAGCCAGATGCTCCTGCTGGGGACGCAGGGGTTTAGGGATTGCCTGGATCCCTATCCAGCCTCACATGTCAGTACTAGAGAGGAATCTCGGACATGACATCCTCGTCTTTACTTCTCACATGTCCTGCTTCTGCTTCCCAATGGAGCAGAACAAAAATAAGAAATAATTAGCACGGTGGAGAGTGGAAGTTGTTGGAAATCTTTCACTTAGGAAGTTGTGCCTGGTACTAAGACCAACTCCTTCCTTTGTCCAGCTATTCCCCTGCTCCTCAAGCCTGGGGATTCAGAGACTCAGAGACCACCGACGTGCCTGCCTCACCTCCTCCCTGCAGCTCTCTTCCCTTGGTTGTGACATCATGGCCATCTTGGCTGGCTGAATAACCTTCTAGATCACCCATTTCTTTCCCCATGGTTTTGCCCAACTTTAACCCCAGTTAAAGAACCTCAGGAAGGAATCATCGTTGCTGAGGCCATGTTTGGCCCCAGCCTGCTCTCTGTCCATGGCCCCCATTTTGCATGTGTCTTCCACTCTGCGCACACCTCTCTACGGGGCAGGGCTAGATGCAGCCAGCAAGCAGGCAGAGACCTCCACGTCAGGGCAAGGCGCGGAGGAGCGGTGCAGAGCCAGCAGCCCTCTCTTTTGGGTTTCTCCTGGGGAGCTCCCTGCCGCCTCAGTTTTCTGCCGGGCCTGCTGAAGTGAGAGGAAGAGATGGCACAGAGGGTCTCCTTATCACATTTCTGCTGTGAATCTTTTCTCATTCCTCCTCTGGCCTCATTATAGTGAGAATGCAGCCTCAGTGAGGTGGCAGAAGGGTGGTGAGGGTTTCCAGGGGCCAGGCACTGGGTTAGATGCATTCTTTCACCACACAGTTTGCCTCTTACCCCGAGAACTCCTTTTCCTGCCCAATTCCAGTAGAGGCAGAAGCCCTGGGGAACTTGGGACTGGGAAATAATGAATGGTTTCATTGCCATCTGCTCTACATTAATATGCAGTCTGGCCTTTCAGCTGAAGGAATGAGACATAAAGGTCATGGCCATGGAGGTCAGGTCAAAAAAACAACGATATGGGGGTGGGTGAGCACAGGGATATTGTGGAACAAAAACACCCAAGGGGTTAAAATTCTTTGTCTGCCTGCTTCCCAACTCTTGCTAAGCTCTGGACCCCACTGCTTCTGCCTCTTAATGGAAGCAGAAAGCATAGCTTCCTCTTCTTTACTTTTTCAATCAAGGCTCACAGCATCTACAGAATTGATTATTATTCCTTTCCTGGCTGGAGCCAGAACCTCAACTTGACCTGGCAAAGTCCCCTTGCTATGGAAGCACATGATCCTACCTGAAGCTGCTGGCTTCAGTGTGATCACAGTTTCTCTGAGCACATCGGCCCACCTGTCCAGCCATGAGTCTGTGGATGACAGGGCTTGCCCGTGTCTCCAAGCCCACCAACAGATGGTTGCTAGTGGCTAGGTTCTTGCATTACAATTCAAATTCAGCTCCTACTCTAAGCTCCCTACCTCAGTGTAGCTATGAAGTCTGAACAGCTCAGAAGCTCCAGTCCTCTTCTCTCTTTCTTCCTCCCTTGTCTTCCTTCTATATCCTTCCTCTTCCTCACTACTTTCCTTCCTTCCCCTGCCCCCTTCTTTTCTCTCCCTCAAACACTTTGTCTCTCTCATCTTTTTTCTTTCTATCCTTCCTCCACTTAGCCTACACAAGGAAGTCTCTTTGCTGTCTACCCTCCTCCTTTAAGCATGAAATAAATCTTGAGTCATCTTTTAAGCTCCTTGGTCTCCTATGCCTGGAGGCTGTGGACGTGGGTTTAGCCTGAGCTGTCTAAGATGCTGATTGGAACAGGTGTCTCTGCTACTATTAGGTCAGAGTTGTCTTCTTGAAGGTGGCAGCTCATGACTGGCCCATCCTGGAAGCTATTAAGAGAGTGTGAAAGTCTATCAGTCAGTCAACTATATGCAGTGAGTGTCCGGGCCATTCAAAACCCTGCACTGTGTGTGTGGAAAGATTGGAAAGAAGCAAATGGTCCTTGCTCAACTTACATGAGACTGTGCCTAGAGCATCTGAACAAGTGTAAGCATGTTGTGGCTGCCTAGAGCCACCATCTAGCAGAGCAGGACAGGTAAAAAGGGTGAGCATACAAACCATGTTCAGAGCCAGGGAGAAGGTTGGCTTAGTTGAAGTCAAGGGTTTATGTCAGAATAGTAAACGCCAAGGACAGCCGGAAAGAGAACAGAGCCCAAAAGATTCAATCCACGGAGATCTCTGTATTGCCTATGCATCTCGTCCATCCTCGCGTGGGCACCCCTGACCCTAACCCCTCCCCAGACTCAATGCTGCCAGCAGGGCAGGGAGAGCCCCGGCACACAGGCCCTTGTCTACCTGTGCCCAGAAGGCCTGGCTGCTGAGGAAGCACTACATGGCCAATGCTCACCAATCCACCTGTCCTCTTTCCATCCTGCTGCCCCAGCACAGAGAGAATTTCTAGCTAACAAGATTGACAGTGGGGCCAGAATGAAGGCTCACTGAGAGCAGGGAGTATGTGTCTTTGTGTGCATACCTGGAAGCTGGCACGGAGTGGGCACTTGCAAAGACCCTGTCCTCTGCCTTCCCAAGTGCCTAGACCACTGCTCTTCCCTCCCTTTCATCCAAAAAGGAGCAAACTGAAGAGAAACCATCATCCTCTGGTTCCTGGGAAATCCTGATTGCCTCCCTCCTCCTCACCAGCCCCTGTGTGGTGCTGCCCCCACTCCCCCCACCTCACTCCCATCCCCTCCCCAGACCCACACAGTTCATAGCACAGGCCTCACAAAGGCATCCTAGCACATTTTCCCACTGGCCCAAAACCAAGCAACAAGAGCAGCGGTTAGTCCTGCTGATTCAGCAATATCTGGGTGGCCAGAGTTGCAAAGGTCACTTAGGAAAAAAAGCAGATGGAGTCAGGGTTGAGTGGAGAAGGAATGGGAGGGAAGGTGATTTGAAAAGGAGGGGAGCTGGAACAAACATCTGGGCCCACGGTCTGGAAAGAGACCCAACTTTGGAGTTTACAACCCAGGTGAAGATTTTTGGACAAACTGCCCTTGTTGGGGGGCCTAAATATTTTTGTCATTGGAGCCCAAACATACTGTCAGTGGCCCTGGACATAGGGCTGCAGCATCCTAGCAAGGAGTTTCTTAGTAAGAAGTCCTGGGGACACTCACTGCACCTGGTAGATTCCCGAATCTGAGGCCATCTGGCAGGTTTTCGAGGCTTGGGCCACTACAGCACCTTCCTCCTCCACTTCTGGTAAGGCACAGAGGCACACAGGCTGCAAAGGGTTTCTTGTTTCCACAAAGGAGCAGGGTGGCCATCTTCATTTCAGGAAATGAGGGCATTACCAAAAACAAAGAGAGTCAGGAGTAAGGAAAGGGAGAAGTTAGATTTTCCAGGCTGAAAGGAACTTCAGGAATCCATAGAATCACACAATGTTCAAGATCCCGGTGGTCAGGAACGTGGGTTTGGGGCAGGTACACTGGGTGTGAGCCTGTTTTACCACCTGCTGGCTGTGAGACCTCACAGCATCATTTACTTTCTTTCAGTCTCTGTTTTTTCACTTGTAAAATGAGGAGCAACATCTACTTTAAACGATTGCCATAAAGTTTAAACATTAGATAATGGCATTTGTTTAGTACTGTTTTGGGCACCTAGTAAGTGCACCACACATTGTAGTATTTCTACAGGTAAAGACACCAGGGCACAGAAAAGATAAGAGGCTCATCCTACATCAGACAACAGTGACAGACTAGACTCCAGGTTCGAGATTCCTTCTACTCTGCCAGGCCACCTTTCTACCTGTGCCATTTTCTCATTTATCCTTCTCCCTCTGGACAATGTGCACCCAAGACATTCCAGGTACATGGATGTTGAACTTACCTTTAAAATCAGCCAGGCAGGACAAATCCACCAGCCCTTACTGATCTGTGATGAGAGCTCACACTTCACAGCTGGGAAATGCTTCTTTAAGTCCAACTCAGATCTCTTCTGCAGCATTTTAAGATTACTTGCACTTCCCTTAAGGACATTAATCAAAGAGATCTGAGTTATCACCCAGTGCCCCAGGGAGAGAAAAATGAGCACCCCCATTTCCTGAATAGGGAAACTACAGTCTCATCTAGGAAAAGGTATACTGACTTGTCAAGGACAAAGTGGAGAGTGGTTCTGAGGGCAGAAAGCTGGGAAGAATAGCAGGGAGGGGGTGAGGAAAGACGAGGCTTGACAGGCTGTTGTGGATCCTTTGGGTGGTGGGGGGAGGGGTTTGGGGGGAGGACTCTGCTTTCTCTGGTCAGGACTAAAGGGTAAACAAGGCCAGGCACGGTGGCTCACACCTGTAATCCTAGCACTCTGAGAAGCCGAGGTGGGAGAATTGCTTGAGCTCAGGATTTCGAGACCAGCCTGAGCAAGAGTGACCCCATCTCTATTAAAAATAGAAAAATTAGCCAGGTGTGGCTGCACACACCTGTAGTCCCAGGTACTCAGGAGGCTGAGGAAGGAGGATCAATTGAGTCCAGGAGTTTGAGGTTGCAGTGAGCTATGATGATGCCACTGCACTCTAACCTGAGCAATAGAGTGAGACACTGTCTCATAAAAAAAGAAGATAAATGAGGTTCTTCTCTTAAAGACTTTTCTTAGATGAGATACCTTCCAGGAAAAACAAAAGAAATGAAAAAGAAAATATGGTGGGCTTCTAAAATTCTCTCCCAGGGTGATTGTGGCTACGAGGCCACCATAGGCAAAGATTGCCGGTGTGTGTGTGTGTTAGTGCACGGTGTGGGGTAGGGTAGGGTACAGGCTGTTTTGCTGTTGCTTTTTGTTGGGAATAACTGATCTGGAAGGGTTATGTAACTCTGTGAGACAAGTGTATGTGCTGAGTGGTACCTTTCCTCCTGGCTATGGACAGAGGGCACGCAGGTGGCCTGTCCAAGTCCCTAGCCAAAGAAGGATCCCATGCTCCATGCTGGCATCAGGCCATTCCCTCTAAGCCACATTTGCAGAAGCTGGAGGGCATTAGGAGCTGAACCAGGGTCCTCCAGCCCCTCTGGGAAGTTTAGCAAATGTCAGAGCTGGGAGGATCCTTTAAGGTCACTTGGTCCAAACTTCCTGCTTGGTAAATGAGAAAGCTAAGGCACAAGAGGGAAGTGACTGGTGCATCCAAACTAGTTAGTGGCAGAACTAGGTTTAGAGCTCGGATTCTCTTAACTCTCCATCCAGTGCTCTTGACATTACGTGGTGGTGGACCAAAAGAGCTAGTCATGACTGCTCCATAGGTGTGCAGGGCCAAACCTACAGCTAGTCATTGGGGTTCAGGGGACCTAAGGAGGTCCTTCTGCCTTCCAGAATATCTCACCTATGGCAACAACCCCACAATTGGAGGTTACTTTGGATAGTTCAAGGTTATCCCCCTTGTTAAAATGCAAATTCTAGAACAGGAGAAAAACAACACATTTAGCTTTATCAGTCTTTTACACTTGTGCATGAGGGAGTTTATTTGCGTGATTTCTGACAGCAGGGTTTGGTGAGAAAGGAGGGTACCGTGGTAGCACTGCCCAGCTGAAGGCCAGGGCAGGAGGGTCCAGAGGGAGGATGTGAGAGTCCAGATGTATCTCCACCTTCACTAAATTCTGAGGGAATTGGAATTGCCTTACTCAGCCCTGGTCAGCAAAGGGGAGGGACACAGGGCACTCCCACACGGACTTGTGGTGGCACAGTAATGACTGGGGCTATGGAAGGACACTTTCCCAATGAGCTTCCTGTGTGAAAGTCACAAGGCAAGAAGTTAAGGAGCATAATGGTGTGTGCTAAGCTCATTTGCTCCTTTCTAGGATCTTAAAATAATATTTTTGGATGGCAAATGCCCATAACTCTGTTGGGTGTGCTATGGGGCGGGAAGATATGGACAGGAGGGGCTGGCAGGCAGCAGAGGTTGGTTTGCCAGGAGGCTGAAGAGGATGGGGATGGGAGCCAAACTCATCTCCTCGGAGGTGCTCGGTGAACCCCGGTGGAGTAAATAGATGCTTTGTCTGCAGGGCCCAGGCAGGCTCACGGACTGCTGAGTGGAAGGGACGATGTGGTGTCAGGGCTGCGGTGGAGCTCTGCACGAGGAAGTCCCCAGGGAGCAGGCTGTGCTGGACCCAACAGCACAATGTCCTGCGCTGAGCACATGAGGAAAGCTGGACTGGGGTTCTGCCCCCCCAGCTAACGGAACCCACAGCAATCCTAGCGGTGTGTGTGAACAGCCCTCGTCTCCCTCTACCCCAGCCTGTGACCAGTCAGCCTGGAAAGCTGCACTAAGAACAAAGCATGAGCAAGGCCTTGGAGTGAGGGTTTCATCTCAGAGCTCAGTGACACACACACGCACACACACACAAGCCTTATCAGCAGGTAGAATGAGAAACGGGCGATGGGTCAGTGAAGACAGGAGGGAAAGGAGGCCTGAATTGCGGCCATGTCTCTAGGGGAAGAGAGGAGAGCAAGCTGGATTCTGGGGTCACAGTTTGACCTGGGAGACACAAGGAACCAGCACCCAGATTCCAGACCTCTTATCCCTATTTCTCACCCAGGCAGTATCAGCTCTGTTGGCGTAAGCACCGGGATCCCGCAGGGAGGGCAAGTGGGCGTGTGCATGGTGGGGGGGTGCTGAGTGGGCACAGCTCCTTGAGGGTGACTGTGTGTCACTGACTTGGCTTGGGGTAGCTGAAGGGCAACCCACACCATAGTACAGCGTGCAAGCCTCATGGCAGAGCCCAGCACAGATTTATCTTACTGGCCCCCAAAGACACCCTGGTGCTGTCACACCGTCATTAGGGATTCTTTCTGTCTCTGCTTTCACCTCTCTAGCCTGCTCCTCCTTAGTCTTACCCTCTGCAGAATGGGATGGGGTGCAGTGCCTCCATGCCCATCCTTCTGACACTCCCCACCTCGGGCATGCAGGAGACCAGGCCCCTGCGGAGCGAGCTGCTGGGGAGAAGGCTGCGGGAGTGGGTGCAGGTACTTTCTGTTGAAGTTCAGTGTTTGGAGCCCAGGTGCAAGCAGCGTGACATAGAAGGTTGCAGCATGATTCTCCCTGCAGCCTGTCTTGGCCTAGCTGTGGGCAAGGCCTGGCGCCAGTGACCTCTGCTCAGACCAGCCTCTGCTGCCTCCCGTGGGGAATGCACTCCTCAGCCCAGGCAGAGAGGCAAGGGAATTCCAGTTTCTTTCCTGATGAATGACTCCACTCTACCACGATTTTCATTCAACGCATCAATTCAACACAATGATTATTTAAAAACAACAGCAGCAACAAAAACTCTCCGAAGCAGCTGGGAATTTTTTGCTTGGGTCCAGCTTTTGTGTCCCCTGTGCATAGCCTGGTGTTCGGGAACAGACGTCCTCCATGCTTCCAGACTGGCTGGTCTCTGACAGTCTCTGTGCTACTTGACACACAGCAGAGCCCATTAGGGAAGGGATTTCCAGAGGCAAGTGGGGGTGCCGCCCTGGGCGGACTAGGAGGGGACGATCTCTTCTGGCTGCTGGACTGTGACCCAGAAGGAGGACTCCTGAGTCCTGATGCAGCAGCCTCCCTCACATCCTCCCCTTCTGCCCCAGTTTCTCCTCCTGCTCAGTGGGGACAGTCGTTCTTTGCCCTCCTTCCTGCCCACTCTGCCCCAGATCACCAAGTCTGGGAAAGCAGAGCAGGGGTTGCTGCCCCAGGAAAGATGGAGCTAAGATGTGAAAAAGACTTCTAAATGACGCAGCCATAGGAGGAAGCTCTGGATGGGGGACTGATGAGACTGAATTTACCCCCCTTTCAAGAACAGAAGGTGGCAGATCCCTGTGGGTCCTGGGGCGTGACAAGGTGAATTCTGCAGGGGTTTCCAGCTCTCAGTACCCCAGAAATTTCCACTGGGCTCCCTCTGGCCGTGCATGCGTCAGACCCAGAGCGGCAGGAGGGGAGGGTCCAGGACCAAGCTGCTCTTGCCCTCCCCAGCCTTAGCGCTCCCAGGTCTCCGCTCCCGCCCTCTGCACCGCAAGCCCGGAAAAGCACTTCCCGCCCTGGCCGTGCTCTGGTGCTGCGGGCGGAGTCGGGCTGCGGCTGCGTGGGCGGGCGGCGCGCTGCACACCGCAGACGCCACCGCCCCCCGCGCCCGCCGCCGGCGTTGCGCAGTCACGCGCCCGGGAAGCACCCGCCAGCGCCATCCCCGCCGCGGGCGGCGCCTGTGTGCTCGGGCCGCCCCCGCGCCCCCAAGACACAGCCTGGGCACCGCCGCCCGCCCACGCCGTCTGGGAGCGCCCCGCGCGCCTTCCCGACCCGGGCGGGGGGAGGCGCTTCCCCGCCGCGTCACCACCGGGTGCTGCTGCTCCTGTCGCCGCCCCCGCCCAGGCTCTGGGGGCTCGCCGGGCCCTCGGGCTGGATGCTGGATGCATTCGCTGCCCCCTCCCCCCCACCCCCGCCCTCTGTGGCCCTGGCCTGGGCTGGTGTGAGTGGATGCCCTTTGGAGAAAAAGGGACATTAAAGCAAGAGCTACTAGGAGGGCCAGGGAGGTCCAGCGGGGACTCAGCGTCTACCTCCCATTCATCCTTGTTTCCAAGACTACCTGGCAAAAATGTCCGCCCTATCTTAGCCTGCCACGTTTATACCGGTATTTTGTAGTCACAGGCCTGGAGTTCCAAAGGCTGCAGGTATCAGGTTGCTGTGGTGCAGTTCAGGGCGTCGCACTGGGTTTGAAGCCTGAGTCTGCATCTCCTTACTGTGATCTTGAGCAGTGACAGCCTCGGTCTCCTCATCCCTGAAACGGGGACATGGACAGTCCCAACCACACCGGCTTGCTGTGAAAATCCTCAGGCAGGGCCAAGAAAACACCAAGCAAGCCGGTGCCGGCAGCAGTGAGCACTCACGGTATGGAAGCTGCTGCTATTCTGGGGACCCTTCCGGTGGCAAGACCTGGGCCAGAGTGTGTGCAGGTAGAGAGCTTTACCACCCTGCTGTCTTCTAGACCAGCAGTCCCAGCCTTTTTGGCACCAGGGACCGGTTTCATGGAAGAAAGTTTTTCCACTGAGGAGGGACAGAGATGGTTTGGGGATGAGTCAAGCTCATTACATTCATTGTGCAGTCAAACTTCTGTATTTGCAGCCACTCGGCAGCGTTCTCCTCACCACCTCGCTCCACCTCAGACCATCAGGCATTAGATTCTCATAAGGAGCCCCACCCTAGATCCCCCGCATGCGCAGTTGACAGTAGGGCCCACACTCCTATGAGAATCTAATGTCTCTGCTGATCTGACAGGAGGCGGAGCTCAGACGGTGATGCCAGTGATGGGAAGCGGCTGTAGATACAGATGAAGCTTCACTTGCTAGCCTGCTGCTCGCGGCCTGCTGTGCGGCCGGATTCCTAATAGGCCATGGGCCCGCGTGGGTCAGCAGCACAGGGATTGGGAACCGCAGTTCCAGAGGACTCCGAATAGGACTCCTCCTTCCCACTTTGATTTGACAGTCCTTTGAATGGTTGAAGGCAGCCACCCTGCCCTCCCTTTGCCTTCCAGTCTACTCACCTCCCTCTCCTTTCAGACCAGCACCCCTAATCCTAGCACTTCCTGCTCCACAGGGCTTTGTGGGTGGCTCTGCCTGACCTCAGTCACTGCTCTCCTAGGACACAGGAGCCAGAAATGAGCCCTGCAGCCCTGGGGTGTGACCAGCTTGGGCACAGAGAGGCCCTCCCTCACCTCTCCCCCAGCGGCAGGCAGGCTCTGGGCCTGCCTAGCTTTGGATGGCGCCTGGGAACCCTCCAGCTTTCTCAGCCTGAGCCACAGGTAGGAATCGTCACAAATGACGTCAGCTAAAGCCCCAGGGCTCTTGTACTTGGAGGACTCTGGCATCTGGCCACCTATATTTCTTGTGCAGGTGGCTTTTAACACCTAAAATGCTGGGACTTTTCACACGACCCTGTTGGTTTTCATTTTTGTCAATCTGGTTGTGTTCTTTTTTAAAACTTAATTTACTCTTTTTGAATAGGTAATACATTGACATAGTACAAGATTTAAAGATGCAAGAGTTTACAATGAAAAGTGTCTCCCCTATCCCTATTTGCTAACCACCCCCACACCACACACACACACCTTCCAGCAGGCACTGTTAGCAATTTCCCTGTGTCTTTCCAGGGATATTCTATGTACATTCAAGCAAAAATGTGTGTGTATATTTCTTTTTACATGAATACCAGTATACTATATGCTGTTCTGCACCTTGATTTTTCCCATAATAATGTATCCTAGTGGTCTTTCCATATTCAGTATAAGAAGAGCTGCCTCATTCTCTTTAATAGGTGCAAAGTATTCCACTGTACATACAGCTGTGGGTCTAGGTCCCCTCTTCCTGTCCACTGAGTTTTGCATGGCAAGTTCTGGGTAGCCTGCCTTTGTGCAATCATTTGGGGTGGGCTTTTCTGAGGGTCAAGGGGTGGGTGGGAGGCAGACATTATTGAGGGGCTCCATTTGAACTTGCCCTGCAGCTACTGGCACGCCGCTGCAGCCTCCTACAGACATTGGAGAAATAAGTTGCAGTGAGTGTGCTTCTCCGCCTGGACTCTCTCTGGACTGGCTCACTTTGTTTCCTGGGACGCCCTTTGTTGTTAGCAGTCATCAAGGTTGGAGGAGCTGCCAAGGGGTTATAATCTGGTTCAAAACGAGCTGAAGGTGAGTCCTAAAACCCCACCAACTCCAGGAAGCCTTCCTGAACTGATCTGAGAAATAAACTGACCTTCTTATAGCCCCTCCCCTGCTTTCCACCCCAGGCTGAGCACACCCCAGTCCTTGCTACGGGTGAAACTAAGTCTGTATTCGTACAGCTTAAAAAAGCTTGTTTCCTTCTCTACATAAGTATATATTTTCATGGCATCTGTAGTCTTTCATTTGCCTCCCAAATATTTATTGCATGTCTACTGTGTGCCAGTCACTATTCCAGGCACTGGGCACAGTGGTGGACAAAACACTCCCAAATCCCTCCATGAAGCTTACAGACAGACAGCAACAAACCCACAGTGAAAATGCGTAGTATTAATACATGTGACAGGATCAGTGCTCTGGAGAAAAAGAAAGCAGAGCAGGAGCCTTGGAGTAAAGGAATTTGTAATTTCAAACAGGTGCCCTGAGAAGATCACACCTGAGCATAGGCCGGAGGGTGGCGGGGAGCTCTGTGGCTGTCTGGAGAGCAGCTCCTGGCAGAAGGAGGAGCGGCACAAAGGCCAGAGCAGGAGCCTGCCTGCTTGCTCGATTTAGACAGGAGCCCAGACCACACAATGAAGAGTTTTCCTGCCAAAAATACCAGTGTCTCTTGTTGAGGGCATTGGAGTCCATTATGAAGTATTTGGCTTTTACCTTGAGAAAAACGGAGAACCACTGGATGATTTTGAGCAGCTTAAAAGGAACGTTGGATACTAGGTTGAAGAGGGAAGAAAGATACAAGCAGGGAGTTCAAGTAGGAGGCTGGTAGCCTGGGCCAGTGGGGTGGCAGTGACAGTGGGTGGCAGTGACAGTGGGGTGGCAGTGACAGTGGGTGGCAGTGACTGTGCGGTGGCAGTGACAGTGGGGTGGCAGTGACAGTGGGTGGCAATGACAGTGGGGTGGCAGTGACAGTGGGTGGCAGTGA
>VBSM01003218.1:7191679-7213289 GCA_008086735.1 Cheirogaleus medius | reverse complement strand
GTTCTTCATCCTCATCAGATTCTCCCTTTTCTGAATCCAATTGCAAAAGAGAAAATGCCTGGGTATCGGCACTACAAATTGACCAAATTTTTAAATCAATAACATCCCCTTGCTGATGAGCTACACGCAAGGCTTTAACAACTTGCTGCCTGCTATGTAAATTTAGCTGAACTTGTGATTGCGAGTGAAACCAATAACAATATTTCTGCACTAAAGCAAACAAATGCTTTAGGGTTCCTTCTTTCACTTCTACCCCCACGGAAGTTAGTGATCCCTGAATTAACTTTCTATATTCCCGCTCTGCGGCGGAGGGGGTATTTCCCATTTTTTCCTAGAGTCCCCTGTTGGATGCCACTTACCATTAGCCAAAGGGGTGTCCACTTGGTCCCACCATCCCGAAAAATGATGCAGTCTCCGTTCAGGGTTCAAGACCCTCCAGGGTTCACTGACCCTGCTCAGGGTTCAGGACCCTCCAGGGTTCAAGACTCTGCTCACTGCACCACTTGAACGTGGCCCGATTACAGGACAGGGGAAGAACACAGAACATAAAGAACGACACAGACACACATAAAGACTTCACATGACTCAAGTGCCCAATGCACCAGTCGCTTTATTTTTATACCCCCCAGGCCCAGGCAGGGTTAGTTCCTTGTACGTGAGCATCTGAGCACAGCAGCGATAACCGTCAACTTTGGAATTGTATTAAAAGGGAACAATTTCCCATGATCTCAGACCTCGGAACGGTTACTTGAGGTGCCAGCGCCGGACATAACTCAAAAGTCAAGGCCGAAATAAGCAACATTAAACAATGCAGCCATCAGAAGGACTTCTTGTGCTCTCTCCCAGTCAGCGGCAGGCCCCCACGGTTGTGCCTGTGTTAGGTCGTCCCTCCCTTGAGGGATCTTACCCGTCTTTGACTACCAACCATCTTACGGGGCCAGACCTTTGGGAATGTTCTTTTTATCTCTATGGCCTCCAGACTCCCACCACGGGGGCCCACCATGTGGGAGCTGGGCGACATTTGCTTACGTGCAGAAACTCAGGCCTCTTGTTACGTCCCAAGGCAGTAACCGTGTCTGAAGAGAATACTGGTTACCGCTGCGTCATGCAGCACACGTACATTACAGGCTATAGTGAATGATTAGTATAAGGCGTAACGCCAGAATCAGCCCCCAACAATTATCATTTAGGGATGGGGAATTGTGCTTAGGTTCCTCAAGGGCAGGAGTCACAGGTATACCTTCATGTTATAAGGATGTGTTGAGCTCAGCACGTCAGCTCTGCTGCAGGCGCTGGGGGTTCACGGCGAACGAGTCAGACCAAGCCCCTGCTGCCTCCGGGGGGCTCACACTCTAGAGGAGAAGACAGATATTAAATGAGTCAGTTCACTCCTGTGCACTATGAATCCATAAGGACTGAAAGGAACTAAGGGATGGCTGGGAGGAGGGTAGTTCTCACAGGGAAGGCCTCGCCTAAGGAGCCATTGGAGCAGAGATGAAATAGAGATGAAACAAAACAGCCGTGTGGAGACCAAGGGGAAGACATTCATGCAGAGCCCCTGGACGGAAGGAGGGCTCATGTCCAAGAACAGAAGAAGGGAAGAGGGGCCTGAGGGAGCCATGGAGGGAGGGACAGAGACAGGGAGGGGTGGGGCTGGGCTAGGCCTTCTGCAGGGGTTAGAGGGGAGGTTGAGGGGAAGTCAAGGGGGCAGGGACTTTGAGCAGGGATGACAGGATCCATACTAGAAAGCAGACTGTAGGTTCAAAGGGCAGACCAGGAAGAGCAGAGAGAGCCCCGGAGTGCAACTCACAACCACTTGAGAGTCACTCATTCTTTTCAGCCTTTCTTTCACTATCCATGGACTTAATTTCTGCTGCATGCTAGGCATTTATGGGAAGGTATTACTATCTCTACTCCACAGAGCTCATTACTGAGGTTCAGAGAAGTTAAGATGGCCCATCCAAAGTGACACAGCTAAAGAGGTGTCTCAAGATTCACATGCAAGCTTTAGCCTTTTACACACTAACACAGCTCTCCCGTCCAGGAGGAGTCCCCTGTGGTGTGGGAAGTGCTTCCCACAGGAAAAGCTGAATCTGGGACATGGACCAATGTTTAGGGGCAAAAAGGCCAGTGGCACCATGCCCATATGACAGCTGTCCATGTTGCTGCAACTCTGAACTTGGCCCGTGGCCCATTCAACTCTGTCACGCCCAGCAGGACTGGGCTCGCGGACTCGCCAAGTACCACCCACATGTATTTGCAAGATGGATGGTTTGCGGGTCCCACATAGGACGTTGCATCCCTCCAAGGCCCACATCATTAGAAGGGCTCACACAGGGGATGAAAGATCCTTGGTCTCACCTCTGTGTGCTGTGTATGCATGTGTACATGCACACGTGTGCACATGCAAGGTTGTATGTGAAAACACATGTGTGCATGTGTATATATGTATTTCCACATCCAAGAGTGTGCATAGGCTTGGGGAGTTTATATTGAATGAGAAACTGGGAGTTCGTTTAGGACTTATGTGCATTTTATTGAGAGCTCTGAATGTGTGCATGAAGTGAGGTATGCATGTTAAGTGCACGTTAAGGAATGTATGCATGTTTATGTGTACATCAGGGGACATGGGTATATGTGTGTGTGAATCTTTGCACACTCAAGCAGGTATATATAAGTATGTTGAGTGCTAGAGTTTAGCTGATTCACCAGAAACAAGCAGGTGTTTTTGTGGGCATGTGGGTTGGGTACCTGAGCAGAGTTGGTGCTAGGAAGTCAGTTGAAGTTATAGGATTGGGGCTCAGCTGGGTGAGGTTTTATGCTTCTAACTGCAAGCATCTGTGCCGTGGAGGGCAAGATCAAGGCTCTTCCATTCACAGCCCAATGGCCTCCTCCACTGTGGATGCCTGGGGTGCAGGGGTGTGGTGAGGGTGGGTGCCAGAGGCCGTGTGCAGCAGGGAACGTCGTAGCTGTGGGTCCTCAGGAGGTCATCAAACCTGTGTTAGCCTTAGCTTCCTCATCAGTCAAATGGCATTAATAATAATAATATCAATACTAGTAACAATAATTATCCACAGTACTATACTTAGGGCATTCAAAAGTGTTTCAGAAATCCGAAGCACTGCAGAAATGCAGGCCTTATTGGTGAGGACTTGCCTTTGCGACTCCTGGAGAAACAGTGAGGGCCACAGTTGGTGCCAGCGGTAAGGAATGCAGCATAGGTAGCTGCTCTGGTGTCGTGAGGCAGGACTTGGGTGAAGCAGCGTCTGATGCTGGCAGGGGCCCGGTGGCCTTGATTCATCCTCCAAGCTGGCTTTGCCCAACAGCCAGGCACCCATCTGCCAGGGATTAAAGAGAACCCAGTGAGGGAAGCTGGCCGGACACAGCCAGGGCCGGCCCTGCAAGCCACGCTGCGCTGCCCAGCCAGGAGCCCTCTCGGCTCCTACAGAGTCAGCTGCAGTTCAAACCACTGGGCCTCAAGCTGGGCAATCGGATGGCCCTGGGGTTGCTGGCAGTGCCCCGGCTGGGCAGGAGGGCGGGAGGCAGCCCGGGAATGAGAGGAAGCCTGCCCATTCCGGGGCTGGCTGGGTGGTGAGTGTGGAAGGAGGAGGGCTGGGGCCTCCGGCCCGGGTTTCCTGTCCGGAGCTGAGCCCCCCAGGGCAGCCAGGCTGGCGTGGAGACTGTGCCGTATTGAGCACATATCTGAGTCTCTCTGAGCCTCCTCGTCTGTGAAAAGAGGATTAAACAGAGGTGAGGTATGGACGGGGCCTGCGCACGGCCTGGAGCGTGTGGTGGTGAGGAGGAGGCGGCGCACGCTCGCGCTGCTGCCCCATGCGTGTGCATGTTTCACGGATGTGCACGAGGCACTCCCCGTTTCTCCCCAGCACTCTCAGGGATCGGAACATAGTCACGCATTCAGTCGGCAGATGGCGTCTGCTGTAAGACACATGCCAGGCTATGTCCCGCACTGGATGTAGAGATGAGGTGGTCCCAGGCGTGGCCCCAGAAAACTCCTTCTGGGCTAGGGAGATCTGACATCCACGCGCAGTGTGGGAGACACTGGTGTTGCAGCCGCCGGCGTCTCGGGGAAGCTTCTTAGGGGCTCGGAGGTGAGCACTTCCGGCCCAGGCGGGCCGAGGCCAGCAGGGCTAGTGGGCTGGGTGGGGGGTGGCAGGCACAAGAACAAGCCAGGGAGGCTTTGAAAGAGATGTCTTTGGCACTGGCCCTGAAGGGTGGGCGGAATCTGAATGCGGGGCACGGAGAAGCCTGCGGTCTCTGGCTGAGGCTTCCCTCACCTGTAGTCTGTTCCCTAGCTGTGAAACAGTGGCATGGATACAGGCTCCGCTGTCTCCACAGCATTGCTGCGAGGCTTCTGTGTGCGGCCCCAGGGATGAGGGAGAGGTCATGGGTCTAGGGCCAGGGGGCGCATGCTAACTGGGCCGGCCATGGGTCCAAGCACTGTAGATATGTTAGCTCAATCACTCATCACAATAGGCCTTGAAGATAGGTGCTGTTAGTATCCTATTTTACAGGAAAGGAAACTGAGGCTCAGCCAGGCCAAGCTATTAACTAGAAAGTGGCGAAGAGGGACTCTGAACTCTGGACTGCACTTGCCCCATGTCAGTGTGTGGCCAGGTGCAGACGTTTCCTTCTGCGCCTGCTCCAGGCTGGGCCCTACACTGGGCACGGCATGGGTCATAGCAAGGGTGTTGACCTTCCCAACAGCCAGATGAGGCCATTTCTTTTATGACCTCCCCTTTGCAGTTGAGGAGACAGAGGCTAAGAAGGTTGGATAATCTGCCTGTGATTCCACAGCCATCCCAGTGGGAAGGCGAGGCCTGAACGCAGGTCTTCCCCAATCTACAGCCTGCTGGTTCTCCCTGGAGTCATGCTCTCTCCTGCAGTCTGAGAAGGGGCCCCAGTGGAATTCCATCCCCAGAGTACTTGTGGGTCCCTTACTGTGTGGGTGGCCCCTCAGACCAGGGGCAAACACTCACCATGTGCCATAAGAGCTTGTAACAAACCTTCCCAAAACTTAGTGTCTTCAAACTACCCCAAAATGCAAAATCAGTAAGCACCTGTTTTGCTGAGCAATGTGCAGTTTGGGCACGGCCTGTTAGGGACAGCACCTTTCTGCTCCACATCGCATCAGCTAGAGAGGCCTGGCCAAGGCTGGAGTGTTCATTTGTAGGATGATCATCAAATGGTTGGCACGTTGGTGTTGGTTGTTGGTTCCTTTCCATGTGGGCCTCTCCGTGGAGTCATCTGGGCTTCCTCCCAGCATGCTGGCTGATTTCCTCTTACTACCATGCAAAAAAGGAAGAAAGGGAAAACCAGGGCAGATCACTTTTCTGGAAGTCAAGGGAGGAGGGTGTTTCAAGAAGGAGATTTTGGTCAGCAAATACTACAGAAAAGTCAAGTCAATTAGGAACTGAGAGATTCCCTTGGATTTTGCAACTAAGGGATCACTGGGGACACCCTGGGGAAAGTTCTGCTCGGGCTCTGGGGGAAGACTCAGATAACAGCAAGTTGGCAGGAGATCAAAGTAAAAAGAAGCTCATGCAAGCAGACAACTTTCCTGGAAGGCTTGCTGTGGAAGGAAAGTGTTGTAACCAGGGGAGAAGTGCTGTAGGGAGAAATCATGTTTTTAGGATAAGAGATTTGAGCATATTTATATGCTGAAGAGAAAGGGCCTCTGTCAATAATGGCACTGAAGACTCACGGGGAGGAAGGAATGAAGACTGGACAGGGCTTGGAGAGGAGGTGGCCCCTCTCACTGGAGAGTGCGGTGTCAGAGGTAGGACTATTAACAACCGCTACTGTTTACTGAGCCGTGTTCTGCTATATGTGCTTTACGTGTTTTAACTCATTTCATCCTCATACAATCCTTTAAAGAAGTTGTGCTATTAACCTCACTTTACTGATGAGGAAACTGAGGCAGAGTCTGCACAGAGGAGTTGGGAGGCTTCCTGCCACAGCCAGCACGGGGGCGCGGAGGCCCTGGAGGGAGGCGGCAGCTCCCAGGACGGCTGTACCGGCCGCGCTGCGTCCGAGCAGTGGGAGTGCCTCGGCTCAGAAGATGCTTTCTCAACTGTTTTTTTTTTTTTAAAGAAAAGGAAACCTGATTTTTCCAAATTAAACCTATTGGGCATCACTAACACATAAAACTGACCAAATCAGAGCCCCATTAGCTGCAGTGGAAGGTTCCGTGTTCTGCCTTCTACTTCCCTCCAGACCCGAGTGTGGTCCTGGAGTCGCCAGCGGGCGCTGGGGCTCTCCCGCGCACGGGAGAAAAGCACCAGGTTGTTGCAAGGCCACACTCACAGTCTTTGTGTGAACACCTGAAGAACCTGCAGCATGTTTTCAGGAAAAGTCTCTCTGAAAGAAAAGGGCAGGCGCCCTTTCCCTTGGACTCTGTCCTTCTTTCCCGGGACGGTGGAGGCGAGGACTAGAAGACCCTCGAAGCTCGCCTGGAGGAAAGTGAGCAAGCATGGAAGAGCAGATCCCGGCAAGTGGGAGGTCCACACGGAGGCATCAGCATGCTTGCAACGGAGCTGTGGTTGCTGACTTTCTCAGTGGCAGGGACTAATAATACCAATAATAGACATTTTTGTGTCTGTGCAGGGTTTATTATGTTTCTCCTGAGGTAGCTTCGTGTTCAAAGTCTCACAGAGTCCCAACAGCCCAGTGAGAGGAGCAGGGCAGGCCCAGGGCCCTCACGCACCACGACCCGACTCGCCCCAGGGCGGGCAGCACAGCAGGCTGGTCTCCATCTGAGCTCAGAGTGGTGCTGCCCCACTGCCAAGGGACTCTCCGGCCCTCAGCCCAGGGCCCAAGTCCCCCCAGCCAACCATCCCCACAGCCATTTATTTGCTCACTGTTCCAGTCTCTGGCCCCCTGGCCTCCTTTGTCTCTTTGTTGAGCCATCTGGTCTCTAGAAATACGATCTAGCCATTGAAAGGAGGGGAAAATACAATGTCTTTTTCTGCGTCTTGGAAAGTGGTTAATAATTAGGTTATCTGGGAGAATGGGTGGAGTGAAGTTAGAAAAGAAATTATTCTAAAGCCTCTTGATGAAGTCTCCCCCTGAGAAGGGAGAGAAAAAGATTTTGGTCTTTTCTTTTTTAAAATCAGTTGGATTAAGGAACAATTATATACAATAAAATGCAGCCAGTTTGATGAGCTTTGAAAAATATTTGCATTGTGTAGCCACCATCTCAACCAAGATATAGAACATTTCCATCACCCAATGGCCCCTGTTCATCTTGCAGTTAGCCCCACCCTTCCCCCATTGCTGAAACGTATCCTCTTTCTGTCTCTGTGGTTTTGCCTTTTCTAGAATGTCATATAGATAGAATTACAGTGTAGAGTCTTTTGTGTCTAGCTTCTTTCATTTAATATCATGTTTTAAAGTCCATCCTTGTTGGTTCATGTATCAATAAGCTTATTCCTTTTTACTGCTGCGTAGTATTCCATTGTGTGGATATATGACAATCTGTTTATCCATTTGCCAGTTAATAGATATTTACATTGTTACCAGGTGGGTTTTTTTTCTGATATGATTAGTTTTGTGTTAGTATGTTTTTATTTATCTTGGGAAATACCTAGGAATGCCATTGCAGAGGGATATGGTAAATGTATTTTTAACTTGATAAGAAAGTGCCAGATTGTCTTCCAAAGTGTGGCACCATTTCACATTGCTATCAGAAGTGCATGAGAGCTCCATTGTCAACACCATTGTCCACACCATTGTCAACACTTGGTACTGTCAGCAGTAAAGTTTAGTTATCCTACTGGGTATGTGACGGTATCTCATTGTGGTTTTAATTTGAATTTCCCTGATGGCTAATAATGTTGAGCATCTTCTCACATGCTTATTTGCCATGAGTATATTTTCTTTGGTGAAGTCTGTTCCAATCTTTTGTACATTTTCCCATCAGGTCTTTTTCTTCCTGAGTTGTAAGAGTTCTTCAGTTTTCTTAACAGTGTCTTTCACAGAGAAAAGTTGGTGTTTTCTTCTTTATTCTGATGAAGTCCAACTTAACAATTTTTTTCTTTTATGGTTTGTGCTTTTTGGTCCTAAGAAATATTTGCACACCCTAAAGTCACAGATTATCTCTTATGTTTTCTTTGATAAGCATTATAGTTTTATCTGTTATTTTAGGTCTATGATCTATTCTGTGTTAATTTTTTTATGTGGTATAAGGCATGAATTGAAGTCCTTTTTTTGCATATGGATATGCAATTGTTTCAGCATTATCCATTAAACAGATTATCATTCTCTTTTGAATTACCTTAGTACTTTTACCAAGAATCAATTGATGATATATGTGGGTCTATTTCTAGCCTCTCTTTTTGTTCAATCTGTTTGTCTATTCTTACGCCAACATCACACTGTCTCAATCACGGTAGCTTTATTTTAAGTCTTGAAAGCACACAGAATAAGTCCTAAACTCGTCTTTGTTTTTCAAAGTTGTGTTGGCTGTTCATCCTCCCCAACTCCCACAGGAATAGGAGAGACTTCTGAGAAAGAAAGGGTGTCTTTCCTTCCCATTACCCATACTCAGGTAGAAAAGGCCTCCTGAGGGAGGCAAGAGAATTAAGAGAAAGTGGGAAAAACAAACCTAGTCTTTAGGCTCCACTGGCACTGGCCACTAGCGACGGTGGTCAGACGGGGGGCTGGGGGGCTGGCAGGGAGGGCCTGGCAGCAATTTCATGATTTCTCCCTTTCCTGGAGCTCAAGGCAGCCCCCTTGGAGAGGTTCCCTGGCCGTTTCCTTCCAAGCCTGGGCCCAATCTGCTGTCTTCCGAGGGCAAAGTTGCCACCTGGGGTCCTGGCTTGTCCTCCATTCTCCGGGGGCCCCTGCTGCTGGCCTCCTCTCTCTGCCCACTGTGGTGCTGCAGACTCATCGGTTCTTCTAACCTGCTCAGCTGTTCGACGGCCACGCCGGAGAATCCTGAGTCTCAAACCGAATATAGATGCGGGAAGGGAGAGGGGCACAGCCTCCCATGATTCTGCAAGCCTAGCCCTGGCCATGGCTCTCGTGAGCCCCTGGCTGCACTTGACGTTCCACCCCTTCCAGCCGGCTGGCCCCCAGCTAGGCTCTGCTCCAGCGGCTCCGCCGGCGCAGCGTCCAGGCTCTGTGAGAAATGGGTTCTTTTCTGGCTGAGCCCTGGCGTCCCCTCTTCCTCCAGGTCCACGCTGCCTTCTTTGCAGCCCTCGACTGCCATCTTGCTTGGGCGATGCCTCAGAACTCGCTGGCTGCCCAACCACGCCTGCGTTGTGCTGGCTGCTCCCAGCTCCGGCCCCGCCCCGGCCTGGCAGCCCCGCCAGGGACAGCCAACACACGGCACTCCTGCTGGGCCACACACCGCCTCACGCTTAGGCTTCACCACATCCATGCTCGGTCCAGCTACCCATCAGTTCTCATCAGTTTGAGGCCTTGAGATCGATAAAGCCGGGGAAGACTGAATTCTGCTTCAAGTCATTGGCCCTGGAATTAAGAGACCAAGGAAGAAGTCTTGGGCCTGGACACCGACCGCAAGCTTCCTTCATTTGCAGATCCAAGAGCCAAGGACTGAGCATGGGTCATGTTCCCTTTCCAAAGGGGTCGCTTCCATTGCCAATCTCCTTGGGTCCCCTCCAGCCCAGAACTCCTGGGGCCACAGCCTTGGGCCGTGAACCCCACAGACTACAGTGTGAGTGGTGGCCCTGGACTGTGTGGTGACACGGAGGCCCTGGGAAAGCCCTGCCAGGCCATGCTGCGGGGTGCGCTGGGGCTGTGTGACTCCAAGTCCTGCTCACGCTGCTGATGCACCTTGAAGGGCCTCCCCGCCCTGACCCCAAATGCAGTGATTGCGCTCAGGACCACGGGGACCTTTCTCATCTCGTCTTTACCTCAGGAGCAACGCAGCGCAGCCGGCCGGCTCCTAGGCACTCCGCCTAAAGGCCTGGCATCTTAGGGAGTCACTCAACCTGTTGGGACCCTATCTCGCTCTGCACCAGGCCTCTGTTTCCCCCACAGTGAAATGGGGATGCAGAGTGTTGCCTGTCACCGTCTGCCTGGTGCGATGGCTCGGTACAGAGAGCTGTGGTGTCGAGTGTGGAGGCCCCAGGGAGAGGTTCTGAGAGTCACTGGCTCTTGCTAAAACCAGGGACATCTTCTGCCCCTGCACGCTAGCAAAATGCAGCGCCGCTGGCTCCAGGGCACAGGAAGTGTCCTGGGGAAGGAAGTTCTTCCTTTCTTCCTGCCGTTGAGACTGGTGAAGTGAGAGGCTGGGTCAGGGCAGTGGGTGTCCTTGTGTGGCCTTTGCCTTTGTGGGGCGCCTTTCTGCGCAGTGCGTCTGCTCCCCTAGAAGCCTGTGCGGCACAGGAGCCACTGCCGTCACACCGCCACTGGGGGAGCAGAGGCTCGGAGAGTTAGGGACTGGATTGCACACACAGGGCTTGCGGGCCGTCTGTGGAGAGCTGGTGCACCTAGCGTGGCCCCCTAAAGCTTGGCCGGGTGGGGAGCGGCAGGACCGCAGGCAGCCCTCCCCAGGGGAGAAAGCCTCGTTCTGGCCCAGTGGATGGAGCAGGTCGTGCCATGGCCCTGCCTCACACGTGGGCAGACTGAAATGAGCCATCCTGGCAACAGCCTCGGTTGGTGCCACCCTGAGGACACTGCCCCTCCCTTCTGTCCCCCGCTTGACTTCCCCGCCTCTGGCGCCCACTGGTCTGCCTCGCTGGCAGTGCTCTGGGGAGGGTGGGAAGAGAGGGAGGCTGGGCCTGGAGACCAGGGACCCAGGAGAGGCTTGAGGGCAGCGTCAGGGAAGGAGGAACCAGGCAGCAACCCTCTGCCCATGTTCTCCTTGTGGCTTCCTCCCAGCTCCCACCAAGCAGGACCCTCAGCCTTTGTGAGGAGGATGTGCTCTTAGCCGTGGGCTCCCTCAGGCAGGGACTCAGTGATGCTGCTTTGCACATGCACACACTGAGCGCCAGCACTCTACCAGGCGCTGAGCTAGGCACGGGGGCGCGACCTCGGGCAAGTCGCTTACCTTCTCTGAGCCTTAGCTTTTCATTTGTCAAGAAAGGGTTGATCACACACCAGGAGAGTTCGCCCCAGTTTTCCCATCTGTAGAGTGAGGAGTCTTGTTGGATGTGGGGTTTTGTGAGAATTGACAAGTGAACACATGGGAAGTGCTTAGAACCACACATGCCACACTGTAAGGTGCTAAGTGCAATTATTGGCATTTTCCTTCCCCAAATGTATCAGCTATCCATCTGCCTTACTGAACTCCAGACCTTATTCGCATGTCACCAGTGTTTCCACGCATGCCCTCCCTCACCCCAGGATCCCACATGACAGCTGTCACGTCTCCTGAGGCTCCTCTGGTCTGTGACAATTTCAGTCACCTTTTGGTGTTCATGATCCTGACAGTTCTGAGGAATTCTGGTCAGGTGTTTTGTGGGGTGTCCCACTTGAGGTCTGTCTGATGTTATTCTTATGGTTAGACGGGGGTTGTGGGTTCGAGAGGGGACACCGCGGGGGAAGTGCCCTTCTCATCGCAGCTCCAGTGCTATTTTTAATGGGAATGAGTTCTTTGGGTCCCTTTGTTTGGATTCTCCTTTGGAGTGCAGAGAAGGGAAGTCTGGGGGGCTGAAAGCAGCACTGAGCCAACTTTAGTTAAGACCTGCCCTGGCCAGCGGCCTGGGACCATGACTTTGGGCAGGGGAGGTGGCCAGGCTGGTTGGTGGCAGGCACAGCAGGACTTACAAGTAGGCATGAGCTGACCTGAGAGAAGGCGAGAGGGGTTCTACGGGAGCCCCTGGCCCGGGCTCAGGAGGTGCACGGGGCAGGGGCTGGGCTGGAAGGTGAGCCTCCCCTCCCGGCTGGACTATCCCCAGGCACCCCACTGGCAGAAGCCCCAAGAAAGGCTACAACCCCCACAGCACCACCAGCCTGAGCCTGAGATGCAGGAGGACTTGGGAACATTCAGGCTATGTTGCCTGTCACATGTGCCAATGCAGCCGAGTCTGGGGACCTGGGAGGACCTTCAGGAGCTGGCCACAGCGCCTGGACAGAGGAGTGGCTCCTGGCACTGGGAAGAAGCCCCTGGGACACAGAGGCAGGATCAGAACAGAGCTAGCCTGTGACTGGCTCCGTGGGCTCTGCTTCCTTAAACGCCAGCGCTGTGGGTGGTGACAAGCTGTGCCTCTTTGCCTGTGCCCTTGATGGCTTTTTCAGGAATTGCAAACCTTCCTGGGGCACAGGCACAGCTGGCAGGCTGGAGCGGGGGTATAGACTGTAGACTGTCCGCTTTAGCTGCACGCCTGGGTCTTCCTGCCACTGTTGGTCCTGAGCCCTCTGGTTCCTGCATCTATCTCCTCTTTCCATCTTCCCCAAGAAGGCTTGGGTGCTATCAGATGTTTAGGTTCCAGACAGTTCTCTAAAGACTTTGATTTGCCCCAGGAATCCAAGGCTGGAAGACTGGCCAGGGATTTTGGCCAGGGAATAACTGTAGACAAATCATTTCTCCTCTCAGCCTCAGTTTTCTCGTCTGTAAAATGGGGGCGTCAGATTCAATTATTTTCTTTATTGCTCTTTCAAAATTTTACATTCATTGCATTAATTAATAATCTATGGTTTATAGATTATATATAATCTAGAATAAATAATCTATTCAATTAATGAAAATCCAAGATAAAAATCTCCCATGATCTATCCTGAAATGACATCAATATTTGTGCTGGTTTCTGACACTTTTTACTTCTTGTCCAAGATGTATTATTTTTAAAGTCATATCTTAAATAGGAATTTATATTCCACATTTTCAGTTAACATGACACCAAACTTTGTTTTTCCTTTTCCTTCTCCTGCCTCTACCCTCTTTTTCCCACTCTTGTCCTGCTGAGGTAGCCAGTGTCAGCAGCTTGGTTAGCACTCACCTAGAAACACAGTGCACATGGATAGAGTTTGTATTGGGGGAGAACGGTCATTGTTTACTTTAGAAAAAACCGTGACCATCCAGACTTAGAGAGAGGGTACTAACTGATTCTTTGTAATAGGTGCACAATTCCATGGTGTGGATGAAAGTCTCACAATTAATTCAACCAGTCCCTGAGTGACAGGGACACAGGTTGTCTCCACTTGTCCTTCTCACACCCCTATGAATAGGCACTTGCATTTCTGCAAGTATAAAATCTCAGAGGTGGGATTGCTGGGTCAAAAGACATGTGTTCTTTTCAATTCCCCCAAACGGCTGTAAAGATTCACATCTACACAGGTGGCAGATGAGGGCTCCCTCTCCTCACATCCTCACCAGCACTTGCAGTTAGTGTCTTTTTCATGTTCACCAGCTGATGGATGAGGCCTGCATCTCAGCATTCATTTAATTTGCATTTTACTGCCTACTAGTAAGATGGAGCATCTTCCCTGATGCTCTTTGGGTTTTCTCTTCTGTCAACTGCTGTTCATGTCTGTAGCCTGCTTTTCCTGCTGGGATTGTCTTTGCATCATGAATTTGTTGGAGCTCCATGTAGGGTATCAACTTGCCTTCTGTCATTTGTGTTGCAAATATATTTTCCCAGCCTCTCCTTTGTCTTTTTACTTATGAGGGTATCTTTTTCCATACAAGATGTTTTCATTTTATGTAGCCAGACAGGTTTATCTTTCTAATGGCTTTTCAGTTTCTTGTTTTGTTTTTAAAATCTCCCCAACACATAAGCTATATTCCTAAGTTTCCTTCTGAATTTTTCCTTCTTTTATTTTATTTAAACATATAATTGCTCTGGAATTAATTTTTGTTAAATTAAAATAGATTCCAGTGTTATTTTCTTTCATGGGGATAGCCAAACTCAACGTTTCTGGTCTCAGAGTCTGTGGGGCCTAGGAGGTGGCTGAGGGGTCTGGAGAGTGGTATAGACTCCCCACCCCCAACCAGGGAGCTGTTCTGCTTTTGTTGTTTTACAAAATAGGCTTCCAGGAAAGATTTGGTTTGGACAAAGTGTCCTGAAGCTAAAGGAATTTTGAAAATTCCTTTCAGATGATCTCAGGGGCCCTTCCAGGTCTGACAGTCTCTGCCTGGGCAACACGCAGGGTGGCGACCGCTTATTAAGGGAGAGAAGGCAGCGGGTTGGCAGAACTTTATCCAAAAGCGATTTCAGTATTAAATCCCAGGCTGACTCAGAGTGGATATTAGAATCACAACATTTTAGAGGTGGAAGGGACCTTGGAAATCCACTAGTCTCATGTCTCTCAATCCTGGCTGCCTTGAGAATCACCTGGGAGCTTTTATAAAAGTCCTGGTGCCCTGGACTCGCGCCAGACCATATGCATCAGAGGGGTGGGGGGATGGAAGCCCAGGCTTCCAATATGATTCCAATATGATTCCAATATGCAGCTGGGGTTGAGAACCACTCCTCTAGTTCAACTCCCTTATTTCTTCAACTCCCTTCTCCTTTCCACAAATATTTCGTTAGTGAACAACTTGAGGCCCAGAGGCATGAGCTGCGTGCGACATAGCTGACTGACTAGCTGTGGGGCTGGGACTAGAGCCCGATCTCCGCCTCCTGGGCCTTTCCATCTCCATCAAACGGCCCCATCAAGCACCACACCTGGGATTTCCTGCTGGGCGCCACAGTCCCTGTGTTCGCTGTGTGCGTTTCCAGGCATCCTGGGTGAATGGACCCGGTTCTGCCTTGTAGGACCTTAGAGGGGCACAGGGTCACACAGATTCAACTGTGAGAAAAGACGGAGCAGGACAAATGGTAAATCCATATGCCAGAGCCTCCTGCCGGGACGGGGCTGCACAAGTGGGAGGACTGAGCTGGCCAGGAAGGGCAGCGAGGCCCCGCGCAGGAAGGGCCTGTGAATTGGGCCTAAGGGGTGACTGAGAAAGACTGGTGGACAGAGAGTCAGTGCTGCGCTCGTTCCTGGGGCAGCGTTTGGCTGCCCACCGTTACACAGGGGCTCGGGAGGCAGGGCAGGGGCAGCGAGGTTTCAGGGCAGAACTGCTTTTGTCTCAGGGGAGCAGGCCCTGCCTGGCTCTGACCTTCTCCCTGTGCTGTGCCCGCAGGAACGAGACCGTGCTGCACCAGTTCTGCTGCCCAGCTGCGGACGCCGAGCAGAAGTGCTCCAGCCTGGCCTCCCCAAGGTGGGAACTGTGCCCCTCCCTTCCACGCCCCTCCCTGCTCTGAGAGCAGAGCACACCCCCACCCCCTGCTGGGTGGCCTCCTGCTCTGAGGCTCCTGTGCTTCTGTCTGCTCCCACCTCCTTCCTCAGACCTCGTTCTCTTTCCTGCCTCTGGACCCCAGATGAGCCTTTCCCAGCTTTTCCTTACCCCTGCGGTTCAGATCCCAAACCTGCGATCCTTCCTTCTGCACGGCCCATGTAAAGTACTGTTTTTGAAAGCAGCACAGGAAATTCGTTTGCTTGTATCTATAACGTGTATGTCTCTCTCACATGGGGGTGCTGGCACTCAGTGGGTGCCCAGCCTTCCTCTATCCCCAGTAGAGGAATATCTTTCAGTATCCCCAGGATTGACGTTTTCCTGTCACTCTCTCTGCTCCCATAAAGGGGCCAAGGTGACTGACTCTCCATGAGGCCCTCCCAGCCTTGGGGTCCTGTGCTGACCCTGTCCCTCTGTTTTTCCCGGTCATCCATCCTCCCCCTTCCTCCTGCCTCCTGTCCTGATGGTCCCTCTGCACTCGTCCCGTCTCTGCCCTTGTGTTTCTCACGCACCCTCCCCTGCCCGCCAGCCCCGCTGCGATCTGTGGGTGCTGTCACTCTCACGCTCTGTTTGCTTCTCCTTTCCACTGCATTTTCTGTCTCTGTTCTGCGCATTTCTCTCTTCTTGACGAGTTCTTTACTTTGCTCGGACTCTGACCTAAAACCTGCCCCATCTCCATGTCCTGCTGTAGGAATGGTGACGAGCAAGTTACGTCACTCCCCCGGCCTCAGTTTCCCTGTCTGTGTAATGAAGGGCTTGGTCTAGCTACATAGCAGCACTTGCAGATGGTCTCGCTGAGCCTCTGAGCTGCTCAGTGAGCTCAGACCAGGCAGGTTCTCTTTTCCCTGGCGTGTGTGAGGGCAGAGTGAGGGTCGAGACTCGGGGACTGGGCCACAGTCGCACAGTGGCACCAGCACCTGCATGCGAGCTTGGGGCATGTGACTCCTGTGTGCACCAGTGTCAGGTTCAAGACTCAATGATTCTATGACCTTTCCCCCTTTAGTCCTTGGAAGATAACTAGACAGTAACCAGAAGTGGTAGCTACTGACCTTGGGGTATAGAAAGCCACCCCTGAATGGTGTCACTGCTCATTTCCCTTAAAGGGAAGGCAGCAAAAGTCAGAGAATGAGGCAGGACCCTGAGGAGGGACTGGGAGATGGGCCCGGGAGAGGCCGCCGCACACTTTAGGGGGCCGACCAGGTTGAAGGCAGGAGGCAAAAGGGAAGGACCAAGTGCTGAGCTGACGCTCTGGGTGTTCTCCGCGCCGAGTTTGTGGACATAACAACAGATCAGGCCCACTGGGACCCTGGAGAAGCTCCCCATGCAGTGGGGCATTAGGATACCCTCAGTGGGAAACGGCTTATGGGGAGGCGAGAAGGAGGAAGAGAAATGGGAGAATGAAGCAGTGGGAGAGAAAAGGAGAGAGGCCAGAGTGGAGATCTGGAAGGGGGTGATGCAGGGGCAACCCCGAGGGCCCTGTCTCCATGCCATGAGCCACCACTGCCTGTCTCCTTCCTGAAAACGTGCCTGCTTGGCAGGCAGGAGAAGGAAGAAAAGCTGCCTAGCCTGCCCCACCCCATCCCTCCAACTCAGTGCAAAGAACACTTGATCACTCATACGCACATGCCCGGCTTCAGGGAGGATGGAGAAGCCCAGGCCTGTCTGCCCCTCAGGGTAGGTGCTCTCGCCAACACCCCCGCATGCCCCACAGGCCCCAGTGGGGAGGGGTAGAGATAGGCAGCCCAGCAGCACCCAGCAGGGAGATAGCTGTGGAGCAGGGGTCCCAGGGAGTAGGGTTACCTCCTGAGGTTTGGGGTGGATGGTGGGAAACTCACCATCTCGGTTTCCAAGAGGTTTGCTGTTTGCCTTCTCCTTGAAGGTGCAGGTGCTGCACTTGGGGGCTGGAGGTGCTCTGGGGAGGGAGGGCGGGAGGCAGGAGATTTTCTTGAATGGTGGTTCATGGAGGGCCCTGAACACATGCCTGCTGCAGCTCTCCCCTGGGAGAGAGAGGGAGACCTGCCCCCAAGATGGTCCAGGGCTTTGCTCTTGGCTTTTCGGGGGAAGTCATCCTCAGATAAGTCTTTCCTCATCAGACTCGACATCCCTGCTGCCAGCCCTACCAATGGCCCCTTCTCGACCCCTAGTCTCTTCCCCTGGTCCAGATGTCCCACCTCCAGAGAGCATAGCCCACACTTCCCAGAGAGTTCCTCTAGTAAAATGTGTCCCTGTCAGAGAGGTGGTGGAGGCTAGCACAGGGCATGTCGGTCCCCAAGCCCTCAGGCCATCCCGAGGAGATCCTGGCCTGGGCTGTGGAGCTCTGAGACAAGCCAGGCTCCTGCCCGCTGGTCAGTGTGGTTCCCAGCAGCCCAGCCAGCTCCTTTCTACAGGAGACCCCAATGAGGAATCCAAAACCCATCAGCTCTCAGGGCCTTTGGCCTGTGGACCCAGCTAGCCTCGGGAACTCCCTCCACTTCTTCCTCTGCAATCTGGCTGAGGCCAAGGTCAGCATCTCGTCGGTCCCTCCCTGCCCAGCTGTAAGCCTCAGGCTGGGAGGCGCCTCTGCTGGAGGCTGCGGTGGCCACACATCTCTCTGGTCAGAGATGCAGAGATGCTGCTCAGCCTGAGGCCACCCTCAGCCCAGAGAAACTCTGCTCCCTCCCAGAGTCTGGGCCAGGGTCCAACCGCAGCCCACGGCCCCCTGTGGAGGAGTAGTTGGGGCTGGTGCCAGAAGAAACTGTCTTGGGCCTGGAGCCTGCCAGGGAGTGCTGCTCCCAGGAGTGGGAAGACCTGAAACAGCAAGTCTGGAAGCCTGGGTGTCTTGGAGGGGAGGGGGAGGGGTGGCATCTGCAAGCTGAGGTGCAGTGGGGCAGCTATGGGGCAGGCAAAGCTCTGTGAGGCTGGAGGCCAGGTAGAGTTAGGGGTTCCTCTGTGCCCTGGCTCCCCACTCTCCCCTAGGCAGAAAACCTGTGCCTGCCAGGTGATGGCCTCAGGCGGAAGCTGGGGTGGTGCTCCTCCCCAGCAGCCAGCCAGTGTGGCAACTGGGAGCCAGGCTCTCTCTCTCCAGGGGCAGGGGAGCTGGTCATGGCCCCTTCCCCATCTCCTCCCGGCTGTAGCTAATGACAGAACTTTATTCTGGAGAACTGAACAGGCAGTAATTGCAGCCCTACTTTCGGTCCCATGGCTCCCCTCCCCTTCAGGCTCTCCGTGACATTCTGAACAGTGGGGGGAGCTGGCCAGCCTCCTCCCAACATCCAGCAGAATTGCAGCCTTTTTGTCTCCGTGGGTGGTAATGGGGCAGAGAGGAAGATTGCCTTCTATTAGAGTCATGGGAGGGGCGGCAGTGGGGGTGCAGAGGCGGGGCTCACGCGTGGGACGCAGGGGTTTGGGAGCCTGCGCCTCTGGGCTCAGCTGGCTGAGCCGGGCCACTCCGGTCCTTGCTCTTCGCTGCTCACGCTCCCCGCCCTCACTCCAAGACGGAAGAGATGCTTATTGAACATGCCAGGGACGCTGTGCTGAGCACGCTCAGTATTTTATCTCACTTAATTCGGTGAGATAGATGTTGTTCTCATTTACCGATAGGCAATTGGGACGGCGAGTAGTTAGTTAGGCGTCTTGCAGGGGCCGCTGCTGGTCGGTTCTGGAGCTGAAAGGGGTCGCGGGTCTGACTCCAAAACGCAGCCTCTTCCCTCTGGGCTGCAGCCAGGATTTTCTGGGGCTTTTTAAGGGCTCAAGAGAAGTCTTTCCAGCTGTTTTATTTGATCTTAAATAGCATCTATTTATTCTGATTATACATTAAACATGCTGGTTGTTGGAAATGTGGAAAATACAGAATATAAAGAAGAAAATAAAAATTGAATCCCATGATATAGAATTAACTGCTGCTAATATTTTAGTGTGTAGCCTCCTAGTGTTTTGTTTTTCTATGCATTAGGTTTTACATTCCTCCTCCGCCAAAAAAGAAAAAAAGATTTTGCACCCTGCATTTCTGCTAAGGGTGCTGTGCCCCTTTAGAGAGCCTCCTGCCCGGACCAGGCCCTCCCAGAGTGGGTGGGAGGGCCATGCGGCGCCCGTTCTTCGCCCTAAGCAGCCGGGGGAGGCTGCCTGCAGCTCGGTGCGCTCTGCCGGAGGCTCATCCCCCATGCCCTGAGGAAGGGGTGCCCTCCGGGAAGGCTGTCAGGGAGAGCTCTGCAGGGCACAGCCAGAGTCTGTCTGCCTCTGTTCACCGCCCCTCACCGGCTGAGATGGGCCTGAAGCAGGATCAATGGACCGGCCAGTGTTTACTCAGCGATTATGGAGCAATTAAATTCTCAATTGATACAGTTTAGTCTTCAAACAGCTGGGCTGGGACACCTATGTCACGTGCCTGCTCCATCAGACACATCCGAGGCTGCTGGGAAGACTTCCCCTCCCACATGTGGCTCAGGGCGACTGAGTGTGCCCATGGGACCGTACAGCTGCATCCTCTCTTCCCTAGAGAAGCACAGGAAAGCCCTGGGCTTCCCTCCCAGACTCGCCCCACCCAGCCTGCTCCCCGGGGCTCGGGGTCCCTGCAGGGCTGCAGGAAGACACTGGACAGCAGCAGTGGCGGGAGCATCTTTCCCGCTGGCGGCCAGGGTGAGGTTCCGGGGTCTGCTGTGGGTCACAGCAGCACCTGCACAGAGGACAGCAGGTGGGCGGGGGCCTGCTCCTCTGGGGTGGGCTTTGTGAGCAGGTATGCACGGGGTCTGAGGGTCTCTGTGTATACAGCAGACTCCAGCTGGGCTGGGCTCCATGCCTGAGGGCAGCCACTGGGAAGATGGCAGAGAATTGGTCCTGGAGCTACAGGAATCTGTGCCCTGACCTGTGTGACCTGTCACTTACCTCTCCGTGCTTTTTGCCCCAACTGTGTCTTCCTTGCCAGACTCAGGAGGCACAAAAACCACAGTAGATGTCAAAGTACTGTAACACTTTACGGGGTGGGTGGGTGGGTGGGGGTTAAAACACTCCGGAGACTATTGGGAAAGACCTGTCTTGTCAGGACTCTCGGCTTTCTGCTCAAGGGGCTCTCCTCAGCTGAGACGTGAAGCCCATATTTGGAGTCACCTGTTTGCCCAGGCCAATGTCCTTGTGTGCTTTCCCCTCCCAGGCCTTGAGCCGTCCTCTCAGACCAGCCCCTGCCTGTGACCTAGGTTGTCAGCAGAGGGTCCTTAGCAAACCCACCCTCGAAGAGCTGCTAGTTGAGACAGACTGCTTTCCGTCCACAGCACGTTTGGACACAACTAGAAGAGAATCCCCCTAACTCCGCAGTTCTGTTTTGTGTCTCCTGCCCATGAAGGAGGGAAAGAGAATACCAGCCATCAGGCACTGAGTGCTTGCTACGTGCTGTGCAAGTACCATCTTATTTAATCCTCAGTAGAAGCTCGTAGAATATTATTATTCCCATTTTATAGGTAAGGAAACTGAGGATCAGAAACAATGAATGCCTTGTCCAAGGGCCATTAGGCTGTCGCAGCCTCTCGCCACCAGGGCCAGGTGAGCACAGCAGGAGGGTGTTGTGCAGCCTGCGCAGTGGCAGGGAGGCAGGAGGAGACAGCTGGTTCCCACTTCCCCGACCACAGGAAGCATTTGCTCAGGGTTAGCTCCCCACAGACAGCCTGAGTCGCTGGGGCAGACGAGGCCCAGCCTTTCTTTCCTGCCCCTGCCCCAGGCTGTTTGCACACCCTGGCAGCAACAGCCAAATGTATCAGAGCAACCAAACTAAAGAGAAAAATGACCAAGAGAGTATTTTTAGGGAAGAAAGGAAAACAACAGCTCTCGGCTTTATTAGTTAAGGAAACAAGCATAGATAAGGATAATGCTTCCAGAACAACAAATTAAAGATGCCACCAGGAATACCTGGTTTTCTCTATCCCGCCAGCATTCATTAACGCAGTTTTGTCCAGTTTCCTGAGACATATATTATTGTTTCATTTACTGAAAACTTCCTGTCGAATCTTTTGGAAATTCTTTTCTCATTCCCAGGAAGAATAACTTCCCTTTGTAAGCCGGGAGGTTTTTCTAACCCCACTATTTCCCATGCTTTTGTTTTGTTTTCTCTTCTGAAAGGCCATCTTCACTCAGCCACTTATCTTTTAAGCAGTAACATGACCACAAAAATAATTTATAATTTCAAGATGTGTATCTGATGTACGGCAAAAAACGTTTTAAATTGGTTTCATCAAACCAAAAGAGAGGAAATAATCTATAGCAAGAGTGATGTAATTAGATCTGGCATTCTTAACCACTTTGGTACAAGCGTCGACTATAGTCGACAGCCGTGATATGAAGGTGCACAGCCGAGCGTCGACTTTAGCCAACAGCCAAATCTTCTGCTTTTATCTCTGCAGTTGCAGTGTGTACGTTCAGCTAATAAGTTACTACAAA
>VBSM01003218.1:7168481-7181907 GCA_008086735.1 Cheirogaleus medius | reverse complement strand
GAGAGTGTGTGTGCATGAGTGTGACAGTGTGTGTATGAGAGTGAGAGTGTGTGCGTGTGTGTGTTTGCTGGACTTGGCAGGGGGGAGGCCTGACTCCCAGGCCCTATGCATGAGTTCAGGTGAGAAGACTTTGCAGCTTCTATCTATATCCAGAGAGGTGGCCCACAAACAGGCCCACACAAAAGGCTATTTTTAAAATTTGTTTTGTGTTAACACAAGTAGTCTATGTGGGACAAGGTGACTCCAGGGAGGGCCTGTGGAGCGTGAGGAAACGAGACACAGGAGAGAAGAAGCCAAGGAAGGATTCATTCTTGACCAAACCACTGCTTTGGGCACCTGGGGCTCGATCCCACGGGGGACTTTTGGGAGCTGGTGTAGAATCTGCCTCAGAGTTGTTCCACCTGAGGGACAGGGGAGCTGGGAACATACACAGCAGTCCCCATTGTCTCTGGCTGAGCGCTGTGACAAGGGCATGAATTCCCCAGTATCCCTTGCCACACACACTCCAGCAATCAAAGAGAGAAAACGACTAACCCTGAGTAGCCACCAGCTCCCTAAAGAGCCTCGAAAACCCTTTGGGGTGGAGAGGCCCCAGGCATCGGTGCCAAGGACAGTCCGGAGGAGAGATGGTGGGACTGAACGCTGCCCCAGGCGCAGGATGCAGATGTGCCAGTGGTGGGGAAGAGTTATTTCCATGTGCTCTGAGGGAAGGCAGGGCATGTACTATAGCAAGAGGGGTTGAGGCTAGATCTTAGAAAGAACTTCCTGGTGACACCAGTGAAAAAAACATGTCACAGACATCTAGAGCTGCTTCCAGCCATGCAGCTTGATTGGCAGCCACACAAGAAATGCTGGAGCAGAGAAATGTGCAGCAGCAATGCGGAGTCCCTGCAGCAGGGGCCGGCCCGCGAGCTCTCCTGCATCTCTGGGGTGCAGAGGACCCCAGTGCGAGAGGACAGATGGGAGGACAGATGGAGAGCGGGCGAGGAGGGCTCTGCGCAGCCCCAGCCTTGGCTGTCCCCTGTCAGGAGAAGCACCGCTGTGCAGCCTGAGGCTGGGTGGGAGAAGCAGGAGGAGCCCCTTCCTGGTGTGGTTCGGGGCGTCTCTCGTGCAGCCAAGTCCTGAACAAACTAAGGCCTCGGGCTGCCTGGCCCCCAGCTCCGTGGGCCCCTGCTCCTCGTCTGTAAAAAACGAGGGGTTGGAGGCTGTACTAGGTGACCTTGAGGTCCCTTCCAGGCCTGACCTTCTGCCACCGTCCGCTGTAGAGGTCGTCCCCTGGCCCCTGGGTTCTCCTCAGCGCACCCAGCTACGAGCACTGACCGGAGCACTCTGCGCCTGCCCAGCACCACCTGGGGAGACAGAAACAAAGTGACACACGGGCCCTGTCCTCTAGGAAGGGCCAGATGGGGGCCGACAGTTTGCTCACTGAGCACACACTCTGTGCTAAACACCTTTCCTCCTCACCGTGACCCGTAAGGCGGGTGTCACACCAGCACCTCCACTGCGCAGAGGAGGGACCAGGGCAGAGAGGAAAAGCAACCTGCCCAAAGCCGCACAGTGGCAGGGCTTGGACCTGAGCCCGTGCTGTTCACCACAACGCCGCTCCTCCTCTGTGTAACAGACAGGGTCTCTCCAAGGACAGCTCCTGTGTTCTAGGAGACAAGCCGTGAAAGCAGCCATCACTCAGAAAGGCTTCATGGAGGAGGTGGCTCGGCCCTGGGCCTCCAGGGCAGGCAGAACATGGAGGCCGGTGGGAAGGGAGCAGCCTGCGGGAACTCACTCCCTGGGTGGGCCGGAGAATGGCTGCTCCCCTTAGTGCAGGCAGGAGGACCACAGCCCGGCTCCCAGTGAGGAACAGAAGCTTCCCTGCACCCAATAGGGCAAGAACCCTCCTCTTCACTGACCCAGCCCCCAAACTGGCGTCCACCCACCCCTGAGGGGCTTATGCCCGGACCAGGTCCATAGCGTCACTCCCTCTCCACAGACCCATCTGGGCCGTCAGAAGCTGGAGCTGGTTCAGGGCGAGGCAGCTTCAGCTGGCTTCCTGAGCCAGTGGCCAGGGAGCAAGACCACCAATGAGTGTAACAGTTAACACTTGTGTATAGCAGGGACCATGAGCCAGGCACAGTCTTAAGAGTTTTAACTTAAGCCTTCCAACACCCCTATGAGGTAGGTGCTGTTATTATGCTCATTTTATAGATGGAGAAACAGAGGTGTAGTGAGGCTAAATGACCTGCTAGGGGTCACATCACATAGCTAATAAGAGGCAGAGCCCAGGGTTGGATGCAGACAGTCTGCACTTTCCACTCTGCTCTGCTGCTTCCAAGCAGAGGTTCCTGAGCTCTGGCCATGGCAGCCCCTCCCTCTGTCTGGGACACCTCCCCAGGTTCAGGATCTCAGCCTTGCCCCTCCTCCTTGCCTGGGACTCTGCCCTGCCATGACAGCCCTCCCTAGACACCTCAGCCGGTCCCTGTCACGAGAAAGGCCCATCACCCACTGGAAAGGCTGGCCCAGAGGGCCCCAGTTTCTCTGCCCCACCCCTGCACCCACATGCACCCATCCCCCCTCCACCAACCGAGCACCGTTGCCTTTTGTTCACAGTGATGGCTCCTGCGCCCAGGCCGGTGGGGGCATGGAGGACTCCATGGTGGCAGCGGCGGTGGTGGCAGCCGGCAGACCCAGTATCCATGCCCTGAAGGCTCAAGACCTGGAGCTGCAGGAGGAGGAGGAGCAGCCGGGGGCGGGGGGTGCCTCCCTGAGGGCTGGCCCCCCCCAGGGGGCCTCCCCCAGCCGGCAGCAGCCTGCCCTGGCGACAGCGCTCTGCTCCCACACCCCTGCTGCCTCTGATTACGAACTCTCTCTTGACCTAAAGAATAAACAGGTACCCAGGGCCTCCAAGGTGGGTGGCGAGGGTGGTGAGGAGGCTCTGCCTTTGGGAGCTGACCAGGGCACCATGTGTCTCCCCATCTGGGCCCACCTCTGCTGCAGGCACGCCTCTTTTGCCACAGTTCTCTCAGATTGAGGACCTAATCTGCCCTTCCCTGTAATCCAGTTCCTGTGGGAACCAGCCACAGGCCACTGCCTAACTCTCATTCATGGCCTTCATGTGACAGGGCACATGCCCTTGCAATGCCAGGCCCTCGGGCAGTGTGTCCAGGGTCCCTGCTCCTCTTGCAATGCACAGGAAGCCTAAGCTGCCCCCCACCAGGCCCCTGGGCAGGTAGCCCATTGTTCTCCAGGGAAGTCCCACCTCCACTCGCTGCTTAGAACACAGAGCCCCGCCACATGCCCACCCAAGGGGCCAGCCTGAGCCCTAGGCACACATAGCCTGAGATGAGGGGCAAGGACAGTGGTCTCCTGGAGGTGACCTGAGGATTCCCGAGATCAGTCATATCGGGGGAGTGTGAAGCTCCCCTGTTAGAGAACAAACCCTTGGAGAGGCTCTAGGCCTCCATCTTCCCTTCTGTGAAGCACAGAGAGACAGGGCAGTCATGGGCCCCTGTTGAGCCCCCAGAGAGGCAGTGCCTCAGTTTGTCTAGGTGGACAGTTAAGAGACTCAAAGGAAGGCCTGTGAGTGTGTGTCTGTGTGCGTGTGTGTGCGCTTAGAGAAAGACTTGATGGCGTGACGCTGTCAAGGGAGAGCTTCGAACCTGAGACATAGACATGAGATCCAATGCTTGTTCTTCTAATTAACCCTGTGGCTTTGGGAGTAGCAGTTAAGCACTCTGGGCATTGGTTTTCTCATCAGCAAAAATGAATTAGACCTTGAATCACCTCCAAGGTTCCTCCTGGCTCCAAAACGTGCAGGTTCTGAAGAACCACTCTTCAGCCAGTCGACGAGGTGCGTCTTAGGAAAGGAAGCTGGTCGGAAGCCACTAAGACTGAGTCAAGCCAAACTAGCCTCATTTTTCTCTTTGGGCACTGACGCCAAGCTGTTACCCTGGGTTGGGGCCAGCTGTAGGCAGTGCATCTGGCTCTCAGTAAAGTATTAAACCAAATCTCCAAAGATATCTATGTAGACAAGAGAGATCTATGTGGATTGGATGACAATATAGTCAGGTGGGTTGTTCTCAAACAGAATTTTCAAAAAAATAAACTTTGATAAGTGCCAATTCCTGGGGAGGTGAGTGGGGCACTGTCCTTGGTCCTGCCCAGGTCAAGCACTTTGACCAGGCACAGAATAAAGGCATAAAAGTTGCATTTACCAGACTTTCTGTTGACATAAAGCTGAAAGAGAACAGCTAATACCTCAATGATGGAATCCAAGATTTTTTAAAAATCTCTTCAGGACAGAAACATGGTTTAAATGAAAAAAAAAAAGTCAAATGAAATAGGAAGAAATCTGAAGTCCTGCTCTTAGCTTCGAAAAGCCCAAAGAACTCGTGTAAGAGAAGGGGCTTCAGTTGACTGTGAGCTCAGGGCGAGTGAGCAGCAGGCGCCCAGCTGCCAGAGCAGCAGGAGGCCGCGCAGCCGGCGTGGGGCGGCCCAGCCCAGGCCAGGCAGCAGCCGCCGGCAGCCCCACACCGGTGACCGGTCAGGGACTGTCTGGATCCTGGGCTTGGTTCTAGGGGCTTCTTTTAAGAGGAAAAATGAGAATTCTGAGGTTCCTAAAGAACAGGATGGGCTGGGTAGGGTCAGATGAAGAAATTGTAGACAGGAAAATAACATTTAAATCTGGAAGGGCTGGCATGCGAAAAAGGGATTTGATGTATTTTCAGTTATTCCAGACAAAAATAGTGGCACCAATGGAAGACAGCTATAGGAGGGGAAGATTTTAGCTTAATTACAATTAGACCTGTTAACAATACAGGCGCCCTGTGTGTGAGGCAGTGGAGTGCCCAGCAGGGGCTGCGTGGCGGTCTGGCCGGAGCACGATATGGGATCCGGGGCAGTTGGCCAGGTGACGGAGTCCTCTCAACTCCACAGGCCTCTCTGTTCCTTGAGGACAGAGAACATCCCCTATTCATCTTGCTATCCTTCCCCTAGCACCTAGCAGAGTGTCCTGGGCATAGTAAGAGTTCATTGAGTGAATATTTTTTAATATTTATGATGTGCCAAGCAATAAGGAAGTGGGGTACCAAAAGGAAAAAACTGTGCTCCTTACCTGACCCCCAAAGAGACTACAGTTCCATGTAAAGAGTGTCCAGCCAGTGACACCAAGGCTCCATGTGTGCTGGCTCGAGCGGGAGGCGAGTCCAATCCTGCCTGGCGGGGTGGGGCGTGCTGAGCTGAGGGCTCTGATGGGCTCTGTGCATGTTCCCTACACTGGTGTGACTCTAAGAGAGGGGTCTGCACTCAGGCCAGTGGGGTGGAGTCCGGCGAGGTGAGGACTGGTAGAGGGTGTAACAGGGCCTCCTGCCCAGTGAGTCCAACCTTGGGGAGCAGCTGGGCCACCCTGGGTCATGTATCTCTCTAGGCCGAGCACAGGCTGGGGGTGGGAAGAAAAGGGCAAAAAGGGTTTGAAAACATGGCTCACATTTACAAGAGACTGAGCTCTCCTCCTCTCTCTTCTGCCAATGAGCTGTGTGACCCTGTGCAAGTTGCTTACCTTCTCTGGGCCTCAGCTGCCTCGTGTATCCCTTTGGGGCTTTCCATGTCCCCTCTGCCTCTATCTCATCAGGTCCTACTCCCCTCATCACTCCTGCCCTTGGCCTTCTCCGGCTTTAGGACTCACTTTGGGTGCTCCTTCCTCCTCTCTGGCAGCTCTCCCTGCCCTCCCGAGACTGCGTCGGGCCCCTTCTCCATAGCCCCAGGCGTCCCCGTCGCGGCCCTGCAGCCTGAGCTAGGTCTCCCCGTTTTCCAGCTCCTTCTTGGAGGCAGGCGCGTGACTCACTCGTTGTTGCATCCCCTGCCTAGCATGGCGCCTGGCATGACGAAGGCGCTCCGAGGAGGAAAAGGGGAAACGATAACTCAGTGACATGCAGGGGGTGGGACGGGCACAGAGCCTGGGGCCAGGACCTGACTCTGCCTTCAGGTCTCTTTGGCCCCATGGTCGCGCCAGCCGCACAGCACCCTGCAGCCCTTGGACTGAAGGAGTCTCGTGCAGCCATTGCCTCCCCAGCCCACTTGCCTGCCAGGCCTCCTCTGTTGGCCAGTCCAGAGCCCGGGACTGTTTCCTCGGCTTGTCTCTCTCCACCTCCGCTCTTGCCCCAAGCCCCCCGATGCCAGCTCTTAACTGGCTCCCGAATCTGACCCTCTCTTGCCATCCTCACTGCCCCCACCGAGGCCAGGCCATCCTCCCCCAGCTTGCTTGCAGCCCAGGGAGACCTCCAGCTGGTTCCCCTGCTTTGAGCCTCTTCCAGCCTCACCTGCACGTTGCAGCTGAGTTGTCTTCATAAAGTGCACCTCTGATTGTGCTGTGCCCTGCATGAAAACCTCTGCTGGCTCCCAGGGTGTGTAGGACAAAGGCCTCTCCGGGCTCCCCTGCCACAGACCCAGCCCCCTTCAGGGTTCCAGCCACTCCTGCTCGCCAGTCCCTGGAGGCTGCCTTTGCCTCCGGGCCTTCCTCTGCCTGGAATGCTCCCGCCTGTCCTCAGTCCTGGGTGACTCCTGCTCATACTTCAGGGCTCAGCTCAGACCACGGCCTGGGCATGTGTGTTTACTGAGTGCCCGTCGCCTGCTCTGTGCAGTCTGGGAGCTGTCCCGCCACCACCCGGGGGGCAGGGAGGGAGCATGCAGGTCCCTTTGGGGGCCCTTTAGGAAAGTGGTTGTGGCCGGAATATAGAGGCCCCAGGTGTGATTCTGAAATTCGTTCACACTCTCTAGGGACTTTGTATCCTGTTGCTGAACAGACGTTTGGAGCCCACCTTGGCTGTCCCAACAGCAGAGCTCTCTGGGCTGTCCAAGCCAGGGTCCGTAGAGCCATGGTCAGTAGCATGTAGGCCCTGCTCCCCAAGTCACTGTCCTGGGCAAAAGCCACGTCCTCCTGGAGAGCAGCCCCTCCCAACAGACTCCCCCAGCCCACGGCTCAGGGTCCAGCCTCACCATGGGGCCCCTTCCCAAGAAGTGAGGCCTACATTTCCAAGTCACTCCCCTCTCTGGGCCTCAGTTTCCTCCTTGATGAAGCAAAGGGTTGCACCAAAGCGTCTCTAGGCTCCTTCCCACTCCAAAGGTGAGATGTCCACCTCGGGCACGGAGGGCACCAGGGAGGCAGCCTGCCGAGGACGGTGGTGAAGGCTGCGTGCCGCAGGGGTTGCCCGTCCGTCCATCTTTGTTCAGCTCAAAGGACGAATTGCACAGCTGCCCTCTCCTGGGCCCTGGGCCAGGCCTGGGGATTCCACAATGCAGACGACAAAGTGCCAGTCCTCACGGCGCCTGCATCCCAGCATTGGTCACTGCCATGCACAGTGCTGGCCATCCTGCCTGAGCGTTGAGCCCATGTAGGGCCGGTGCTGAGCGCCTGCCACGCGCCATCTCCCCAGGTCTGCACGACATCCCCGTGAGGTGGGCACCATTGCTGTCCCCATTTCCGGAACTAAAAGACTGAGGCTTAGTGACACTAAGTAACTTGTCCAAGGACACAGCCCTGGGAAGTAGCACAGCCAAGACCTGGCCTCCACAGCGGTGATTTTGTCCCAGCTCCTCCTGCCATCTCGGGCATCACAGCAAGGGGCGGCTCTGTGACGCGGCACACAGGGCCTGTGGAGAACTGGGCAGGGCAGGCAGCCTGGCCTGGGCTTCAGAGCCAGCTCCTGGGGCAGCTCCCCCAGGGGGTCTCATGCCCTCAGTGCTGGCTGAGCCACAGCACGTGCCCGGCCCTACCCAGCCACTGTCAGGAGAGGTTCTGGGCAGGCCCCAGTGCCCCGCGTGTTGAGCCCCGGCCGCATTCCAGACAGCAGGTGGCACACAGAGCAGGCATGACCCCTGCCCTCCGGGAGGCCACAACCCTGCCCAGCACAGGCCTGCCTCTCCTGGGGGCCACCCTAGGCACCCGCGAAGCTCCCCCTGCCCCAGGCTCTCTGCTCCTCCGCCTCACACCAGGGCTTGCCCTGCTGAGTCCCAGAGTCTCCAAACATGCAATGCCTTCGTGGTCTCACTTGAGAAATCTTGGGTCGGAGGAGATCCTCGCCCACATCTGAGAGCCCCCACACCCAGGCCCACGCTCCTCAGCACCCAGCCAGCAGCTCTGCCTCCCGGGCCCTGGCTTGGCCACCAACACTCAGCAGCCCCAGCCCCTCAGCTGCCACAGCACGCTGAAAAGAGAGAGCGTGTTCTAATCAACACTGAGGGCTCACCAGAGCGTGGTCCCCTCCGCTGCTGCTTCTGGCCAAGGACCTGAGGGATCACTGTCTTGGGAGAGGTGAGGGCAGACCCCACCCCATGACTCCTGAGATGTAGAGAGAAGGGAGCAGAGCTGCTCCTTGCCGGGTGGGCCCAGACCCCTTCCTCCCTGACTGTCCCCCAACACACACCTGCCTGGGGGGTGTTGGCCATGGTGGATGGAGCTGACCTGGGCCACCGGTCAGTTCCCAGGTCCTGTGAGAATGGGGGGAAGGATGGAGCATTTGGCTCCAAGCCCAGATCCAGAAAAGAGTCTGGATGTTTCTTTCCCCTGGGGCACAGGAGAGTTCAGCTTAGTTCATGTCCACAAACATCTGTTAAGGCCCAGCCACAGCACAGGGGAAGTGAAGACACAGAATAGAATGGTGTCTTGCCTGTGAGGGGCAGTCTGGGGCAAAGAGCGCTCTGAGCAGGGGTGCAGCGAGCACGGAGGCCGTGCTGCAAGGGTGGGAAGGAAGCAGCAGGCGCAGTGAGGTGGGTCGGCAGTACGGGCTCGGTCAGCAGGATTTGGTTCAGAAGATTGGACTGAACAGCGGCGAGCCCAGGACTGATTCAATAACTTTTGGGGAGCAGCCCTCATGCCTGCACCGAGCTGGGGGCTCTACAGGGGGCAGACGACAACTAAGACCTACTTGAAGCTGCAAATGACTTATGCTCTGTTGGAGCCTGGGGGAGGGGAGGGAGAGGAGGGAGTAGGTAAACACCACAAAGATTCAGGGAGGAAACTGTCAAATCGAAGAGAAGTCTAAAGCAACATTCTCCACTGGAGCCCGCAGCAGGAGCACCCCGTCTGGTTGGGGATGGAGAAGGCACATTTGAGATGTCCCCTTGCAGGAGGGGACATTTCTACCTGGAGGAAGGGGCGTGAGGGTGGGGAGAGGGCTGCAGGCAAAGGAGAAGCTGAGCGACTACTCGAGCTGGGCCACCTGGTGCATTCAGGCAGAGCGGGGCCATGGGTGTGTGGTGTGGACTTTGTCAGGGCAGGCTGGGAGGCAGACCCAGGTGTGCAAGGTCGGAAAGCCAGGAAGAAGGGTTTACACTTCTTTGGGGCAGTGGTTCTCAAGCAAAGGAAGGCCTGTGTCACATCTGCTCTGGAGCGAGGATGCAGGAGGTGGTGAGGAGGCTGCTGGCGTGGCCCAAGTGGGTAGACCATGCGAGCCCCACGTGGGACATTCTGGTAGGAAGTTCAAGGATGACTGAAAAAGGTACTGGGGGTGGGAAGTCACAGGAGCTACAGGAGGCTGACAAATGCAGAGGACAGGACGAGGACCCAGGGACAAAGGCAAGGTGGTCAGGCTGGGTGGTCTGTGGGCCAAGACGTTGTTAGGCCAGTAAGGAAGTCATGGAGAGCTGCTCTGGGCAAAGTGGGAGAGACGATGGCTTCGCAGAGGCAGACAGGGTCCATGGGCTGTTGGGAATGCAGGTATAGGATCAAGGCTAGGAACGGTGCTTGCAGGGTCACTCACATCATCGTCACTGTCATCGCCGAGTAGCTTACCACTTAGTGATCACCTGCTCTGTGCCAGGTGCCACGTGAAATAATCCAATCCTCACAGCAAGACAGAGTCAGCAGGGTGAGCCTCATTTAATGGATAGGAAAACTGAGAGCCAGAGATGTTACACTTGTCGAGAGCAACCGGCAGGGAAGGGGCAGATCTGGCATCTCCCTTGGACAATGCTTTCTCCTCAGTCCGTCACAGTGCCGTGAAGGAAAGGTGGTGGACAAGGTCTCCAAGGGGAGGCAGACAGGGCTGAGAAGGCATTATCCTGGGGACGTGTGCACAGTCTCATGAGGCTCTGCCTGACACGGTTCCCTCTTACTTAGTTGTTAATTATCACCTGTCAAGGGCTGCTCCAATGACTTCCAACATAGAAGTCATGGGGAAAAATTACAATGTGTGTGGAGACTAGAAGGCGACACGTGTGTGGCTTGTGACTAGCATGCGTAGGGATTTTGTGGCCAGAACATAGGATTAAGGAGCTCTAGGGAGACAGGAAAAGCAAGGTAGACGGGTCATGAGTGCTGGGGAGAGTTGCAAGGTGGTTGAGGGCTGCAGAAAGGAGGAAGGAGGGGGCTGGGGATGGGTGTGGGACTGAGTGAAGAGCAGGGCTTTGCTGGCCTTCCTGAGACCCTTGGGTGAGCCAGCAGGTGGAGGAGCCTCCCAGGTCATCTCAGCCAGTCTTCTGCCTCTAAGTGGGACGACCCATGCCAGGGGGATGGGCCCTGTACCATTTTGGAAGCATCTCAGACAATGGGTTTCATACCCTTCCTCTGCTGCCGACAGCATCTCACAACCTGAAAGAATGTTCTTGGCCTGGGGGTTCCCTGGAAATACGAACAGGCCAGGTGGAAAAGAGATGTGCAGCTCGTGCCTTCTGGCAGTGTCTCGCACGCTCCAGGGAGGTGAAAGGCAGACACATTGAGAGAAAGGAGGCAGTGAAGCCATCGGTTCCTTACTCTCTGAGCTGCCCTGGGGAAGGGCACTGCACCTACAACCAAGGCCAAATCTCCATTTTAGACCTCAGGGAACATGCCAGAACCCAGCAGGGAGAATGAGCCAAGCTACCACCGTGTCTTCCTTCTAGCATGACTTCTGTAGGAACAGAATGCGTCCAAGGAAGATATCTGCATTCCTTATGGGGATGTGAGGTCATACCTGGACCAAGTAGGCAGCTATGGTAGGCAGAATTCTAAGGTGGCCCACATGATTCCTACCCCCAGTACACATGTCCTGTATGAGCCCCTTCCCTTGAGTATGAGTGGGACTAGTGAATATGATGGGATATAACTCCCATGATTAGGTTGCCGATCAGCTGACTTTGAATTAATCAAAAAGAAGAGCGTCCTGGGTAGGTCTGGCCTAATCAGGTGAGCCCTTTAAAAGAAAGTGAAGCCCCAGAAAGTGAGGCCCTCTCCTGTTGGCCGTGCAGGAGCACAGTACCATGTTGTGGGAGGACCATTCGGCAGGGAACAGCAGGCAGCCTAGTAACTGAGGGCCTCAGTCCAACAATCACCAGGAACCGAATTCTGCCAAAATGAGCTTGAAAGAGGACCCTGAGCGTCAGTGGAGATCACAGCCCCAGCTGATGCCTTGATCTCAGCCTGGTGAGAGCCCGAGCGAGGACCCAGGTGAGCTGTGCCCACACTGATTCATAGAACTAGGAGAAAATAAACTGGAGTTTTATGCTGCTAAGTGCGTGGTAGTTTGTTAGGCAGCAATAGTTCATGAATAAGCATGCTATGACTTTTAAGAGCACCTTGAAAGCCCTACATAGGAGACTTGTGACAGTACTGATGGAGCTTTCTTTTCCTGCTTAGGGCCTTGTACCTTGTAAAATGCAAATGCGTCTGGGAGAAGTCACGTGGGAAGCCTTACTAGCCACCCACACCTTAACCTGCATGTTTCCTGCTACTTCTGCAGAGTAGGGTTAGATGAGGAGACACAGCTGATGTCCTGGGTCGGGGGTGGGGAAGGGCACTGAATGGCACGGCCAGGAGAGCTGAAGACAAGCACTGAGAATGCCCGTTTTACCTGGGATTGTCCTTGGGGATTGGAGCTGGATCCACAAGGTCTCCTGGGCTAAGAGGGTGCTGCTGCTTGTTGGGTTGGGGGTCACCCCTTGTACCCAGGAGGGAGGGAGAAGAGGACATTGCCAGAGTCGAGGGAGACAGTCATTCCAGCTGCAACCTCTGTTGGATCAAGTGGAGCAGAAAGCAAGTTGAAGTGCTGAACTGAGGGGTGAAATGTGGCCTTTCTACCTGTCCCCCTCCACACCACGATCCCTGGAGAACACGGAGTGAGGATGCCGTTGTTGCCTTGGTTGTTCATCTCAGCCACCTCTCTGGTTCTAGTTCAGGAAGGACACAATGTGCAAGCGGAGCATACAGTGGTGAATGGACATAACTTCAGGGCCAGGGACACTTTCTCACTCCCCAGACTTCTCTGAGAGCTCATCAGAGTCTACAATGCCACCAATTAAGCCCACCCCTTAACATAGGCCCTGTCCCTTATTTAAATGCAGAAACCTCCTGGGACATAGTTAAGTGTGATTGGTCACTCACACCTTCCTAGAGAGCTGAGAAGACGTGAGCACTCAGCACACATGCTGGTCCCTGTCAGAAGGCTCCTGGGATCACATCTGCCCAGGTGATGTCCCATCCCCCATCAGCCCAGCCCACCAAGCCCTGCTCGGGCTGGGCAGCTCCCACTGTGAGAACAGAGGTGGCTCCAACTGTGGGACTCTTGGTCATGGTGGCCAGGAGGGACGCCCACTCTTGACACATCTATCCACCTTGTCACCAAAGTCACAGTTACTGAGCACCTACCCTGTGCCGGCCCCCAGGCTGGGTGCTAGGAACACAGAGATGGTGAAACCCCAGTGATGTTCCCAGGGAAAGAGAAACGCCCCAGCACAGTGACAGGAATGCTAAGAGGGAAAACAGGTGAGCAGGAGAGGCAGCACTTTTTTTTTTTAGCATTTCTGTTTAATTTTTCATTGTTCATTATTTTTAAATGTGCACAAAAGTAGGAGTGATAGTGTAATAAACTCCCCTCTAGCCATTGCCAAGCTCTAATCACTTTTATAAATATTTTTATTAATATTAATATTGTGTCATCTAACCCTTCCACATTCTTTGACAGAATTTTAACACAAATTCAAGATATCACGCATTTCACCCATAGATCCTTCCATACACTTCTCTGACATGAGCATATCTTAGCACCACAGCAGAGATATCTGACTCCCAGCAGCCGCGCCCGGGGCCCTTCCTTGCTCTCCTGCCCCTTGGGACATTTCCGCCAGAATGGAGCCCTCCACCCTACACCTCTAGGCGTCTGGCCAAGCACCCACTATCTTGGGCCGAGAAACGCCAGGAGTTTTCAGACTTGAGCCCAACAGCGGCCTTCACCTGCGCATTCCTGGCCGGGGCATGTGGCCCGGTGCCCCGCGCCACACCGCCCCTTCCCCGGCTAAGCCCTTCCCCTCTCTGTCCTTGTTGCAGATTGAAATGCTAGAACACAAGTATGGGGGCCACCTGGTGTCCCGGCGCGCCGCTTGCACCATCCAAACCGCTTTCCGCCAGTACCAGCTCAGCAAGAACTTCGAGAAGATCCGCAACTCGCTTCTGGAGAGCCGCCTGCCA
>VBSM01003218.1:7134488-7156519 GCA_008086735.1 Cheirogaleus medius | reverse complement strand
CCACTCAGCACAGCCTCCTCCCTTCCAGCTGGGGCTGTGGGTCCCCCCAGGGTCTGAGGACCCCAGGCCAGCACCTGCTCGCCAAGCATGGCTGCCCACGGTGACAACTGCAAGGAAAAAGGCAGGAAGTTGGGATGGGGGACTGCTTCTGTCCATGCCTCCATCCATCCGTCCCTCACCACCCTCACTGCCGATAGCCAGTGGGGACACGTGTGCCCGAGCGCTGCTGCGTGATGGCCTGTGAGTTCCTGGGCTCACATTTTAAAGGCCTCCAATGGGCCAAGCCCCCTCCTGCCTTTGCCCTCAGCTCAGCCATTGGTGTTCACATTTTAAGCATCACCTGGAGATCGTGTGACGAATGCCGACCCCCAGACCCTGCCTCCAGTGTTCTAATCCCCTGGATCTGGGCTGCGGTCTGAGGATCTGCATTTTAACAAACCACCTTCTGGCTCTAACATGGGGTCCTCAGGGCACACTGGGAGATGTTGGAGCCGCAGCCGCTCCAGCCTCCAGGGGTCCTCCCCTGTAGCCCTCCGGCCCATGGGCCCCACTGTGTCCAGCTCAGGTTCCGTGGGCCTTCCCACCCGGCTGCTTCTCCCCGGCTCCATCCTTCCTTAGCTCTTGGGCTCTTGGTTCATCACTGGGGCTTTTAGCCGCAGCCCCGAGTGTGCAAGTGAGCGGCTGCCTGTCACCTGCGTGAAGGCTGGAAACTAGGCCACCGCGCTTGGCTGAGCAGATCCTGCCCTCGCCAGCTGCTCCTGCTGCCTCCTCCAGCCCTGCGCCCCCACGGCGCCCTGGGCCACCCAGCACCTGTCCCCAGCACTGCGGGGTGAGCCCTGGCCCAAGCTCTGGGCAGAAGGTGCACAGAGAGGGATCGGGGAGGCACACAGACTCGGGAAGCCGGGCGCAGGCCCTCAGGGTTCCGGGCCCACAGTAGGAGGGCAGCGGAGGGGCAGGGATGGGGCAGAGCAGGTGGGGGCAAGTCCTGGAGAGCCACCAGTGCCAGACCAGAGGGACACGGGGCCACTCTGGGGCCCTGCGGGGGTCCAGGCCTTTCTTGGCCGGGGTTGGTGGGGCTGGGCCCACTGGCCCCTCCTGGGCTCCACGAGGGTGAGAGGTGCTCCAGGCCAACACCACCCAGTCTGCACTACCTCACGCTTCATCTCTGTCTGTGCAGCTTGGAGGTGACAGGGGCCACCAAGAAATCAGAGCAGCCTCTCACCTAGCTGGCCCAGAGCCTCTGCGACCCAGCCGCCCACTTCAAACGCACAGACCCTGGCGCTGCCCCCTCCCCAGACCACCCTGTCACCCACTCACTCTCCAGGCCCGAACCTGAGAGGAGCAGGGTTTGGCCAGGCCACCAGTGGGCTCCCAGCCTGAAGGTGGCCGTGAGCCCTGCCCTTGGCAGGAGGAGGAGGAACGGCAGCCCCAGCTCCCTCTCCGCCCTCCCCATCTCTGGAGCCCGGGCGGCACTCCATCCTCGTTCCCCAGGAAAGGTGTGGGGAGATCCACCGACTCCAGGACCCCGACCGCCACCAGCCGGCGTGTCCCCTGGCTTGCTCCTGCAGATGGAGCAGAGCTGGGCTCTCTGAGTCTTCTAGGCAGTGTCCCAGATTGGGCTGGGGGCATGGAGGAAACAGGTCCTGCTCAGAGCTCGCCCCAACACACGCTGCCACCAGGCATGTGTTTGCTGAGCCCTCAGTGCACCGGGCTCCCAGCCGTGGCCTGTCTCGCCCACCATGCAGGGCAGGCGGCTGATGCCCAGGGATGTGACACCGCTGTGGAGTCTGCCAGGGGCGATGGGAGCAGACAGGGGCTGCTGACCTGGAGTGGGCAGCATGGGGGTGCCGTGGGGCTGGGCAGTAGCCAGCCAAGAGGAGACTGGGGTACAGCGTGGGGGCAGAAACAGAAGTGGGAGGTGCCAGCTCCAGAGCTGCTGGCACCCGAGTGCCACATCTGAGACGCTGAAGGGACAGCCCGGCTCAGGGCATACGAGGCAGGAGGGTGTTGGGTGGGCCCTGGCCCCAGACCCTCTGGCAGGAGGGGCCTGGCCAGAGGAAGGAGCCTGCTTAGCTGGGGGGCTGGCACGTGACCCCCTCCTCCTCCCACGCACTGAAGCGGGACATTCGGAGACACCGGCCAGGGTAGAGGCGGCACTGCAGAGACAGAAGGCCTTTGGGAGCAGGGACTCCAGCCTCCTCCCTTTTCAGAAGAACCAACGGGGGCTCCAAGAGTGGGCAGTGAGCCAGAGTCACACCGAGTCCCGTGGGAGGGCCAGCACCTGGCCCTGCCTGTCACGCTGTCCCCTCACACTAGACAGAGTTTGTGACTTGCCCTTCAGAGGCCACAGCCTTCCGCCACAGCCTCCCCCGCGGGCTAGGGCAGCTAGAGGGAGGTCCGGGGGCTTGGCTCCCTCAGCGTCCAGCCACGCCACGGCCACGGGCACAGTTCAGCCAGCTGGAGGCCCAGAGGGGAAAGTGGAAATTTTCCTGGGGAGAATAAATGTATTTCTTGTCTTACTTACTGTTAACGGTTTGTTCGCCTCTGACATACTCTGAGGAGGGAGAGAATGTGGGATCTGGGTCTGAGTTCAGCCCGGCTCTGTGGCCTCGGCTGCCCAGACCTCTCTGCGCCCCAGGCGGGGCTGCGGGGGGCAGCGGCAGCCTCTGACCTGCCTCATGGGCCGCCGTGGGGGGTGACAGGAGAGGGACAAGGCGGTGCCCTTGGGTCACTAAGGAGCGCCCAGCGTGGGCAGCCTGGGAGGCCCTGCACCGTCCCTCCCGGCTGGTGGCAGGGCCAGCGGGGAGTGGGGGCTGCAGGGGAGTTTGGGGCCAGCTTCTCCTCATGCCCTCCACGCTCCCGCCCTCAGCTGCGTGGTGGACGAGATGGACTTCTCCAGCATGGAGCTGGACGAGGCCCTGCGCAAGTTCCAGGCGCACATCCGCGTGCAGGGGGAGGCCCAGAAGGTGGAGCGACTCATCGAGGCCTTCAGGTGGGCCCCCCAGCTCCCCACCAGACCCCTCCAGATGCCCCGGGTGGGGAAGCAGAGCCGCTGTGTGCCTGCGGGCGGGAGGTGCCAGAGGACTGGTCGGGCTGGAGAGCCCCTTCTGGTGTGAAAGGAGGAGGGTGGGCGGGGAGAAAGGAGGGAAGGCGAGCAAAGGGGCAGACACCCTGCAGCGCCCACGCTGGGAGAGGCACCGCCCATGGGGGCTGCCATGCACTCGTCCAGGCCTTCGCTGAGCCTCTGTGCCAGGCGGGTATAGCAGGGCATTTGGGGATGTGACACCGGCCTGTCCCCTCAGTGGGGAAGAGAACCAGGGTACGGGGCCTCCAGCCCCCAGGGAACAGGGATACCCCTCGCAGCCCCCACTGCTGGGGCCCAGGCGGGGAGGGCTCAGCGCCACTCTGTCTCCCGCCACAGCCAGCGCTACTGCATGTGCAACCCCGAGGTGGTGCAGCAGTTCCACAACCCTGACACCATCTTCATCCTCGCCTTCGCCATCATCCTCCTCAACACCGACATGTACAGCCCCAACATCAAGCCCGACCGGAAGATGATGCTGGAGGACTTTATCCGAAACCTGCGAGGTGAGCAGGTGGGGGGCAAGAGGGCAAGGCCATCATTCAGGCCCTGTCCTGTCCGCGCAGTGTCAGCTCTGTGAGTCTGGGCCCCAGTCACACACCGGCACCTGCTCTCTGGGCCTGGTCACATGCAGCAGGATGCGAATGTCGCTTGTGTGCCAGGTGTCTGGGGAGTTCCCAGGAGCCACTGCCACTGCCGTGTCAGAGCAGCAGGGCCTGTGGGCAGTGCCTCTTGCCCTCCATAGAACATCCTCTGTCGGCTAACCTCTAGGCCTGGCCCAGAGCTGGGGCCTGGGTGGCGCCAGCCCTTCCTGCTCCACATGCGAGGGGAGAGCCGGGCAGGGCCTTCACGGATGGACCATTCAAGTCAGCCTCGCAGGTGGCCTCATGGCATCTCCTGCCCAGTCCTTTTCTAATCGAAATAAAAGGTTTGGTGTCTCCTTGCCTGGCAGGAAGCAAACCAAAAGTGGCAGGGAGTCCGTGTGCTCAATTGATTCTTGTTTCAGCCTTTACAAAAACGAAGTCATACATGCGCGTAATTTCATGGCGACAAGTCATTCTGCAAGGTTTAGCACAGAAAGATTTTCTCTCTCCTCACTTTGCTTCCCAGAGACACTTTCAATTTTCTCAGCTGTTCATTTTGTGATTCCTCTGTATTGACAAATCACATGCCCTGCCTCTTTTTCTCCTATTCCTTCTTTTTGTTGGTATAAAATGCATATATGCATGTGAGGTGTGTCAATGTGAGAGCTTGAGGAGTGTCTGTATTCATTTACACTTGTGCAATGACACCAGATCTAGGTCTGCGTCATTTCCATCTCCCCAGAACATTCTCTCAGGTCCCATCCCATTCAATACCCTCGCCCAGCAGTGACAACCTGTCCGAGGCTATCACCGCCGATTAGTTTGGCCAGTCCTCACGCCTCCTCTGAATGAGGTTACACAGTGTGTATACTTCGGCATCTGGTTTCTTTTCTATACTGCTGCTTGCTATTAATGATTAGCTTTGATTTTAAGCATTATCTATTAATTTCCCATTAAACAACATGAGGATTCAGCTCTCTTTTATCCACACCCCAGCCCACTTCCTCTAGAATCATTCTCCACAGTATCAACACTGAGGCTGTGTGGACGCAGTCCAAAGCTGAGTCTTGAAGTATATGCTGACTGCAGTTCCTTTCAGATAGAAAGGAAGTTAATGTCTACCTTCTTCCATTTGCTTAGCTGTCTGCAGACCTGCCCCAAAGTCACCCCCAACTTTCCTCCCTCGGCGTCAAGCTCCTCTCGCCACATTTAGGTGTGGGGGCATCCAGGAGTGTCACCCCCCCAGAGCCCCGGTGCTGCTCTCTGCACAGTCCTCAGCCAGCCCACAGCTGCCTTCCTGGGCCCTCCCTCCTCCAGCCCTGGGGTTGGATTCCTGGCTCCTGCAGGTTCATAGCTTCTTCATTTTTAGTTTACTTGCAGAGAAAAGGCATATTGGATACAGGCTTTTTGAGACCTTGCATTTCTTTTTCATGCTTGATTGGGAGTTTGACTGGGAGTAGAATTCCAGTCTGGAAACACGCCAGTCAGAATTTGGGAGACATTGCTGCATCGTCTTTTAGCTGCCAGGCTGCCGTTCCAACTTCTCTCCTTCTACGTGTTCTTTCTCTCTCTCTGAAAACTCGTCGCTTCTGTCTGCCCTTTGCGTTCAGAATTTTCAGGATGATGTGCCTTGTTAGGACTCTTTTTCATGCACTGTGCTCCGTGCTAAGCTGTTTTCTTCAGTGTAGAAACATGTGTCCTCCACTCGCAGGAAGTTTTCTTAAATACTGTGTTTGATCATTTCTGCCCTCCATTTTCTCTATACTCTTTTTTTTTAATTTATCATTTTCTTTTTTTTTTTTTCAAAATATTAAGAGGGTACAAATGTTTGTTACTTGGACACATTGTATAATGCTGAAGTCGGGGCTTTCCCTGTGCCTCTCACCAGAATAGGATTCATTGTATCTAGCAGGTATCTTTTTATCCATCACCCTCACAATCTCCCCCCTTCTTGGTTTCCAATGTCCTTTATATCTCTTTGTGTCTGTGTGTGCCCATCAATTAGCTCCCAGTTATTAGACAGTTCATGTGGTGTTTGTTTTTCTATTCCTGAGATACTTCACTTAGGATGATGGTCTCCAGTTCTATCCTAGTTGCTGCAAATGACATTATTTCATTCCTTTTTATGGCTGAGTAGTACTCCATGATATACATATAACGCATTTTCTTTATCCACTCATTAACTGCTGAGCAATTAGGTTGATTCCACATCTTTGCAATTGTGAATTTTGCTGCAATAAACATTCAAGGGCAGGTGTCTTTTTAATAAAATGACTTATTTTCCTTTGGGTAGATACCCAGTAGTGGGATTGCTGGGTCTAAAAGTAAGTCTACTTTTATTTCTTTGAGGAATCTCCATACTATTTTCCATAGAGGTTGTACTAATTCGCAGTTCCACCAACAATATATAAATGTACCTTTTTCACCACATCCATGCCAGCATCTATTGCTTTTTGACTTTTTAATATTGCCATTCTGATAGGGGTAAGGTGGTATCTCACTGCAGTTTTAATTTGCTTTCCCCTGATGATTACTGATGTTACACTTTTTTTCATCTGTTTGTGGGCCATTTATCTATCTTCTTTTGAAAAACTTCCGATCACTCCTTTGCCCACTTTTTGATGAGGTTGTTTTTTCTTGCTGATTTGTTTTAGTTCTTTGTAGATTCTGGATATTAGCCCTTTGTTAGATATATAGTTTGCAAATATTTTTTCCCATTCTGTAGGTTGTCTATTTACTCTGTTGGTTATTTCCTTTGCTGTGAAGAAAATTTTTAATTTAATTAAGTCCCACTTACTTATTTTTGTTGTTGCCATATTTGCCTTTGGGGTTTTACTCATAAATTCTTTGCCTAGGCCAATGTCTAGAAGAGTATTTCCTATGTTTTCTTCTGGAATCTTTAGTTTCATGCCTTACATTTAAGTCTTTCATCCATCTTGAATTAGTTGTTATATATGGTGAGAGATAGAGGTCCTGTTTCGTTCTTCTGCACATGGCTCTCCAGTGCTCCCAGCACCATTTATTGAATAGGGCTTCCTTTCCCCAGTGTATGTTGTTGTCTGCTTTGTCAAAAATCACCTGGTCACAGCTTTATGGTTGTATTTCTGGGGTCTCTATTCTGTTCCTTGGTCTATGTCTCTACTTTTATACCAGTTCCATGCTGTTTTGTTTACTATAGCTTTGTAGTATAATCTGAAGTCAGGTAATGTGATGCCTCCAGATTTGTTATTTTTGCTTAAGATTGCTTTGCTATTCAGGCTCTTTTTTGGTTCCAAATGAAGCTTAGAATTATTTTTTCTAGATCTGTGAAATATGACATTGGTATTTTGATGGGGATTACGTTGACTCTGAAAATCACTTTAGGCAGTATAGACATTTTAATGATGTTGATTATACCAATCCATAAGCATGGGATATTTTTCCATTTGTTTGTGTTGCCTATAATTTTTTTCATCAGTATTTTATAGTTCTCCTTATAGAGATCTTTCACTCCACTGGGTAAGTATATTCCTAGGTATTTTATTTTCTTTGTAGCTATTATGAATGGTATTGAGTCCTTGACTTGACTCTTAGCTTGACCGTTATTGGTATAGAGAAATGCTACTGGTTTGTATACATTAAACTTATAACCTGAGACTTTGCTGGATTTACTTATCAATTCTAGGATTCTTTTCATGGAGTCTTTAGGATTTTCTAGATACAAGATCATATTGTCAGGGATAGTCTGACCTCCTTTTCCCAATTTGGATGTCCTTTATTTCTTTCTCTTACCTGATTTCTCTGGCTAGGACTCCCAGTACTGTGTTGAATTGAAGTGCTGATAGTGGGCACCCTTGTCTTTTTCCAGTTCTTGGGGGGAATGCTTTCAGTTTTTCCCCATTCAGTATGATGTTGGCTGTGAGTTTTTCATACATGGTTTTAAGAATTTTGAGATGTGCTCCTTCTCTGATATTGGTCTGTAGTTTTCTTTTCTTGTTGTGTCCTTTCCTGGTTTGGGTATCAAGGTGATATTGGCTTCATAGAATGAGCTGGGGAGGATATCGTTCTTCTCAATGTTTTGGAATAATTTCTGCAGTATACGTATGAGTTCTTCTTTGTAGGTTTGGTAGAATTCAGGTGCGAAGCCATCTGGTCTGGGGCTTTTTTTTTTTTTAAGATGTTTTTATTGCTGCTCCAATTTCTGTGCTTGATATTGATCTGTTCAGGAATTCTATTTCCTCCTGATTGAGCTTAGGGAGGTTGTGTGTTTCCAAGAAATTGTCCATTTCCTCCAAATTTTATAGTTTTGAGACTTATAGATTTTTATAGTATTCAAAGATAGTGTTTTGTATATGTATCTTTGATGTCTGTAGTGATCTCTCCTTTTTCATTTCTGATTGAGTTTATTAAAGCCCTTTCCTTTCTAGTTCTTGTAAACCTAGCAAGAGGGCTATCAATTGTTGTTTATCTTTTGAAAAAAAACAGCTTTTAGTTTTATTGATCTTCTGTATAGTTCTTTTCTTCTCAATTTCATTTAGTTCTGCTCTGAACTAGTTATTTATTATATAACTATTTATTAAATAACTAACTAGTTAGTTATTTCTTTTCTTCTGCTAAGTTTAAAATTAATTTGCTCTTCCTTTTCCAGTTCCTTTAGATGGTTTATTAGCTTGCTGATTTGTGACCTTTCTGTCTTTTGGATGTGAGCATTTAATTCTATTCATTTTCCTCTCAGGTATGCTTTTGCTATATCCCATGGATTTTGATAACTTGTGTCTCTGTTATCATTTAGTTAGAGAATATTTTAATTTCCATCTGGTTCTCCTCCTTGACTCAGTAGTCATTCAGCAATAGATTGTTTAATTTTCATGACTTTTCAAAGTGATGAGTGTTTCTATTGGAATTGATCTCTAGTTTTATACCACTGTTGTCTGAGAAGATACATGGTACAATTTCTATTTTTTAAAAATTTTTTAGGTATGATTTGTGGCCTAGGATGTGATCTATTTTGAAGAAAATTCCATGAGCTGATGAGAAGAATGTATATATGGGTGGAATGTTCTGTAGAAGTCTGTTAAAACCATTTGTTCTAGAGCTCTGTTTAAGTCCATTATTTCTATGTTTACTTTATTTTATTTTTTTTGGAAGATCTGTCCAATTCAGTCAGTGTGGTGTTGAAATTCCCAGCTACTATGGCATTACTGTTTATCATGCTATTTAGATCAAACAGAGTTTCCTTTATGTATCTGGGTGCTCCTGTGTTGGGTGCATAGATATTAATAATTGTTAAGTCTTCTTGTTGGATTTTTCCTTTCACCATTATATAGTGACCATCTTTGTCTTTCTTTACTTTTGCTATTTTAAAATTTATGCTGTCTGAAATCAGGATTGCTACCTCCACTCTCTTTTGACTTCCATTTGCCTGGAAGTTTGTTTTCCAACCCTTGACCTTGATTCTGAAAGCGTCTTTGTGGGTTAGATGTGTTTCCTGGAGACAGCAGATACTTGGCTTATAAATTTTATCTACTCAGCCAGTCTTTGTCTCTTCAGTGGACAATTCAAGCCATTCACATTTATTGAGAGGATTGATATTTGGGGTACATTTCTGTTCATATTGTTGGGTAGATTCTGATTGTTTTGTTTTACCTCTCGAGCCATTATGGAATCCAGGTTCTGATCTTTAACTTCTGAGTGATTTTACTTTGTTGAGTGTCTATTACGCTGTTCAGTGTGTAATTCAGGTCTGAGTACTTCCTACAGGGCAGGTCTGGTCTTCGCAAATTCCATCAGTGTTTGTTAGTCTAGGAAGGTCTTTATTTCTCCCTCATAGATGAAGCTTAGTTTTGCCAGGTAAAGAATTCTAGGTTGGCTGTTATTCTGTTTTAGAAGATTGAGAGTGGCTCTCTAGTCCCTTCTGGCTTGTAGGGTTTCAGTTGATAAGTCTGCAGTTAGTCTGATACGTTTTCCTTTGTAGGTTATTTGTTGTTTTCATCTTACTGCTCGAAAGATTGCTTCTTTTGTGTTTACTTTGCCCAGTCTGATAGTTATATGATGTGGTGATTGCCTTTTCACATTGAGTCTCCCAGAAGTTCTGTGTGCTTCTTGTATCTGGATATCTAGGTTTCTGGCCAGGCCAATCATATTTTCCTCTAGTATTCCAAGAAATAGATTTTCCAGTCCTTGTGTATTTTCTTCTTCTCTCTCTAGGATACCTATAATTATTATGTTTGGTTTCTCTACATAATCCCAGATTTCTTGTGTGTTTTGTTCTTGTCTATTGCTTCTGTGTTCTTTTTGTTCATCTGATTTGTCTAGCACATAGGTGTTATCTTCAAGCTCTGAGATTCTTTCCTCTGCATGATCTAGCCTATTCTTAAGGCATTCTACTGTGTTTTGAAGTTCCTTGAACGCCTCTTTCATTTCCGGAATTTCTGTTTGGTTCTTGCATAATATTTCAATTTCTTTAGAGAATTTTTCATTAATTTCTTGTATTGTTCTCATGGTTTCTTTGTGTTAGATTTCTATTTTCTCTTCAATTACATTGAGTTTCTTTACAATCCATATTTGGAATTCTTCCACCATCATTTTAATTATTTCATCTAAAAATTAGCATCTGATTTTAAGGGTCTCATGGTTTTTTTTTTTTTCCTCACCTCCCCTCACCCTCATGGTTTCTTTTGAGGGTGCCTTGTCTCTCTGATCTTTCATATTTCCTGCATTCTTTCTCTGGTTCTTTCTCATCGGGGTACTTTGTTGAGAACTGGGAGTGCTAGGACTGATTTTTGACCCTAACTTCAAGCCCTCAAGGGATGTTCCTTGACAGTGGTGGGAGCAGGTATGCTGGTCTTATATTGCCTTAGAGGTATTTTGGCAAGTTGGATTACCTCTGACCTATTGTCTTCACCTCTTGCCAGTGGATATTAGTGAGTTTGGTCCCCCAGCTTAAGGTCCCAGGTGGTGAATCGCACTTGTGTGTGTAACTCCACTGCCCTCTAATAGCTTGAGCTAGAGGGCACTGTGTTAAGCTATGGGGTTACCCCTCTCTGTCCTTGGTTGTAGATTACATGGAGGAGCCAGTTATCAAGGTAATCTGATCCCTCTGTGTTGGTCTCTGGTCCCCTGGATGAGGAATACAAATGCCCTGATCTTTATGAAGGGTCTTGCCACTCCCAAGGGTTACTTGGACCCTATTCCCCCTTAAACTTGGGGTAGGAGCAAGGCAGATCTCAGCTGATGTCTGCAGGCCTGTGTGTGTGCTTCTATGGTTGCTTAACCTGCAGCTGGGGGAGCTGCTAATACGTTATTCAGGGCTTTTTCACCATGCTTGGGAGGCTGCTCCTGCTGGGAGGGGTCAATTGCTGGAGTTGCTAAGGTCTCTGACCAGGGTTTTTCTTCCTGTATACAGACCCCACTGTTGGCAGCCATCCCGATGTGGAGAGCAAGCCTTATAGTTATGTTCTTATTGGATGGCCTAAGCCGGTCCGGCAGGCCGAGTCAGTGCACTGTCGATTACTGTACAGTGCCCGGGTCCCGCAGCTTCGTGCCGGTCACACAGGGAAGGCGGCTTTTCTTACTTCTCCCACCTCCAAGCGTGAAGCCCCTGTGCCCAGTGCCTAAGTCGCTGGGCAAGGGGAAGAGTGTTGCCCGACCACCTAGCATACCAGCCTGTGGGGCCCCCTCTGATGGGGGTCTCCCACTGCTGGGGAACTAGCACTGGGGGGAAGCACTCAAGTCCGCCCACTGACATAGGCCCAGCTAGCAGAGAGGACAGGTCCCAGAGGAGCAAGCGGCTTTCCTCCCTTCTCCCACCTCCAAGGGCGAAGCCCACTGCACTGGTGCGAAAGCCCCCCGGCCGGGGGAGGGGTGCTGCCTGAAACCGTAGCGCACTGCAGCGTCTGAGCTGTGGACCCCCAAAATGGCGGCCCCCACCCACAGAGAGCTAGCTCTGGGGGCGACTGCTCAGGGGTTGGCAGGTGCAAGTTCAGCAGACTGAATCAACAGGATACCGCTGTCTCCCGTGTGTCACAGTCCCGCAGTCTCTCACCCGTCCAGCGAAAAGTCTTGCTCTGTCTGCCCCGCCCGGAGCCGGCTCAATCGTCGGCGGTTTCCAGGGGCAGAGCCCCCTTTTCAGTGCTCGCCTCCTTTGTTCTGGCCCCGCTGACCGCCAGAGGCGAGAGGCCTGTCTCCACACTCTCTCCTGGGGTCATGGGAAGCGATCACTGAGACCGGTCCTCCACCACCCAGTACAGTCCTGGCATAGAGCACTGGGGAGTTCGAGATGCTTCTTGCTATTGTCCCTCTCCACAGAGTCCACCGTCTCCTGCCACAACCCTGCACTGACTTCAGGCAGATCCCTGTCTGAGTGGGTGCGGGGTCGGTGGGGAGCCGGGCGTCCTCTTGTGGGTCAGACCCCACTGCACTCGCTGGACGGGCCGGCACAGCAGTCCAACGCCCTATTCTCTGTTGTCCATCTGACACTCTCCAGACTCTCGATCCTATCTCCCAGTCACCACGCTGTTTCTCTGCAGCTTCACAGCGCTGTTCTTGCGCGGCAGTGATCCACTCTTGTGTAAACGTAGGAGTTCGTCACCTCCCTCTCTGGGAGCAGAGCACCAGGAGGTCACCTCTACTCCGCCATTTTTGCTCTCCCTAACTTTTAAAGTTTTCTACATGCTGTCTTTGTTTTCTTGCTTGACTTTCTGGAAGGTGTCCCATGTCATTATCTTTCAAGCCTCCTACCAAGTTTTTCATTCCTGCTCTCATATTTTTCGTTTTCAATAGCTCTCTTTTGTCCTCTAAATATTTCTCTTTTATAGCATTTTATTCTTGTTTTGTAGATGCAATATCTTCCTATCTTTTTGAAGATATTAATATGTTTTGTTTGTTCTGGTTTCTCCCTTCTTGCCTCTATTTCTTCTAGGTTCTTATTTTTACTTATATTTTTTTCTCTTTTGTGTTATAGACTTTCCAAATATAATTAATAATATTTGGTTGTCAATTCATATTTAAGAGTGAGGCCAGGTGCGGTGGCTCATACCTGTAACCCTAGCACTCTGGGAGGCCGCGGCAGGAGGATCACTTGAGGCCAGGAGTTCATGACCAGCCTGAGTAAGAGCAAGACCCGTCTCTACTAAAAATAAGAAAAATTAGCCAGGCATGGAGGTACATACTTGTAGTCCCAGTTAATCAGGAGGCTGAAGCGGGAGGATGGTTTGAGCCCAGGAGTTCAAGGCTGCAGTGAGCTGTGATGAAGCCACCACACTCCAGCATGCGCGACAGAGCAAGACTCTGCCTCAAAAAAAAAAAGGTGAACTGTTAAAAAAGCTGATTAAAAATTCTGTGAGCATGGGTGGGGGCTGCTGACTGGTGGGCTTTCCTGGCAGGTGATTTAGTTGCACTCTTTTATTGGGAGACCCAATAAAACAGCATCTTCAGATATTTTCTCTTGTGCTGGTTGATCACCCAGAAGATAAATGTTTAATCTGCTGCCCAGAGGGTATGATTCTGGCTGCCAGAGTTCTGAGATCTTTGTGAGAAACAGGGTTGAGGAGTCTCTTAATATGTAGACATCAACTCCATCTCCCTGTTTTCAGCACAGACTCCCACCCTTGGCTGGTCTTGGGGTCCCCCAGCCCAGGGTTCTAGAAGATGAGCCCCCAGTCTTCCGCTGGAGCGAAGAGGGACAGAGAAGTATAAGCTTTTTAACTGATTTTCAACCTGCTTTCCTATTTCCAGCCCACCTTCGACGCCACTTCCAGGGGTTGCTGTTGCCGCCAGTTCCGAGCCCCTTGGTGGCTCTGTGGTGTGCCCATGGCTCCAGCCTCTCTGCTGGCTCAGGCTTCAGCTTTCTCAGCCTTGCTAGTGCACTTTCCAGGTCCCAGTGTGCTGTTCGTTGCTCCTCCCCGCTTGTCTTTGTGGGTCTATTCCTTTCTTCCCAGGCTGCAGGCGCAGCAGAGGCATGCGACCCACTGCCTGGAACCAGGCCCGCCGTGGACTTGGTCTTTCGCCAGCCCTTTCTTGCCTGCAGCCTGTTTGCCTCAGCACCCCGGCTGCATGGCTCATTTGCGCGGCGTTAACCACTTAGGTGCCAGCGTCGACTATAGTCGACAGCCACAGACGAACGCGCACAGCCCAGCGTTGACTAAGTCAACAGCCAAAAGGTTCTGCTTTTATCTCTGCAGTCGCAGTGTGTATGTTCAGCTAATAAGTTACTACAAATCTGTGACCTTTTAACAAGTCCTTAGTAGGAGTTATTATAGTTATTTTCTTAAAGCTGCCTGTAAAGTAAAACAAGCTTTCAGTGCTTTAAAGCTTTCTTCATCACACAAGAGCAAAAGGGATGCGTCGTCAATGCGCAGCACACACTGCCGTGCGGACTGTGAGTGCCGCTGTGGGCGAGGCTTCGCGGCCAGTGAGCACCATACAGAAGTGGTTAAGAACCAAGATCAGATGTGAAGAAGCCGAGGCAAGGCAGGGTGTCGCTCCTAGGAGACATGATGTCCTCCCAGGAGCTGGGAACACTTCTTTGAGGACACTTGCCAAAGTTGTTTTATTTTTAATTTTTCCCTCTTGTAAAAGAAGCATATAGTCATTAAAGAAAGAGTTGGAAAAAGTAGAAAGAAGACTTTTTTTAATCACCTCTGTTTCTACCTCCAAAAGAAATTTGTTCGCATGTTGTTATATTTCCTCCCAGGATTTGTTTGTCACCAGAGCTTTGTCATCACCACACAGCAGAGGATAGGGTGAGGGTCTCACTACCCACATCACCACGGGGCTCTGCCTGTCCCCATGTCCCCATGAGGGAGGGACCTGCCACCCCTTCTAGGACTAATTACTTAGCAGCAGGCTCCCTACCAGAGGGCAGAGAGGGCCCAGGAGGAGGAGGTTCAACAGAGAACAGATAGAATGTTGTCTAGATGCCCTCGTGGCAGGGGTGGGGGAGGGGCTAAAACAAATACAGGGAAGACAGTGGAACCGCAGAAGCAAAGCTGTTAATACTTAGCAGGAGCATGGAGGCTGTGTTTGACAATCAGGAAGGAGTCCTGGGAGACGGGTTAGGGAACATCAAGGGATGAGGCTGGCGATGTGTGTTGGGCTGTATTGTGGTAGTTTGGGTGCCTAGCTAAGGAGCCTGCCCTTAATTCAGTGGGTATGGGGCTCCAGCACTGAAGGATTTGGAACAAGGACATGGCAAAATCAAGGCCACCTCTAGGAGCCCCAGTGTGGTAGGGGCTTCCTCTCTGGCCCCAGGGCTCTGACAGCCTCCCTCCCCACCTCCCCCTGCCCGCTCCGCGTTGGTAGGTGTAGACGATGGCGCCGACATCCCCAGGGAGCTGGTGGTAGGCATCTACGAGAGGATACAGCAGAAGGAGCTCAAGTCCAATGAGGACCACGTCACGTACGTCACCAAGGTGGAGAAGTCCGTCATGGGCATGAAGACGGTGAGTGTCCACCGCAGAGCAGCACTCGCCCCACACGGCTCAGGCCCTCCCGGTTGCCGGGCCACACCCGTCTCCCGTCTCCTCTCCTTCCTTTCCTCCTGGTGTCTCCTCCCTTTCTCCTCCTTCTCTTTCAAAAGCCTTTGAACCCTTCCTGCTGCTCATTCACTGAATGGTTAGTAAGTGCCTACTGTGTGTCAGGCGCGACATCCTCTTTTATCCATTGCCTAATTTCCTCATTGCCTCTGGCCACCAGATGCTGCAGCAGGAGAGACTGAGGTGAGATATCAAGAAGGACTGCCCAGTTGTCTAGGGCTGAAGCCTCTGTTGGCCAATGGGAAGGTTGAGGATGCCTTTCCTAGGATGGGGTACATACCAGGCATTCCTGGACGGTCCTGATTAATAGAAGGCAGGGAATGGGCCGGAGTAGGCTCTGGGCTGTGTTGTCTCAAACCACTGAGGTGCCCCATTAGTTGTGACTGTGTCCTAGGCAACATGTTCCAAGCGTGCAATGAATTTTAAAGTGAGCGTTCTCTAGCGTTCTCTGTAGGTCACCACACACTCTGCCAGCAGAGGCACTTTGTACCGTGAATACAAAGGATGCAGAGAAGTGTCCAGTTCTTCCTCCTCCGTTGCTCCCTCCGTTGGCTCAGGGAAGAAGCAGTTTGGGAGAGTTGGGGACCTCCTCTGAGGCTCCGCACCAGGCCGCCTCCACCCAGACTGTGCGGGGCCTCCACCCAGACTGTGCGGGGCCTCCACCCAGACTGTGCGGGGCGGGCCTTTTCTGCTCTAGAGCCTTGATTGCTGCGGTCTTAGTGCCTGTCTGGCCTGCCAGTGACTGGCTTGTCTTACACACCGGGTAGACGTGAGGTGTCCCTGTGAGCCCCTCACTCTTGCACACTCGTATCTGGGTGCGCAGCAGGGAAAGGGTGGAGGTGTCATAGCTGTAGGCCACAGCTCAGGACATGGGGACACCCCCGAGGTCATGGAGGGCAGAAGGTCGACAGTGGCTGGACTGAACAACCTGAGAGCTCTTGCCAGTGTCCTTCCCACCCACTCACTCCTCCTGACGCCAGCTTAATGAACCCCTTCTCCCGTGGCTTTCTTCCCCAAGATGCCTGAGGAGCGAAAGAGTCCTGGGTGAGGAGAGAGGAGGTTCAGGCCCTGAAGTAGAACCAGAGCCCCCTCCCTTCTCCCTGGAGGACGGGTGCTGTGGGGCCGTGGTCTCTGGGCTCCTCCGGCTGGGAGCTGAGTGCTGTCCTCTGACCAGGCGCTGTCGGTGCCCCACCGCCGCCTGGTCTGCTGCAGCCGGCTCTTCGAGGTGACAGACCTGAACAAGCCACAGAAGCAGGCGGCGCATCAGCGGGAGGTGTTCCTATTCAATGACCTGCTGGTGGTGAGCAACCCCCGGGACCCCAAGAGGGCAGGGGGGCGTCCGGGGGTTCCAAGAGAGGCTCCCTGCGTAGGGCCTATGCACCCTGTCCTAGCGCCTTCACAGTGCGGGTGTGAGGAAGCTCAGGCAAGTACGACAATTCCTACTTCACAAGTCGTGAGGCAGAGACGGAATCAAGGTGGAAATGAGCCGGATCCCATCCCGTCTGCCTCTCCACGTACAGGAAACCTAGGGCAGGGAGGGCACAGCGACGCTTCACCCTGGGAGGGATGGGACCGAGTGGAGTAGGCGCTGTCCCTGGGCCTGGGAGGGCTGGGGTGCGTGGGTGTGCACGTGTGCGGGTATGTACACACACACGTCTGTGGAGTACCTCTCCTTTGCTCTTTGAAAACGGGAATCCATTTAACAGATATTTATCACGTCGACTGTGCCAGGCGTTGTTCTGAATGCCGGAGACAGTGCAGAGCAGGGTTTGAGCAGACATGTCTTTCCCTGCCTTTTCCTCCCCATCCGTGAGCCACGCGGGCACTCCCTCTAAGGCGATCCCAAGCCTAACGACCAGCGCCCTCTGCATTCTGGTCCTGCCGCCAGGGACAGGCCTGGCTGGCGCCGTCAGCCCCACGCAGGCCCACTGCCCCCGAGGCCCACCTTCCCCTGAGCGGCGGTAGTAGCAATCGTTCCAGAAGGCACAGCAGGCCACGTGGCCACCCTGCCCAGAACCTACCCCGCTCCCCGTGCATTGACAAAGTTCAGACTCCGCCAGGCCCAGGTCCCCGACCTGCCGCCCTGCACCCTCCTCGGGCCCCACGAGCTGCCTCCTGCCGGCCAGGCCTCTTTCTTGCGGCTGCCGCTGCTCGGAAAGCTCCTCCAGAACTGCACGCCGCCTCCGCCTCTTCAGCCAGGTGTCACAGCCAATGCCACCTCGGGGAGGCCTGCTGCCCACCTTGCAAGGAGGTCTGCCACTCACTTTCTCTTCCTTACTGGCTTCTTTTTCCTTCAGAGCACTTAGAGATCCCAAAACTACCTTGCGTATCCCTTTCTGCACTTTGTTTTTCGCTGCTTTACTGACTGATCAACTGATTTCCACCTCGACTCTTCCTCCACCTGGCGCACGCGCCTTGAGGGCAGAGGCTCTGTCCCCTGTCTCCTGTGCTCCCAGAGCCCAGCGCACAGGTGTGCTGAATAGGCAACGGACTGACTTTATCAAAGTGAGCTTTCATTTTAGTAGTGGAGAGAGAGAGAAAAGAAGGAAACAAACAAGATAACAGAGCAAGAAGGTGCTATGAAGACAGTAAACAGGGTGGTAGAGAGTAACTGGGGTGGAGGGGGCAGTTTGGAGTTTATTTTTTAGGCAGAGTGGCCCAGGAAGGCATCTCTAAGGAGGTAGCATTTGAGTTAAGACCCAAGTAGTGAGAGTGATCCAGCCATGCAGAAAGCTGCAGGGAGAGTGGTGGGAAAGGCGACCAGGGCAGGGCAGGGATGTGGGTCGGCATCCACATGCAGAGAGAAGAACCACTGGAAGGTTCTATGCAGTGAAGAAGCATATTTTGATACAGTGTGTGTGTGTGTGTGTGTGTGTGTGTATCTACATGTAGATCTGTGTGTATGCATGTATTTAAGACTACGTATGTGTACATATATATCTGGGTGTGTGTTTACTCATATGTTCACAAATCTCCCTGGGTGTTCCTGCATCCACATGTGCACACGTGTGTTTACATGTGTGTACACCCATCAGTGTATGTCATCCTCCCTTCTTTGGCCAGATTCTCAAACTCTGCCCGAAGAAGAGGAGCTCCTCCACATACACCTTCTGCAAGTCGGTCGGCCTTCTGGGCGCGCAGCTCCACCTCTTCGAGAATGAGTGTGAGTCTTTGAGAGTGGGTGGATGACCCAGAGATGCAGTGGGGCAGGAGGAAGCTGAGGGAGAAGGGCTGGCTGTAGGGTGGGTGGGAGGTGAGTGCCACACAGACCCCATCCCCTCCGCTGTCTGGCTGGCCCCAGTCCTCGGCTGCTGCTGCTCACGGCCCACCGGGGCCTGGGGTCTGGCTTCCAGATTACTCTCACGGCATCACACTGGTGACCCCGCTCTCGGGCTCTGAGAAGAAGCAGGTGCTACATTTCTGTGCCTTGGGCTCAGACGAGATGCAGAAGTTCGTGGAGGATCTGAAGGAGTCCATCGCCGAGGTGACGGAGCTGGAGCAGATCCGGATAGAGTGTAAGGACGCGGGGAGCCCAGGCTGTCCCAGGCAGTCGGCAGCAGTGCATGGGTAGGCGCTGGTCTAGCAGAGGGAGGGGCAGCTTGCAGACAGGCACGTCCCGGACACCTGGGAGCCGCCCTGTCCTGCCCTTGCCCCACCCTGGCCCCTCCCCATCTCCTGACCCCTCTGCACCATCCTGGGCTATCGGTCAAAGGGCCAGTGTGAGTGCACTGCTGTTCATGCTCTCACAGCGAGAGCAAGGCACGCGTGTGTGCACATCTCGCTGGGCACCTGGGGCTGCAGGTGGGCACCTTGGAACAGAGAACTCTGCTGTGTCTGACCGGACGCCAGGTGAGCTGGCCTGGGCAGGCATGCAGACCATGAGGTCCACATGCTCAGGGCTTTTCTTCCCACCAAACTGTCTCTTGTCACCTTTCCCTAGATCTAGTCCAAGTCCACATGTTACATCTGGTTAGTTTCACTTCTTTAATTTTATTTAATCTTATTTAATCATCTCTCCACTCTATTCTTTATAACATTGGCTTTTGGCAGAGCCCAAGCTGGTTTTCTCACTATTCTTCATCTTGCAGTTGTCTTTCTGTTCCTCAAAGGAATGCCTAGATTCTAGATTGTTCCAATCCAGGAATGTCAGAGAGTGCGTGGGGTTCTCCCTGTGTCCAGGTGGTTCACAGCTGTTCTTTGGGTTAGAGAAGAGCGGCGATGGCCTTCGACCACGCCCCTCTGCAGGTGTTTGCTGCTGAGGCATTGCAGTGGTTTCAGGTAGATTTTAAGCGAAAATTAAATAAGAATGGATTCAGAAACTAAAACAGAAAGTTAAAAATGGACTTCAGGTCTGCTCATGTGGCCACTTACTTGGAAAGTGTTTCTAAATTAATATAAACCATTAGGCAGCAGGAAAGGCCGTGGGAGTGTTTGAGCAGGGGACCAATATGGCAGGGTGGTAGTTTTCAATCATCATTTTTGAAGCACTTACTATGTGCTAGGCAGTTTATCTATATTCCGCCAATCCCACAGTGATGCTGCAAGGAAGGTGTTTGTCCCCACCCTACAGATGAGGCTCAGAGAAGGTAAGTAGTGTGTCCAGGTCACGCATGTCAGAAGTAGAGGAGCTGTCGTTTGCATTTAAATCTGATTCCAAGGTTCATAAACTTCTGAGAGTGAGAAGAGGTTCTGTTTATAATTTCCTAAGAAAACAATCTAAATCACGGTCAAACAGAACTCCACAGACAAGGCGTGCAGCCCCAGCAACCGCTTGGTGGGGAGAGGTGCACGTAAACTCCCTTTCCCGGGCTGTTGGCTCATTTGAGTTCAGTGGTTTAACAAACAGACTCTTTTCAAGGGCTGGACTGGATGTCCAGAGAGGCCACCTCAGCTGTTGTTCTGGAACATTCTCATGTGCCAGGTGGCGTGCTGTGGCTGCCTGGCAGTGCAGGGCCACTTGTGACATTCTGACACCAAGAGAGTTAAACAGGGGGCACTGCCATGGCCAGGCCTGGCTCCAGGTGCTGGACATGTACCTTCTCATGCAAGCCCCAAGTGGGCACACCTGTCCCTTCAGGTGAGACCCAGAGAGGTTAGGGGAGTTACCTAAAGCCACACAGCTAGAGAGTGTTGAGCCAGAATTCAAACCCAAGCAGCCAGCCTCCCCGCTACCGGCCTCTCCTGCCGCCTCTCCGACATTCGAACAGGTCTCCCCAGCCCCACGCACGCACAGATGAACAGACTGCAGCTCTAGGGGCATCCAACTTGCTGTTGGGCTGTGGCGCCAGCCCAGTCCCTGTTTCGTAGCGCATATGGGAGGCCCTGCCCTCCTCCCTTCCTCGCCTTCCTGCTCTCTCTTCGTTTCTTCCCTCACCTGCGCGTGGCTGAGGTTAGAGCTTCTCTCGTTCATAGGTTTCTCCACCCCTTAGGGGAACTGGAGAAACAGCAGGGAACACGGACGCTGTCCTTCAAGCCCGGAGCCCAGGTGGACCCACAGTCAAAGCAAGGATCACCTACAGGTGAGCGTCAGCACTGCCCCAAGGCCTGCACCTCGGAAGCCACCGTGGCGCGGGGCTGGGTCCGGGGCCGTGGTGGAGCAGTGCCCACCACACTCTTTATTCTCCTGGGCTGTGGGCTAGGGCGTGAGGGTGCACGTGGGAGAGAAATGTGTCCATTTTGCAAACTGCACCTGAGCTGCCGCATCCGTGTCAAGTGTCACTGTCTGCCCTGTGGGAGTTGGGCCAGAGTCCTGCCGTCCTGGCCCCTCCCCTGCAGCCAGGCTCTCTGACACTGCTGGTCCACTAGGGGATCAGAGGGTGGTCAAGAGAAACTCCATGAGAAAAACTCCCCAGCCAGGAGCCGTAAGAAGGCAGGGTGGCCAGAAGAGTCTGGAAATCCAGCTCTGCCCCGTACAGTCCTTTCGCTAACAAGCTAGAAGCACTCTCTAATCCCAGGCCAGGTCAGCACAGTCCAAGATCCATACAAATCCAAACTCAAACTCAGTTGTTTCTCTCTTGGTTTCTTCAAGTTGAATTGTCCCTCCAGCTGAATCGAGTCAGCTTCAGACTTGGTATCTCCTTTGGCCACGTTCTCTAGACCTGCTTCCTCCTGCCCCTGACGTCCCCTCCCTCTGCCTCCTGTCCTGAACCTCGCTTCCCCGAGGGGTCACACTCCCTGCCCCAGCCCCAGATAAAGAGAAGGAGAGAAGGCACAAGAACTAAATCCCATTCCGACAGAACCCGGCAAACCACCCAGACCTGCTGCCTGACTGGCCGCGGTTTCCTGCCACACTCAGAGCTTCCTGAGAGCCTGCTGCCCTGGCAGGGCCCGCAGCCAGGGCCGCAGCAGGGCCCATCTGAGCTGAGGAGCTCCAGTGGGTCCATGGCCGCAGCCCTCCGTGGTTGGCCCTCACGCCTGACTTGGGACAGGGACCCACCATCCCAGCGAAGACATGTGATTCATTTTCCAGGCAGGACATGGGGCTCTTTTTGCTAGGAGATTCTCACTGTCATGGAATCTTCTGCATGTGGGTCTGGCCTGCCGTGTGCGTGCGCACCCCTGCGCCTGCTTTCGGTCGGCCCTCCATTTCTGTGCAGCCGCAGGACGGTGCCGCCGCTCGTTTTCACAGCTGTCTAAACCCGAGAGCCAGTCCTCAGGGCCACTTGTTCCCTGACACCCCACCCTGCACCCACATCCCCACCTGCCTTTTGGAAGCTGCGGCCCCGGCCAGGCCGGGTGCACGTCCCCAGGGACGCATTTCTCATCCCCAACAATGGCGCGCCTCCCTCTTGCCCGCAGAAAGCAGAGGGCTGAGCCCAGCAAGGGCAACTGGCACCGGGGGGGGGGGGGGGG
>VBSM01003218.1:7112477-7134478 GCA_008086735.1 Cheirogaleus medius | reverse complement strand
CCCTGCCAGAGGTGGGGGTGGAAGCCAGGGTGATTCAGCCCAAAAGCATCATGGAGCTGTCCTCAGGGGTCCACAGGGTCCCTGCTGCCATGTCAGGCCAGCCAGAAGGCCTAGCAGTGATGACAGGGCCATCGTGGGCTGCCACGGTGCCAGCACTGTGCAGGCCTGGTCCATCGCGTCCTCCCCGCGAAGCTGGGTCTCAGGGGTGGGAACACGGAGGTGGCCCCCCTTCAAGGAGCCTGCAGGGAAGGAGGCGACCCAACATGGTGCCACAGATATGCCAGCTGTCACAGCCCACACTGGGGAGGCTTTGACCGTGGGTAAATTCGATTCGACAATGCCAACATCAGAAAGAGTGGCGGAGATCGTCTGGTCTGTGGAGGCCCAGAGAGATGTAGCATCTTGCCCAGGGTCACACCAAAGTGGCAGAACCGGGCCCCGCCTTCCAGGCCCAGGGCTTTGTCGGGGTCTCATGCCTGCTCCTCTAACTGCAGGGTCCCTGGGGGAGGGTCTGTGTCGGGCTGGTGGAGAACAGCCCTATGCTCTTTGTGTTCAAAGCCAAGAGGGGAGCTGCACTCGGGGAGCAGCCAGCGGAGAGCACGGTGGAGGTAAGTGGAGGCCTGGTCACCCAGGTGAGTGGTTCCTTGCCCGACTTGTCCCTCTTCTCACAGTCTCTGTTGTTTCTCTTCTCAGGTATTAATCAATGCCTCCCCAGCCCGACTCACCATTTTACCAATTTCAAGAGATACAATTAAAAGTTACTGCTAGCATGGGTAATGCCACTGTTCCAATGCCTAATTAAGCCACGAGCACTTTCTCCCCGTTCCCCAGCCCCTCCAAGGCCCAGCTCCCAGACTCACAGGTGGAGATGGAGCCCCTGACCCCTAGCGCCCCCCAGGTCTGCTTCCCCGGCAGACTGCTGCCTGCTCCCCAGTACTTGCTGTATCCAAGAAGCCAGCATTCCTTCCCCACCCTCCATGGGGAACCAGGGCTCCCTCCAGAGAGTTGCCCCTAAGTCCAGGCCCCAAGTGATCGCTGTGGGGCAGACTCTGCCCTCTCGGACTGCGGAGGCAGGAGATTTGAGGGTGGGGGTGGGTGGGAGAGAGCTGCCCCCTATGGCTGGTCCATCTGGAAAGCTGGCCACAGGCCAGGGATGTGTGCAGGAGACAGTGAGGCAGAGAAGGTGGGGCTGCCTTAGGGGTTCTTGGGGGAAGAGCTGACAAATGTGAAGACCCTCCAGCTGTGGGGAGAGGGGCCCAGGGCACAGGGGAACAGCAGCTGCTGGCCCCTGCCAAGCTCCCAAAGTGCCACCTGTTGGAGGAGCATGCAGCGGCCCCAGCCCTCCCCTCCCCCACCCCACTCCACCCCATCCCCGCACCCCAGTGAGCCCCACCCCCACAGCTTTCCCCCAAGCCTCAAGGACCACCAGCTGCTCATACAAACACCTCCTTTCCCAACACACTCCAACCACTTCAAGCTGGAGGGGCCCCCACTTAGGTGTCTAAGGGAGGAGCCCCCCCAGTCTGATTAAGCTCTAGGAAGCAGCAGGACACCCCAAGGGAGCTCAGTTCCTTCTCTCCATTCCACGGCCCCCACCCCACACGCCCGTGTCTGGAGGAGGCACCTTACTCGGAGGAGCTTCCTGCCCCAGCAGCTGACAAGCCCCCAGGGTGGGTATTCCATCTCCCACCCCATCCTCTGCGGCTGCCCATTCTCCAGCCTTGCAGATGAGCACCAGCGCCCAGCCCGCTGTCCTGCCAGCCTGCCCTGCCTCAGCCTGAGCTGCCCAGGGACCGCACTCCCTCCTGCCCCGCCCAGGACGTGTGGCTATCTGCAAGGCTGCCACCTCAGCTAGCTCCAGGGCCCTTGCCGGCCTCCGCTCTCCTGCACAGAGGGCAGCCCGGGTTCGCTAGTCCCCTGCCCTCTGCCATCACCTGGCAAGCCCTCTGGCAGGCGCTTCTCCATCTCTCTGAGCTGTCCTTACCGCTGCTCACGCTCCATCCTCTCCCCCCACCCCCTTCTTTCTTTCTTTCATGAGCAGGAAGGTGAGAAGGTCAAAATGAGAGGGCATTTTGCTGTCACTTCCTGCTTTTCACTTACTGACCATTAGAGATCAGGACCCCTCTTGGGTGGGGCTGGGGTGCAGGCCTCCCAGAGCATGGGAGGGAAGGGGTGCCGGGTGCCGCCCAGAGCTGTGGCTGTGGTGGGAGCCGCAAGGAGGAGGAGAAGGAAGGCTCAGGGGTCTGCTCAGGGCAGCTGTGAAGCCCAGGGAGGGAGGCAGGGCACAAGCCTGCCCTGGCCGTCTCAGGCCGCCTTTCTCCTGGGGGGCAATTCCTAACATGGGCAGGTGAGGGGGCCATGCCTCCAGCAGTGGTGGCAGAGGCCTCATGCCCTAGTGAGGACCACCAGGGCTCCAGGAGAGGAGGCGGCCCGGCCACGCCCTCTGCCTGCCATGTGTCTTGGCAGGACAGTGAGGGGCTCAGGGGCTCCTTCGTCTGTTCAGGGGGATATCAGGCCTGGAAAATAAAGCCTACAACATGCCGAGTGTGGGGGCGGGGGCTTGTGAATATTGAGGGACAGACAATGGCCTGGGAGCATTAGAAGGAAAGCAGCCCCCTGGGTGTGCACAGATCCAGAAAGGGGTCTCTGAAATTGCTCCTTTAGCTGCCAAATGGGATTAGGGCTCCAGGGTCATTTGGGGCCAGGCCAGCCTGGTCAAGGCCTGGGATAAGGCACCCCCTTCCAGCCTTGGTTTCCCCTCTGTGCTCTGAGCAGCCACTCCTCGGTGGTGGTGCCAAAGGATAGACAGTGGCCCAGTAGGAAGCATCTCCAGAGAGGGGCAGAGTCCTAGTCACCCCCCAAAGGGCCCAGGTGTTGGGAGGAGGTTGTGGTGTGTCCTTTCTACAGCCTGAGGAGCTTGGGGTAGAATTAAATCCTTCTCCTTCCAGAATCCTCTGGCCTCCTTCTGCCCATCTGCTCCATCTCCCCTACTAGGCAGGTTGACAGTGACCTCCAGGCTCTCGAGTGTGTCTGGGCCGCCTCCTCCTGCCCCCCCAGGGGCGGAGATCAGAGCCCTTCTAGGAGGGCTGCCTCCAGCACCCGGACTGTCTGGGCTGCTCTCGACTGCAGGGCCAAGCCCTCAGGGAGTCCAGGGGAACGGGGGAGGTGCAGATCACCCCTCCAGGGGTCCTTGGCATTCTGGGGTTTGGGCGCTTTCATGATGTCAGTAGCGATGAGGAGGCTCTTCTTTAACAAAGCGAGGGCTTGCGTGGCCCACACGTGCTGGACTCTGTCCCTGTGCCTTGCCCTCCTGGGCTGCACACACTCCAGGGAGGCAGGGAGGGGTTGGGACCATTCGTCCTGCGTTGCAAGCTCTGAGGTTGGTGGAAAAAGAAGTGGGGAGAGTCTGTGTGGCCCAGAGCGACCTGGCAGAGCCACCTCACAGAGGGGGAGACTGAGGCCTGAGGACAGCACCGCTCATGGTCAGTGGCAGAACACGGCAGTGTCTCTGCTCACACTCCCTCCTGAGGACAGCCAGGGTCAGATCCCAGGTTCCTCTGGGTGGAGAGATGGGCAGAGGTCCGAGCGAGGGCAGAGAGCGGGAGGGAGGACAAGGGGGGCTCAGGGTAGCCCTCCTAGGAGCTGGGAATTAGTCTTGTAACATTTCATGCTTCTCTGGCTGTTTCTAAACTAGGTGTCAATTCACAACAGGCTTCAAACGTCCCAGCACAACCCCGGGCTGGGGGCCGAGAGCGGAGCGCCGGCACCATTGCCAGACCTGCAGCCTAGCCCCTCGCCAGAGCAGCCCCCACCGCTGCCGCCAACGCCCACACCCCCAGGCACCCTGGTGCAGTGCCAGCAAATTGTCAAGGTCATTGTCCTGGACAAGCCCTGCCTGGCCCGCATGGAACCCCTGCTGAGCCAGGCTCTCTCCTGCTACACCTCGTCCTCCTCTGACTCCTGCGGCTCCACACCCCGGGGCGGCCTGGGCTCCCCGGTCAAGGTTGTCCACCAGCCTCCACTGCCCCCGCCCCCACCGCCCTACAACCACCCTCACCAGTTCTGCCCCCCGGGGTCCCTGCTGCGCCGGCGCCGCCACTCCAGCGGCTCCAGGAGCCTAGTGTAAACTCTGCCCCGACCCTGCTGCCACGGGGCCTGGCCGCCCCGCTGCTCCCACACCCTGGCACAGCGCGTTCCTGGTCACTGATCGCCATCGTTTTGGAAAGAGAACCCCACTCCCTGGCACCTGGGTTTGCTGTGTCCCACCGACCCGCCACCTCAGTTGAGCACCCCTCCCCAGTCTGGAGACACCACCTCACTCTCCCAGGCCCTGCACAGCCAGGCCAGGCAGGCCGCCTCTTCCTCTGGCCACCACTCTCTCCCATGGGCCGTGGCCTGAAGAAGCCAGAGCTGAACTTGCGGCTTTGAGCCTGTTGGTGCCCAGAGGCCTCAGGCCAGGGCAGGAGCAAGAGGCGGCAGCTCACAGCCCAGGATGGTGCGTCTGTGCCACGCTGAGTGGAGGAGGGTTAGCTCGGGCTCCCTGGGGGGCTTTCTCTGCTGCCCCGTACCCCCAAGCCCAGCAGTGTCTGGAGGCTGCTCCCTGGTCTCCAGGACATGGGCTGTCCTTCGCCCTCCCAAGGCCTTCCGCTTTCTCAAGAGATGCCCAGACCCCAGGAAAGCTTCAGGAAAGGGAGGAGGGAAGGGAACACACTCAGCTCTCTCTGGGCCAGGTCAACAGGGCCGAGGAATAACAGGGTCTTACATCTGCAAAATGCACCTTTTTAAAGAATTTCTTAGTTCCCGAGCCCCAAACAACACCCAGCAATGCCAAGTGCACTGGGCACATGCACATAAACACAGAGAAGAGCTAGGTTAATTTCTTCCATTGTGGAAGCAGAAACAGGGAGATGGGGCAGTGATTTGCCCAGTGGAGATGGGTCTCTGGCCGGAGATAGGGCTCCCTCTTGCAAGACATCTGTGGCCGGCAGGAGGGACTTGGGTGCAGAGGGGGTTGAGAGAAACAGGGGCTCCAGAGGCGCTTGCGTTTCCCCTGTGCCCCTCAGCCTTTAATGTTTCCCCCTTCTGGAAAGTGCCGGACACCCCCCCTCCCCAGGATGGGGGACTGAAAGAGTCTCTGGACACTCACAATTGCAAAGGAGAGCCAAACAGGCCTCGCCGACCTCCCAGGGCCAAACAGGCAGAGGCAGCTAGCCGTAGGTGGCCCCACAGAGCCCAGGCCTGGGGCAGGGTCCCTCCCCAGCCAGGAGAGAGGCGGCCCACCCTCAGGCCCTTTCTGTCCTGTGGGACCAGACTCCAGTCCTGTGCCGACAGCTCGCTGCTGTCCTTCGGGCAGACCCTCCCCTGCAGCCTGTTGTTAGGGCCTCCTGAGAGGCGGAGAGAGCCCTGGCCAGGTCTCCAGCCAGCTTGCAGGCCCTGGGCCAGGAGGACGCATGGATCATTCCCCGCTCTCGGAGGGTGCAGGTGACCCAGTTTCGGGTGTGTGTGTGTGTGCGTGGTCACCCGGACGTCACTGTGATGTCACCCAGTGAGTCTATTTCTGGCATCTTTGTCAGCTGGTCTCCGCAACTCGCAGCCAGTTTGCCATCACCCTTGTGGCTCCCCAGCCCGTCCGCTCTGCCTGTCCTTGTCACCCTGGCTCCTCTGCATCTTCTCTGTAACGGGGATGCTCCAGCCAGAGCCTGTGGGGACGGAGCGGCCCCCAGATGGAGTGCACAGACTCAGAAGCCCTGGCGCCCGTGGCCAGGGCAAGGATGGCCCCAGAGTGGAGGCCCAGGCAGGAGGCGCCAGGGACTGGGAGGAAGTGTGGTTGGGGGGATGGAAGGGATGAACCCTGAATGAGGGGAGCTGCAAATAGAAGGTTACGAGCAGGAGGCAGGAGTGTGAGCTTTAGGAGAACATGAGCTACGCGTGTGGCAAACTATACTTCTGGGGTGCGGGCCGGGGTGCCTGGGGCTGTGAGGGAGGGGCCCTGTCCCACTAGGCGGGACCCCGGCCACCTGTTCATGTGGCACTTACAGCTTAAAAAGTGCCCTCCTGCTCGCGGGTGGGGGCACAGCAGCTCTGGGCCCTCCCTCCCGCCTCTGTGGAAGCCCACACTTTCCAGACTGGGATAAGCAGAGGCCTTAGGGCTGGCACCTGGACTGTCGGGCCCCTCAGCACCCATTCCTCAGGGTAGAGGCTCACGCCCAAGTTGGGACAGTGGCTGCCCCATCTGCTCACAGCACAAGGAGTCCTGTTGCAGGAAGCAGACCAGCCTGGGTCGGCAGCCTATGGAGCCAGGCCTGAGCTGGGAGGGGCTTTTAGCCCCTGAGGGCCAGGCCAGGACACAGCCGGCCCTCCTTGTTGTCAGGGGAAGCAGGTGCCCAGCCTCTGCAATGCCCCTGCCCCTGACCAGCCCACCACCTAAGGCGGGGACCCAGCTCTGTGCCCCTCCCAGAGCCTGGCCCTCAGACACCTGGGAGAGCCTCCTGCTCCCTCTCAGAGGGTGAGTGGGAGGCCCCCACTCTCCCAAGGCCAAGGGGCAGTGGAGTGCTGATTGAGCCCCTGACCCAGCCACCCCAAGATGGCCCACACCACCGACTTTCTGGGCCTGCCTTTAGGGACCTGGGCCCTCTCCCAATTTTATCCATATGGCTGCAACTCCAGACTCCGGAGTGGTGGATGCAACTGGCTTCCCCAGACCTGAAGCAAGGCCCTGCCCGTGCGTGTCCTGGAAGCCCCCTGCCTGCCTGTCTTTCTCCAAGGGCGCCGCGATCCCACACACAGCCATCGGGCCAGGGCCCTGCACCCCACCCTGGCTGTTTTCCCGTGGCCTGCCAGGAGTCTGTGCCGCCAGGCTGCCTGGCAGCTGCCTGTGTCTCCAGCCCTGTGCGTTGCTGTACATGCCTCCCTGCTGCACCCCGCCCCACGCGCCCCTCGCCTCCTTGGAGAGAAACCTCTCCAGGGAAAGGCAGGGTGGTTGCACCCAGCAACTAATCCAAATGGCAAATATTTTGTAACAAAATAGCCCAGAGGTATTTTATCTGTTCAATTCATAGAGTTTTAGAGATTATATTGAAATATGTCACTTGAGCAAACTGTATTGGTTCAATATCTTTTGTTCTCCCAGAGGGAGGGCCCCCCTTAAGTCAGAGCCTCTGATCGGGGAGAGCCTGAGGCAGAAGGACACACTGAGGCCTCTACCCTCGAGGCTGCCGAGCAAGGCCGGGGCAGCTGGGGCACAGGCCACTCTGCTCCGCCACAGCAGCATCCCTTCACCCCGAGACCTGTGCTCCTGCGCGGCGCCTCACAGAAAGGGGGCTTGGGTGTGGGAAGGGAAGCTGTCTGATGGGGGCCCTGGGCAGAGCTGGGGAGCAGGGCCAGGAAATGGTGTGCACACAGGCCTGACCCCCCACACCAACACACATGTGCGCACACACACACACGGCTCTTAGTGATTGCAAGAGCAGGTTACAGCGGAGACCACAGGCTGCTTTGGAGGGAGGAGGCACCCCACTGCCACTGTGCATGCAGAGGGTGAGCCCGGGAGACCCAGCCGCCTCTGGCCCCGTGCTCCTGCAGTGGGAAGCGTGGGTGTGTTGGGGGCGGGGAGGCCATCCCACTGCCCTGTGTGACCATTAGCCTCAGGTGGTTTTCCCTTCTTGTCTGGTGTACTCTCCCTGAAAGGGAGGGGCACCGGCTCAGGGAAAGGGCTGGGACAGTGCTCAGAGCCGCAGAGAGCACTGTGGCAAGCACTCCCTGAGCCCTGGTGTGCCAGGTCCCCTGCTGGGAGCTGGAAGGGAGGCCAGGATTCTGCAGAGGACACACAACAGCCAAGGGCCTTATGGCCAGAGGGAGGGTGGAATGAGGACTGGCACAAGCCAGGAGGACTGGCGCAAGCCTGGCAAGTGTCCACGGCCAGGTGTGACACTCAGCTCAGCTCCTGGATGGGCCTTGAGATAGAGCAGTTTCTCCTGGCAGGGGAGAGAGGAGAGAGCCTTCCAACAGCACTGGACATCAGAGGCGTCCTGGGAGGAGGGGGAAGGACCAAGCTGGCCAAGACGGCTGCTCCCAGGACACCCAGCGCTCCTGGTGATCAGAACTCCGGATGTCCAGAAATCCAGACAGCTCCTTCCCTGGGCTGGATTCCTTTGTCCCCTGCTAAAGTGAATGGGAACATGACTTCACCCTCTTCCCAGGAAATGGGAAATTCCAGAAGGAGGCACAGGCCAACTGTGACCTATCCCAACCTGGGAATTCTCTGACCCAGGAAGCTGAGGCTTGGCCCCTTGAGAGCATCCTAGGGGACCAGCTCAGCCCAGGCCTGGGAGAGGGCCTGCAGCCAGGAGGCTGGACGTGGAGTGGCAGCACTGTTCTCCAAGTCTTCTGGGCCCCACGGCCATCTGGGAGGAGTGCCCCTCACTCCAGTGAGAGATGGAGGTAGCCTGGGCCCCTCTGGTGCCATCTGCATTGGGATGGAGAGGTAGGGACAGTGCATGTCACCTTGCAATGATCCTTGGCAGATGGGAGAAGCTCAAACTCATCAGTCACTGACTTAGAATGTTTCCAGTGAGGGTCCGGGGTTTACTGGTCTCGGGCTGTGAGCAATGCCTGTTTTAGAAACCCGGTGAATCAACAAGCTTGTGAGCAGCCGTGGGACACCAGGCCTCCTCTAGGTACCGGGCACTGAGCCGTGTGTGGGACAAGGCCAGTTTCTGCCTGCAGGTTCAAAGGGGCCATCAGAAATGAGCAAGCAATGGACCAACTATGTTCACATAGAGGATGGCAACACACCAGGCACGCTGGGGAGAGCCTGTTCTGCAGTGAACGTTCAAGAAAGGCCTCTCCAAGAGGAAAATTGAGCAAGGTCAAGGTCAGGTCTGAAGGCAGGTGAGCAGTTCGGAGGCCACCACTACAGTGTGGAATGACCACATCTTCTTGAGGCAGAAGCCAGGATGATCTGCCAAAGGACTGTTTCCTTATACAAGAATTTACTTACATGAAAAAAAATCTTAATAAAGTGTAAAAATTGATTTAAAAACCACCTTTATTGAGGAAACAAAACTTGGTCTTCTCATAGAAAATCCAGGACAAATGGTCGCCATAGGCACAGCCCCTGGCAAGAGTGTTGAAGGTGGGCAGTCGGGGGCTGCAGCCAGGCAGAGGGTGGGGGCGGCGGCCACCACAGGGGGCCCCGGCCATGGAGTAGACCCCAGAAAACAGACAGCAGCAGCAGTGAGGCCAAGCTGCTCTGACCCCGAGGCAGCCGCTGCCCAGGCGGGACGAGCTGGTGTGGCACCGACTCCTGGTGGGAGCGTCCACTCCAGGGCGTGGCCAGCCGCGGGCAGGGCTGCACCCACCTCCTCCTCTGTCACCCCAAACCACGCGGACTCAGGTCTGCCACTGTAAAATCATGATGGAACGGACTCCATGGCCTATTGCCCACTGGCCCTGGGGCCGACAAACTTCCACACTGTGTGAACGCCACAGAACTGCGGCAAGACTGGTCTTCCCCAGCAGGGCTGGCACCGTGTGGCTGTGGGCCGTGGCACGCCTGCCCATCCCCAGTCCTGACAGACGTGGCTAAGCGCCCAAACATCAGTCGATGTTTGCTGACACCAGGGCGAAATGAACCTGCAGGCCGCACGGAGCCACCTTGCAGGGAGGTGCTGCGGAGGGAGGCAGCTCGGAGCAGGAGGAAGCGCTGGAGGGTGTGGCCCATCTGACCCTTCTGGTGCCCACTGCTCCCGGGCCCTTCACGGAAAGCGGCTCTGGGGGCTCTTGTTCCTCAGCTCCCCAGGCTCTGCCCTGCAGGCGCCCAGGACTGCCTTTCTCTGGGGCTGCTCAGCGCCCACCCCGCCCTGTCTTCTGAGCACCTTCACTTACTCCACTCGCCTCCCACAGGCGAGCCGCATGTCCCAGGGTCGCAGGGGCGCAGGGAGAAAGGTGCTCAGAAGAGCTCTCATCTGGCAAGGCGTGACAGCCCTGGGGCAAAGCGTGTCCCCTCACTCCAGGCAGACCCTTTTGGAGGGAGGGCCGTGTCCCCTAGCAGATTGCAAGGCCAGAGCTTGTGGCCCGGAGCCACAGGCTGAGTTCTTCTCTGCTCCCCTTCCCTCCCCAGGAAGCCAGCCAAGCCCGGAGACAGACTTCAAGCCCTAGCTGGAGGCAGGGAGATTATATGGGGGGCAGGAATGGCGGGGGTGGGGGACAGGTCCAGAACTGGTCCCACACGGAAAATTCCATTCTGGGTGAGGCTGGAGGATGAGGGAGCTGGAGCCCAAGAGGTAGAGAGGAGGGATGGGAACGCTTCCCTCACCTTCACCCTCCCTTCGTCCCCCCTGCAGGTCTAGGGGGCTCTCTCCCTGGAAAACTCGGCAGCCTAAGCCACCAGCCAGGCCTAGTAGCCCCCAGTGTTTCCTGCCCCCATGACCCTAAGGACTGAGCGACCGCAAGCGGGAACTGGCTACAGGGAAGGCAGACAAGGCCAACTTCCTACACAGACCTGCCTTGCCCTCCCTCCCTAGAAGCCCAACACCCTCTCCTTCCCAGATATCAGCTAGACACTGTCCTCCCCACCTGGCCCCGTCCCGCTTCACAGGGAGTTGCAGAACGCCCATCTTCAGACCTGCAGGCAGGCTCACGGGTCATCATTGTCTTATGGATAAAGGGACTATTTAACTTAAGAAGTTACAAAAACAGGCCTGTCCAGTGGCTCAGGCCTGTAATGCAAGCACTTTGGGAGACCGAGGCAGCATGCTTGAGGCCAGGAGTTTAGACCAGCCTAAGCAAGAACAAGATCCCATTTCTACTTAATATGAAAAAAAGAAGTTTCTAAAAGAACAACAAATAAACCCAAAGTAAGTAGAAGGAAAGATATAATAAAGACAAAAGCAGAAATAACGAAATGGAAAATACATATACAATAGAAAAGATTAATAAAACCAAAGTTACTTCTAAGAAATGACTAATAAAGTTGACAAATCTCTTATAAGACTGATCATGAAGAGGAGAATCAGCACAAACAAAGAACTTGAGGATCAACAAGGAGGACATAATATGAATACTGCAGAGATTTCTTTAAAAAGTAGAATACTACAAATAAGCTGTAACCCTATGGCGATAAGTTTGAAACCTTCACGAGATGAACACTATCCTAGAGAAATATCAAAATTTGCTCAAGAACGAACAGAAAATTTAAGATGTATAATCATTAAAGAAATCTGAATGTACAGTTAAAAGTCTATACACAAACCCTAAAAAAAAAAAAATCCACATACAACACCAGGCTAGATGATTTTACAAAATTACACTACACAAATTCAGGGAAAAGATGGTTCCAATCTCATATTAACTCTTTCAGAAAAAGAAAAAGAACATGCCCAGACTCCTTTTTATGAGCCTTAATAAAAGGGCAATATTTGAAAGGAAGACTACCGACCAAGCATGCTTAGAGCATAAACACAAAAATGCTTAACAAAAATACTAGCAAACTGAACCTAGCATTGAATAACAAAAAAAATAATACAACACGGCCCCAGTAGGGTTTGTCCCAGGAATGAAAAGATGGTTAAATATTAGAAAAATCTATTAATATAACTGACTACATTAACAAATTAAAAGAAAAACAATATGATCGTTCGAATAGGTGCAGAAAAAGCAATCAATAAAGTTCAACACTTATTCTTGATTTGAAAACCAACAATAAACTTGGAACAAAAGAAAAACTTCATAGCCTAATAAATGGTATCTATCAAAAACCCACATCAGCCATCATACTTAGTGAAATGTCAGGGTTCCTGTCAAAAGGAGGAAGGAGGCAAGGATGCCTGTCGCCACCACTTCTAGTTATCAAGTGAAGGAAAACAAAGAAAAAAATAAAAGGAATAATGATTGGAGAAATAAAATTGTCATTATTTCTGGACAGTCTGGTTGTCTATGCAAAAGCCCTGAAGAATCAAGAGGAGGATGATTGGAATTAACACAGAGGAAAAGGCGCCCAGGCACGCACAGCAGGGGAAGGCTCTCCCTCAGCCCCCAGCCTGTCCTGGGCGCTCTGTCCTGCCTTCCTCCTGGGATCCTCCTCCCAGTGACAGGTCCGAGTCCCAGCTGCACTTTCTGAGGACGAGTCTGGCCTGGGACAGCACAGGCCACCTTCACTACCCTGTGGGGCCGCAGTCCCACCGAGCCGGGGACGAGCCCTGTGTAGAGTGCTTCTGTCCCTGTGAGAGCTCTGGCCTCAGGCCGGCCCTCTCGTTCCGCGGTGGCTGCCCTCGGCCTGGTACGAGACAGGTGTGTGCGAAGAAAGCTGCAATGCCACTGTGCCGGGAGTCTCGCTGGACTCTGGTCACGGCAGCGGCTGGACACGGGCCCTGCAGGGCCCAGGCCCGCAAGGGCTCAGCCGTGGCCGGAGCTGTCCTCTCCCTGTGACCTCACCTGGCAGCTCTGTGCTCACCTCCCATCAGCTGCCAGAGGGCTCCTCGGCCAGGATGAGCCACCTGCCCCTGCTGTTGTCTGGCCAGAAGCAGAGAGTGCTGAGTGCAGGGCCCAGGGCGCCAGCCCATCTCAACCCTGTGCAATGTGCCAGGCTTGGCTCTTGGGTGTCCCCCGTCCTCCCCTGGCCTCTCTGTATCGACGGGTGTTTAACAAGCTTTTCATCCCTGTCAGGTCCAAAGAGCCCCTGTTACTTCACCAAGCAGCAAAATCCACAGGGAAGCCACGTGGGCCCAGTCATTGCAGAGCTGGGCAGGCGAGGACGGAGGGGCAGGGACGGAGGCAGCCAGGCCACACCTGCCTCGGAGCCAGGGGAAGAAGATGGGCCCAGGGCCAGCGGGGGCCCTGGAGGGGTCAGAAGAGCTAAGGGGGTGGGGGGAAGGCACAGGCCCGGACAGGAAGAGCACTAGGGAGTCCCTCTCCCCAGAGGGCTGAGGGACACCTCTGACAAGGGGCCATGCCTGATCCTGTGTTCGGGGAAGCCAAGGGCTAGCATTTGCTACCACTGATGAGAAAATTACTAAAACTTAGTGGCTTAAAACAACCAGACATGTGCTCACCCCTTGCTGGGGCTCCGGGTGTCAGGGCCCCTTGGCTGGGCCTGTCTGCTTGGGCCTCTGTAAGGTGCAGGCAGCATGGCAGCCCGGGCTGCCGCAGCCCACAAGCGTGGTGGCTGGAGGACCCACTTCCACGGCGGCTCGCCCGCCGGGCCGCCAAGCTGGTGCTGCCGCTGGCAGGAGGCCTCAGCTCCCGCCACGTGGCCGCTCTGCCGGTCACTCCCACGTCCACACAGACAACTCAGCCTTGGAGCCCTGCACGTGGGAGCTGCTGTGGCCTGGCACTTTAGAGCCGCGGTGGGATTAAAGGTGACCACTGCCCTCCTTTAGGGGAGAAGGGTCTGGGCGGGAGGGCCGTGGCCCAGGGCCAACAAACAGCGCCAGGGCTGCAGAGCACGGCCCGCGCGGAGCAAGCTGGAGCTGGTGCCGCCCACGACCACACCTTCTGAGGCGCTGGGACCACCGAGACCCTGCCCTGGCTTCCCTGCGCTCACTCCCAAGAGCGCTCCCCTCCTCCCCACGGCAGATTCAGACGCCTCCAGGCAGGAGTGTGTGGAAGAGGCAGGCACGAGGAGTAGGCAGTAGCCAAAGGCGTCCACTTCAAAAACATGTTTTAGTGCCACACTGTCCAAACAAATAGTCGCTGTCAGATTTGGCCCTGACCCCCAGTCCGAAGCTCAAGCAGCCTGGGAGATGAGACAAAACAGCCGGCAGCACGGCCCCCCGCTGCTCTCCCACACGTGAGTGCTTAGAAGGCAGATCGCCGCTCCTCGCCACGCGGCCCCGCCGCCATGAGGGGCCCCGGGAGCTGCCACATCCCTTGAAGTCCTTTCCCTCCTGTTCCTCCAGCTCCAGCCCCGCCACCCAGACCCCTCTGGGCCCAGGAGTGGAAGAGCAAGGAGCCACCTGCCCCAACGCGGCCTCCCGCATGCTCAGGCCCAGCGCCTGGTGTGGCGGAGTCGCTGCGGGGCCGGCCGGGGCATCCCGGGAGACAGAGTCCCGGGAGCCGGGTGCCCACTGACCGGCGAGGGAGCTGCCCGGGCACCCCGCCCCACGCTGTGAGGCAGGGCCACAGGGCGGAGGGGCAGCACCCCGCGGATTCCCAAGGCAGGAGCCCCACGGAGGGGCCTGTGAAGCCCTCCCGGCCAGCGCGCGGGCAGCCTCCTGCCACCAGGTGGCACTGGCGCCTTCCCTTCCAGGATGACAGGGCCTCCTAAGTGGCAGACCTGCCCGAAGCAGTTTCTCTCCATCCCTCTCTTGGCCATCCTTCCTGCCCCACTAGCTAGTCCAAGAGGGTGAGCACAGGTGCCAGAGTAGCCTAGGCGGAGGCAGGAGGGACGGCCAGAAGCCAGGGGTGGGGACATCTATTGTGTCCAGCATGCCCTCGGACTCGTCCTCACCAGCCCAGAGCCCCTAACATCCAGGTGAAAGATGTGGGTGCCCTGAGGATGGCCTCGATTTGTTGGGAACAGAACTCACCCTAGCCAGACCAGATTTTCACTCCTGCTACTGGGCAGTGGCTCTTGGTGACATCCATCCACACATCATCCCCCCAGGAGGCTTCCCCTGCCCCAGGAAACTGTCCTGAAGTGCCCACTCAGCCCCACTCCCTCTCCTTCTTCCCCTCTGAGCACAGGGACATCGAACCTGCCCAAGCCCTGCCCTCCCCCAGGAAGACTCCCCTGCCAGGGAAGGACCTGGTGGGTCTGGCAGGGGCATGGGGAGAGGAGCTGGTGAGGAAGGGAGGGAGGGAGCAAAGAAGGGCACCCCCACACACCCCTCAGCGGGGGACACAGGCTCTCATGACTCCACAGCATCCCCTGAGGCAGAGGGTGGCAAGGACAAAAGGGGTGCCGCCATGGGGAGGGCCCCCCAACCCTCCACAGAGGGGCCCTCTCTCCCTCCCACCCCAAGACAGTGTGACCCAATGGGAATGGGCCAGCGAAAAGGAGACCAGCACATGGACAGGCGCGCGCACCTGCTTATTCACAGGGGGTGTCTTAGGGAAGAACACTGCCCTGAGCACAAGGAGACCGGGCTTTAGTCACCTCTCTGGCCCCAAGAAGCCATGTGAACTTGAAAAAGTCTGGTCCTGGGTCTTCCCATCCATGAAGTCAGGGGTTTGGGTTAGAAGCAGGATGGCAGACGGAACTGACCGGAGCACTGTTTGGAAGGATTGTGAGGTGGGCAAGAATCTGTGGTCAGTTCGCCACGTCTGCCTTGGGCACAGGAAGAAGAGCAGAGACGTGCACGCTGTGTGTTTGTGAAGTCTGGGGATCATCTGAGCCCTTCCCATCCCAGTGCCCATGGGTTGGCGCCAACGCTGCAGGAAGAGTGTGGGGCCATGGCTGGAGCTAGGGACACCATGAGACTCCAGACAAAGAGGGCATGTGAAGGCTTCCTCCCTAGGCGTTTCTCTCGTTCCCTCCCCCTGGGCCCCTCAGAACATTAAGCCTAATGAAGGGCTCCCTCTCACGGAACCTCAGAATCCAACACAGCATGTTCTGTGGTCACTTCCAACACGGCGAGTTTCGTCGGGCTCTCTGAATCAGATTGCGGTCCGCATTCCCACGATGGCTGCTCTCCCGTGTGCACACAGTGAGCGCCAGCTGGAAGCACCCCCAGTGGAGCCCCGCAGTGCCACGGGTTATGATCAGACGGGGACTCCTCTGGCCACCCTCCTTCATAGACAAGACAGTGTACTCCAGCAAGGCGCCGGTGCCCAGCATGGCACGTTCCCACCGGGAGAAGCCGCTCCAGCTGTGGAGAGGAGTCTGGCCTCCAGGGAGGCGCCCGTGGCTCCCCGAGGTTCTCGGCAGGTCTGCGGTGGGGCCAGAGGCAGAGCTGTCCACGGGGGTGGGGAGTGGCCCTGACCTGGGCTCCGGAGCCAGGAGCCACCTGGCCTCTGGCCACCTCCTACAAATGGGTCTCCTTCTGCCCAGCCATCAGCCCCGCCTTCGTGGGGGGCGGGCCGCACTCCTGGGCAGGGCCGTCTTGCAGGCAGAGAGGTCGCGTGGGCTGCGGCAGGCTGGAGTCGGGGGTGGTGAGCTGTCTCAGGCGCTGTGGAGAGAAGAGGCGGAGAGGGGTTCTTACGTGAGCATGCCCAGGGCCCCGCACACGGCTAGGCCCACGCGGCCACTCGCACATCTGAGTAAATGGACAACGGTTTGAGATGAGAGAAGAGGCAAGAACGTGGTAGTTAAGGGTGTGAACCGCTTGGGTGCCAGTCCTGGCTCTGCTGCAGACACCTGTGCAGTCTTAGGCCACTCATTTAACCTCCCTGTTAATTTAATCCCTTCAATCTCCTCATCTGTAAAGTGAGAATAATAAAACACACCTCATAGAACAAGGCCTGGCACAGGGTAAGTGATCAATAAATGTCTATTTTTGTTATTATCATTACTATTATTATGTGTTCAATAAGTATAATTTTTCCTATTAGTAGTACTATTGCTATTAATGTTATTGTTACCATCTCCTGCCCCCTTCTTCCTGCCTTAAATATAGATGTAATGGCTGGCATCATGACAGCCTTCTTGTGACCATGAGGTGATATATACAATGATGAAAAGACAACATGCTTAGTATGGAATTGTAGAAATATAGGAAGAATCTGGTCCCTAATGGCCTCTTTATGCCACTGGACCAAATGCCAGCAGCCCCCATCTCTGCCCTTGATATGTTAAAAAATAAATTTTTAAATATTTGCTAAAACTATTATAGGTTTGGTTTTCTATTACTTGTAATAAAGGTAGGGTTCTACCTTCATGGATCATTGGCTATAGCTCCTTCCAGGAAGGCATGTCCCAAACTCTAAATGGGAGCCTTCTCATGTGTCCCCAGGCAGGGTTAAGATGAGGAAAGAGGCCAGGGCTTGTGCGTAAATGGACCACGTAGCTGGTTATCAGTTTTTCATGAGCAAGGAATCTATGCTCTGTAAGCCTTCTGTGCTGGCACCTCCATGTTCTCGTTTGTGACTTAGTTTCCTCCTTAATCCTTTGGCAGTTTGCCTTGTCTAGCCTGCCCAGATGATCTGCAGGTCTAGGACACTGGGACTTTTAAGAATGTTTCTGAAAAGCCATTGGCCTGGTCTTCAAAGGCCCTTCTCTTTAAGATTCCATGAGACCCAAGGGCTGCCCCACACTTGGCGTGTGTGTTTGCTGTGTGTCCTTCCCTAAGTTCAGCCTCTCCGAGGCCCTTAATGGGTCACTTCCACCAGCCACCTACCTTCTTGAAGGAACCCTGGGTCTTCAGGAGGGTGATGACGATGAAGAGTGGGACGCAGACCATGGAGGAGAGAGCCAGGAACCAGCCGATGGAGTACCCCCAGGGAGGGTACACGTAGATGTTGTTGTATCTGAGAGGGGTGTATTTGCTCAAGGAGAAGAGGAAAGTGGCCTGGGAAGAGGAAGGGCCAGCCGCAGATGAGACAGAGGCCACTGCGGCCCTCCCCCACTACTCGCAGCCAAGGACAGAGGACAAGTCAGACACACGGTGGAGAAGAGTGAGTTGCCGCACATTGCAGGTCGAGCCACCGCGCACCTCGAGGACTGAGACAGGAGGACACACAAAGGAAGGAGGGTGGAGGAGCCCAGAGCGACAGAGAGAAAGGGCTGTCGGGGTGATCGGATGGGAGGCAGGAGGTGCTGTGAGGAAGGGAGGGGCCGGAAGTAGAGTAAGATTCCACCCACCACGGTGAGCCAGCCCGGAAGAGAAGGGCAGGGACCAACACGTGAGAGGGAGTGGGCAGGGCTTCCCGGAGACAGAGACAGCAGGGCAGAGCCCCAGAAGTCAGGCACCCTTTCCCTCATCTCCGGAGTCTTCCAGGGACAGGAGGGAAGAGGTGGCAGCTGGCTGGGCACATACCAGGCAAAGTCCAGGGGTCAGGAAGAGCCAGGAGATCTTCACTAGGGGCCATGGTCGGTAGCCGATCATGTCCTCGATGTTGTCGTAGAAACGGTTTGCCCCTGAGCAGGCATGGTGGGAGACAGTGTAAGAATCGAGGGTGGGAACAGCTGCGGGCATTTGTGAAAGGCCCACCTGCCTCTGCGCTCCTCCCCACCCCCGCCTGCCCCGTGGGGGAAGCTGGAGCAGGCGCGTGAATGAGGCGTCCCTGGCACCCCAGGCCCAGAGCAGGGGGGGCAGGTGCCGCCCGCAAGAAGCTGTTGGTGCGATCTCTGTCGCCTGCCCGATGATAGAGACCCTGCTTTCCTGACCGCATAAGAGTGGCGTGAGCCTCTGATGGTGCTCAGCGGCTGTGCAAGTGCTTGTTCACCTTGTCGAGAGATGAATTTGCTGGAAGCCAGAACAGCAAGGGTTCTGTGCAAGCCTATCACACAAAACTCACGTAGAGCTAGAAAGCTACTGGGACAGAACGGTGGCCTAGATCTGCAGTCCCCACCCCAGGCTGTGGACGGGTGCCGGTCGGTGGCCTGTTAGGGACTGGGCTGCAGGGCTGTGCCACCACTGCCCCCCGTCCCCGCCGCCCATGCAAAACTGTCTTCTGTGAAACTTAGGACCCGAGGAGCTGCGCAGCAGGAGCTGAGCGGTGGGTGAGCAAGCGAAGCTTCGTCTGCATTCACAGCCGCTCCTCAGCGCTCGCGTCTCTGCCTGAGCTCCGCACCCTCCACACCCCTCCGTGGATAAACTGTCTTCCATGAAACCAGTCCCTGGTGCCAAAAAGGTTGGGGGCTGCTACTCTAGACTCCAGGCTCCAGAGGAACCACCAAAAGCATGGTAAGAAGATTGATTTGTGTTGAGTGAAAACAGACGAGCTTTGTCTTGTGTTGTTCAGTGTCCTCAGGTTTCCACATCTGCTCCAGTCCCAGCAGGGCGACCACTGAGCGGCGCGGATGCTCGGAGCCCCTGCCGGCCCAGGCACCTGCCCTCACCCCCGACGCGGGCTCCCACGCTAAAGAACCATCCCTCTGGCTCAAAGCCACACACTGCTGGGCGGGCACGACACACCAAGGCCGCCAGCTGTCTGCACCTCGCTGTGATGGGCTTGGTCAGATCCTCTCTGAGAATAGGATTTGCAGGCGAGCAAGGGACTCGGAAGGTGGCAGGTGCTGAGGCGAGGAAGCAGCAGGCGTCTCTGAGGAGGGGAAGGGCACCACATAGGAGAGCGAGGGGTCATGAAACCAAAAACCTTCCTTCCTGAGGCTTCTCCTGCGGCCCTACTGTGCGGCACCCTCTTGTCCCGTCTGCCCTGAGCCTGTGACACGGGCTGCCTGTGCCCCGGCCTGATGCCGGGGAGCCAGCCGCACCTAGGGGACCACGCGGGCTCCTCCACGAGAGCCGCGGGTCCCAGGCAGGAGACCCAGCCTCCCGGAGCCCGCGGGCTGTGCGGACGGCGAGAGCGAGACCGCCGGGCCGTGCTTGGTGCACAGCACACCAGCTCCTGGGGCAGGGTGGTGACAGGGACGCTGTGGCATTCGCCATTGCTGGGTGGTTATCTCAGGGTTGAAGGGCCCAGGCTGTTGGCAGGAGCCATCAGGAAGCAGCCATCACCTCGGCTAGGAAAGAAACATGTCGATGGAAAGGCCACGCAAAGCACAGGGATGAGCTTCCTGTCCGTGTGAGTGCTCAAGTGGACCGTGGGTGACGGCCGGGTTGTTGGAAAGAGAGTGGGGACGTGTGGGGGTCAGGCTCAGTGGCCCTGAAGGCCCCCCACGAGGATTCCCACTGGCGAAGGCCTCTGCGGCGACCAAGCTGCGCGGCCACTGAGCACCCCACCCTGCCGCTGCGCGGGGACTCGCGTGCCACCCGCCGCGGGGACCTGCCCCTGAAGCAGAGCAGCAGCACAGACACCCAGAGGCCAGCGGGCTGAGGCACCCGCCTCTCACCCCGGGCAAAGCCTGTCCTAGGCTGGGCCGCAGGACCTTCCTCCCACTCCCGTCCCACTCACCGTACACCCAGCCGACGCAGATCACTTCAAACACCGAGAGGAACAGCAGGCACGTGCCACTGCACGCGTAATAATCGAACAGCTGGAAGACATACATCCCGCCCTGCAGGGAGGAGGGGCTGAGGCCTTGGCCAGTGGGGGCAGGGACACTCTGCCCATAGCGCCCCCCTGGGGCCCACCTGCCCAGCCCACGGGTAGTCATTCCCTGCACTTACAAGGAACCTGCCGTGCCCAGCCCCTCTGTCAACATCAGGACAATAATCTCTGACATTTGTAAGGACATCGGGGGACTGTGGTAGATATATATCATCTTGTCTGCCCAGCATCCCATCTTCTGGGAATTGACGCCACCTCACTCTGTGCTTTTCAAGTTGGGGTGTCCCTCTCTCTCTGTTCTAGGAATGAGTAAGACTCGTGGCCTGGACACTTGCTGCACTGTGGGGAAAGGGCCCTCTCTTTCCTCTGGAGCTGGTTGGACAGTACAAGGTAAGCCTGAGGCTGCAACAGCCACCCTTAACACCACAGGAGGAAACCTGTCTGCAAGTGGAGTTACCAGAAGACAGAGAGGAGCAATCCTGATAATGTCATGAGAGCAGCTGGATCCAACCATGCCTGAAACCCAATATCTCTAGACTTTCCAGTTACCTGACCAAATAAATTCCCCTTTCTGCTTAAACCAGCTTGTATTAGGTTTCTGCCACCTGCAACCAAAAGAGACCTAACTAATACAGCAGATTCTATTGTGTGGGCCCTATAACCTCACCGTGAAGGAGGCAGGACAGGTGTCCACATCTCCATTAGCAGATAAGGAAAGTGTGGCTCTGGGAAGGTCAGCAGTGTCCCCCATGGCTCCCTCGTCCTGGAGCCTGGCCTGCAGGCCACCATCCCAGCTCACCTCAGTGACCAAGAAGAGCCCCATCAGGTAGCACATGGCCGCAACGGCAAGGATGAGGAGCTCACGCCGCCCACTCCTCCGCAGCTGCCGAGGGAACATGTCCATGGAGGCTGTCACCAGGCACTCCATACAGACAAACTGTGGGCAGGAGCGGAGTCGGATGAGTGGCGTGGGGCTGGCACCTGCCCTGGCCTCCTCTCACCCCATTCATCCAACTGGGGCATCCGGCAGGGGCAGCAGTGGGAGCCTGGTGGGAGGCAGCCCGCCCTTGGCCACAACTCCACAGCAGAGGGTCCCAGCAGCGAGGGCTGGCCGTGGGGAGATGCTCTGTCCCTGAGGCCAGGGCGTGGGACTGGGAGCTGGAGGAGGCTGGGGGGCATTTGGGAGAAAGGTACCAGCTGGAGGCAGCAGAGTGGGGGCCCCTTCACAAAGGAGGATCTCAAGGCCTGGGTCACCCCCCCAATCCCAAGGAAGAGCCCTGGACAGCAGAGTGGGGGCCCCTTCACAAAGGAGGGTCTCAAGGCCTGGGTCACCCCCCCAATCCCAAGGAAGAGCCCTGGACAGCAGAGGGGGCCCCAGACTGACAGTTCGGGAAAGGAGTTGGGGGAGGTAGTGCTAGGACAGGCAGCAGCTGGCAAGAAAGCCGTGGGCAGGGCAGAACAGAGTGGGCTGGGGTGACACACCTGGCTGTCCAGCCCTAGGAATATGAGCATGAGGAAGAACAGGCACGACCACAGCGGGGACAGAGGCATCATGGTCACAGCCTTGGGGAATGCGATGAAGGCCAGACCGGGACCTGTGGGCACACAGCACAACCAGGTGGGCTCTGGAGCTTTCACTGCCCTCAGAAGGGGTCTGTCTCCACGTCTCCAAGCACATGTATGTGTGTGTGTGTGTGCATGCACACACTTCAAGAGGGCAGGGTGATTCCATCCATTATTCTGCCCATCCCAGGTTCTTTGGAGCACACCATCCATCCATCCATCCATGCATGCCTCCATCCTTCCATCTGTCTATCCATCCATCCATCCATGCATGCCTCCATCTGTCCATCTGTCTATCCATCCATCATGCATGCATACCTCCATCCATCCATCTGTCCATCCATCCATCCATGCATGCCTCCATCTGTCCATCTGTCTATCCATCCATC
>VBSM01003218.1:7071913-7100951 GCA_008086735.1 Cheirogaleus medius | reverse complement strand
TTCTTGAGGAAAAAGAAATATAAGACCCTGTCTTATTTTCAGGGAAACACGGTATATAGTTCAGTGTCATTAAGTACAACTCGCAATGTTGTGCAAACATCACCACCATCTCTCTCCAGAACTCTTTCTTATACCAAAGTGAAACAATGTACACATTAAACACTAACTCCCATTTCCCTCTTTCCCCAGCAGTACCTCCATGTAAGTGGAATCATACAGCATTTATCTTTTGTGTCTGATTAATTTCACTTAGTATGTCTTCAATATTCATCCACATTCTAGCATGTATCAGAATTTCCTTGTTTTTTAAGGCTGAATAATATTCCCTCATATATAAATACCACATTCTGATTATCCGTTCATCTGTTGATGGATATTTGGGTTGTTTCCACCTTTGGGCATGCATATTTTTTCAAGGTCTTGACCTGCGTTTCCAAATTGCCCTCCAAAACTCTTGTACCAATAATCCGTATTCCCAATAGCAATATGTGAGAGTAAAAGAGAAGGGTTCATGTTCTGGACCTTAGAGAGCCACACAAGTCAGTGACTGCACACCGAGTCCTGAAGTCCTTCTGAACCCTGCATTTGCCTTTCCAACCTGCACTGGTCAGCACAGCACCATAACAACATGGACTCGGGTTCGAGTTGCTTGCATGGTGCTAGCGCAGCATTCAGACGGGACATGGCCGGAGGACTTCCCCAGAAGGCACTTTTCAGGACACTAGCTATGGGGACACTAGCTGTGTGGAGGCCCGGCCCTCTGATATAGGAGGTGGCTTCAGTTCTCTACTTGCAATGTGGACTTCTGCCCACATAAGACACGTGATCTCAGGAGGCTGGACCTTGGGAGCAGGAAAGGGCTGGCTGTGGACCAGGTACAGGGGCACCCTCCACCCTGGGCTTCCTCCCTGGGCTTTCAACACACTGACACTGCAAACACCCTCCCTCAGGCCAAAGTGCCAGAACCCCTGCTTGGAAGGTTACCCTGTCCACGCGCATGGGTGTCTGCCCAGGCTGTGAACACAGCAGCCTGAAGAGCTCTCTGGGGGTCTTTGCAGACAAAGTTCCTTAGTTTAAAATCTCCCTCCCAAGCTCTAAGTTCAGCCTTATTGTCTCTGCCACATGCTCTTTCCTGAACCCCTGACCGTCTGGACAATCAGAATTTCATAAAGCTCTCTTTTGGGGTGAACCATTTCTTATGGATGATCTAGTTTAGGGGGTCCCTTATCAGACCGATAAACTTATTACTATTTTTTTGTTTCTTTTGAAATATTTTTGTCTACAGAACTGTGTTTACTAATTAATAATCAATTAATTTCCCTGCATATATTAATAAAAATCATGTATAACTGCCAATCAGGGTTTAAGGTCCGTACAATTCCAGCCTAAAGCAAAAAAATGACATATGGGTTAGTCCGTGACGTCACGTTACCACATAAATTCACTAGTGAGTTGTTAGAAATAAGGAAACTAATTCTTGATCCCTCTTTACTACCATCCTACACACCAAAGACCAGCAACCCCAGGCTGGGCCCCCTGACCTCTTTTGGTCCCCTTAAGTTAAAGGTAAAGGAAAGAAAATTTAGGGACGGCAGCATGACCCTGTGTCCTTCCCAGGAGGTAGGCTGGGACAGAGTTAATGTGACAACGCTGGGGACAGAGATTGATGCTGCCTCACAGATGACCCGGCTCAGCCCACACCATCCCATGACCTCATGGGTGCCCCTCTCCCCCTCCACCTGTCCCACAGCCAGGACAGAGGCCACAGCCACGGCACAAGCCGTGCAGCAGAACAGAAGACCCAACGGCCCCTCTCCGGGGCAGGTGAGCGAGATGTGTGCGGTCAGGGGCTGGGGGAGCCAGCAGCCTGGGTTCCAGGGTCCTCCTGCTACCACTGCTCCATGGTTGTGGGCAAGCCCTCCTCCATGAAATGAGGGCTCAGCCTGGATCACCTTCTGCTCTAGCCCTAACATCCTCTCTGGCCATGGAGTGGTGGCCTGGCACGAAGAAATAAACCACCACCCTGCCACCTCGTCCTGCCTCCCCTGACCTCTGGCCCCACGTGGGTCTCCCTCCCAGTCTGGGCACCACAGTCCGGACCCACCTAAGAAACCCTGTTGCTATTTCTTTGGAGTCATTTGTTCAAGCAGGTTGTGATAAGTTTTAAAACACACAGCAAGATACACAGTAGATGCTCAGCAAATATTTGTCAAACTAAGTGTAAATAGCTTTTAGAAGAATTTTCTAATCATTGGTTATCTCTAAATGTGCTTCTTTTTGCCTTCCTGGAATGTTACTCATATTTAGAGTAAACATATACCATATCCACAAGAAGAATAAAGATAGTTTCAAAAGGCAAAAGTGAATCTGACCATCACAAAGGACCACATACTGAACAATTCTGTTTATACAAAATATCCCAAAAAGGCAGATCACAGAGACAGGCAGGCAGAGGGATGGGAGTGGCCGCAAGTGGGTACAGGGCTTCTAGAGATGATGAAAACATTCTAAAATTTATTGTGGTGATGGTTGCACAACTCTGGAAATATACTAAAAACCACTGAAGTATACACTTAAAAAAATGAATCTGGCCCCTCTCTACCATGACCCTACCTATTTGTAATAACAGTGCTGAAAAATAGTATTATATTTCTTTAATTTGAAAACACAATCATAGACAAGATTTCATCTCTCTGATCAAAATTCTTTGATGGCTCCCATCTCACTCCAAACAGAGCCTACAGGAGCTGACCCCATCACCTCTCTGACCTCGCCCATTATCCTCTCCTCTCTCAGCCCACCGGCCATGCCTCTGCCTCACGGGCCACGGACGGGCCAGCTGCCTTCCCACCCAGGTCCTCAGCAGCTGCTGTTGCCGTTGGGAAAGTTCTTCATCCAGTGTCCGTCCATAAGACTCACTCCCTCACCGCCTTTGAGTCTGTGCTCAGCGCCTCCCCCCCTGCGTGCCCAGTGTCCCTTTCCCACTTCCCTGCCTCACTTCCCGCCACACATTCCTCGCCGTTGACATACCCGTGTCCGCCGCTGTCTGCCTTCCCACATACCCGTGTCCGCCGCTGTCTGCCATCCCACATACCCATGTCCGCCACTGTCTGTCATCCCACATACCCGTGTCCGCTGCTGTCTGCCATCCCACATACCCGTGTCCGCCGCTGTCTGCCATCCCACATACCCGTGTCCGCCGCTGTCTGCCATCCCACATACCCCGTGAAGGCAGCACACAGGAGGTGCTCTGTTTGTAGCTAATGCAATGCCTGGTGCATGTGCGTGCAATTGGATTAGCTGAATGAATGAATTCTATCAACAACTAACGTTTGTAGAGTAATGAAGGAGCTTTTGAAGAACTCAGATTCCTTGGTCCTGCCCATCTCCCCACGTCGCCTTCACCATGGCCCTGTGAGGTATCATCCCCATTCACAGAGGGGGAACTGAGGCTAGTAGTGGGGCTGGAACACAAGCCCAAGCCCTCCAGCTCTGTGACAGCCCTCCTCTGTTTTTCCACATTGGCCAGGAAAGGGGGCCCAGGTGGCCACTGCCCAGCTGTGAGCTGCCCAGGCACGGCTCCCCCCACCCGCCTACCTCATAGTGAACTCACCGCCACCATTTTTGTAGCAGAGATAAGGAAACCTCCAGACATTGCCCAGCCCAATGATCTCCCCGGCCACTGACAGCACAAACTCCATCTTGTTGGTCCATTGGCCCCGCTCTTTCACCTGGGCCTCGCATTCCCGGTCCGACTTCTCTCCCTCCTCCGGGACCCAGGAGACCACAGAAGGCCCGAGCCTGTGGGCTGCCGCTTGTCCGTCCATACCCGTGCAGTGGGGTGGGCAGGGTGGAGAGAGAGGTGCCGCCTGGGGGGGGGGGGGAGAAGGAGCGAGGGTAAAGCCCTAGCTGGTGCTCCGCGGTCCCTGCTCGCCCTGTGCTGACCTCCGCCGTCAGAATGTTGCTTTTCCGCCCGAACTCTCCACATGCCCCACAGCTGTGGCATTTACACCCAAAGTTGCGCTTTGTTCTCATGACTCTGAGAGCAAGGAGGGAGCAAATCTTAGTTTGCTGACTTTCCAGATGAGAAAATCCAGGTCTTCACAGACAAAGCCACTTGCCCAAGATCATCCAAAAATCCCTTTATATCTTTGCAGCCAGCCGCCATCCCAGCTGGCCTGTCTGCTCAGGACCTCAGTGTCCAGAGCAACGCCAGCCCAGCCTCTGTCCAGGACAGAAAGGATCAAAGGCTGCTGGGGTGGCCAGGGCCAGAGGGCAGGTGCGGCCAAGGTGACTGCAGGATGCTGTCCTGGCCAGTTGTGTGCTCGCCCCTGGGCCGCAGTGATTGATCAGCTTGGGGTAAACAGGACAGCCAGCGAGCCAGGGGCCTCCAACTGGGAAGAGAGGGCAAGGTGAGGCCTCCGAACACGGCCAGGTGGCGCCAGGGTGAGTGGAGGCCTTCGAGGGAACCCCTGTTCCTTTCCTCACGGTTGCATCTCTGTCCTGAGAAAAGGTGGGGGAGTCCAGGTGCCAGGTGACCCAGAGCAATCCTCACTTGGATGATGGTCATCTCCAGTGACCCTCAAAGTGACCAGATCACTGGGCCCCTCAAGAAGGAAGCCCAGCAGTGGTTGATCGTCACAGCAGGTCGCTGCCTTCCCCTCTCCCTGCCCTCCTGGAGAGCCCGGAGCTCCCTGGACTTCCAGAAAAATGATATGGGCCGCTCTCAGTTTTACCCTCCGTCACCCTTGTGTGTGTCAATTGCCAGGAGATAAACTGTGTCAGTGTCAGGCTGTACCTGGAATCCATGCCTGCCTTCTCCTTCCCCGCCACCCACTCACAATCGCCCTGAGCCCACCTCTGCCTTTATTCTGGGGAATTGCCGGAAGAGGTGTCCCAGGGGGAAGCACCCATCCTGCTGCCCCTCGCCTCTGAGGGACACCAGGGCCATCAAGTGACCAAGTCTACCGAGTGTTCTAAGGTCCTCGGAGGCTCTAGGGAAACACAAGGGATTCTTTTCTTTAAGGAGGAATCTGTGTTTATTTGTTGGTCCTTTTAACCCAGGCAACAGCCCAAGCCCAAGTCTGTTAGAAAGGCGTAGGCAGGAGCTATTTGAGGCTATGGAAATTTTTGAAGGTGACTTGGAGGGTGCAGGTTGTCCCAGGAATGAGAAAGCATGTCAGGGTGAAACTGTGGTATTGGGATCTGCCCAGAGACTTCCATCAAAAGCTCAACCCCGGGAGGGAAGATGAGGAGAGAGTCGCAGGGTGGAAATCAAAGGCCTTGTGTCTCTGCTATTGGGAGCAGGAAGGCGAAGGGGAGGAAAGAGCTTCCAGGCTCAGAGCATCAGCCAGACCACGGGGGGCTTGAGAACCAGAGCTCAGGCGGAAAGGTTGGGGGAGGGCCCAGGGGAGAGGCTGGTGATACAGGAACCCTGAGAAATGGCCCCTGAATCATTATCAAGCAAATGCACAAATATGTGAGTGACTATGAAAACACTGATGAAAAAGTACCAGATCGGAAACCCAGGCTCTAGTCTAGGTCTGGCTGCTGCTGGTGACAGTAGGGCAACACCTGAGGGCGCACTGTGCTAAGGACACGCAGATCTTTACATGCATATTAAATTCCACCCTCATAGCCAATCTCCGAAGCAGGCATTACCGTCAGCTCCACTTTACGGATGGGGAAGTGACACTCTGCGAGACTAAGGAGCAGCACCCGGCGCCCAGCGGGTGCTCAGTGAGACACTGGGATGCTCGGAGGGCAAATCTCGCCTCCTCTTCACCTCAGTCTCTCTGGGAGAGGGAGCAACCTCTGCTCAGCGGGTATTTGGGGCAGGCGGGTATAAAGCCGAGGCCTGTGGAAAAGAAGGAGAAACCATTGCCTTGGCTTGGAGCCACTGGGGAGCTGGCTCACGGTAAGCCCCACGTGGAGACCAGAGCAGCTGCTTTGAGACCAAGAGGCCTCCGGATTTGGGTCATACCAGGGACGGGGACAAGAGAAAAGAGAACATGAACTGATGAACTGACACTGACATAACACGTGTTTTAAAAAAAAATAGAAAGCTGCTTGGGAGGAGCATAACTCACCGGTAAGAATGCGAAGTGGGCACAGCAGCGAGGGAGCGCGAGCTAGTGAGAAGGGAGGCTGGCCCAGAGCCAGGGCAAGTCGGACACAGACCTAAACTGCAGCAGGAGGGATTTAAGTTAGATTCAGGGAAGAAATGTCCTGGAGGACGTTAGACATCTAAACATGCTGTACCCACCTCTCCTTTTTGGGTTACTTTTAAAAGCCAAAAGGACAGCACACCCTACCCCCACTGTGCCTTCCCACCCCTCGTCCACCCACTAGGACTCCCGGAGCAACAGTGTTACCCACAGCCGAGCTGACTTCCCCAGGGTCCGCCCCAGCTCTGTCACCTCTCCAGCCCCTGGCATCTCTTCCCCAGGCTGCCACCCGCTTCGCCAAGCTGGAGCAGGGCTGGAACTCGCCAGACCTCAGGCCCTCCAGGGGCAAAGACAGCGGTACTCACACTGGGCTCAGTGCTGCCTGTGGAGGAACCTTCAAGAGTCAAGAAAGCCCAAGGTTAACTCTGTCTGGGGAGCTGGGCATGTAGACAGGGGCGTGGCCGAGGTCTAGCAGAGGACCTGCTCCCCACTTAGCTCCAGCGTGGTCCCCTTTGCTCCCGAATCCAGCATAAGAAGGGCCCAGCCCCCGGGCATGGGGGACAGGACGCCCCAACTGTGCTCCAGCCCACACCCACATACCAACACCCATTCCCGTACACACACTGCTGCCATTCCCGTCACGTCCCTTTGCACACGCATACCTGTGTGCATGGCCCCAAAGCCCGGCTCTGTTGGTAGTCCTTCACACCCCGTGGGCTGCTTGGCTTGCCTGGTGGCCACCCGTGCCTCCCCTCAGCTCCCCCACTGCCCCTTGGGCACCAGCACACCCATGCCTCCCCCCACCCAAAGCCAAGGCAGGGTCCTCCTCCTGGGAGACACCTGGCTTCCTGGCCGTGCCAGGCGGGTAGGTGGAGGGCAGGAGCCCCTCACCTGTGATCATTAATTGCAGGTCGTGGGCCTTCAGGAACACCCCGAGGTTCCTCCCGTCCACTCTCCCTTCCCAGCTCGCTGGGCACCTGCTTCTTCCCCTCCCCCGGGTCAGGTGACCGCCCCTCTGCCCGCTGCCCCGGCCAGCTCCCTCTGTGCACTTTCCTGCTACACAGGCTCATCACTGAGCAGCTCCCTCGCTGGATGGGGAGGGGCTCTGTTGGCACGCTTGCCTAAGATTCCTGAACACCAGCCTTTCCTGCCTGTTCACTGCACACCCTGCCTCCCGGCACAGACCACTCAGTTCTGCAAGTCGTCCCTGGGCCTCACCCTCCGGCCCCTCGAAGGCAGCAGGCAGAGACTGCGAAGGCACAGCCAGCCCCCACTTCCTGCTCACCGCAGTCTCCTGCACCCAGCTCGGCTCCAGGCATCTGGCTCCAGGAGAGTCCCAGGGAAGCCGCTTATGAGAATGGCAGGAAAGACGGGCCCTGAAAGGGAAACCGTCCTCCACCTTCTCTCCTTCCCTTGTCCTCCCTGCGCAGGGACCGCCAGGCAGAGAGCGACTCTGTGTGTGCCTGAACGTACTGGGAAGTGAAGGGACAGAAATACCACAAGCAACAGGAGGGACTGACGCCAAAAGTTTGTGAACTGGGATTACAACACCCAACCTCAGGACGTCAGGTCTCCTGTCTCCAGTGTCCCCACCCATCCCCCGCCCACTGCGGCGCCTCCCTGCAGACAGTGCCATCCAGTGGGCACTCCCCAGGGTGACCCTCCAGCACTGGGCTCAGCCACTCCCTCAGGCAGGGGAAGAGGCTCAGGGACCACACTGACCCCCTCCTCTTGCTCCTGTCCTGGCCCCTGGCCCCTGCCCCTCTCCCCATGGCCCTCCCAGCACCATCTCTGCTATAGGGGGGGGTGGGGTGCACAGGGCAGGGCACAGCCCTCTCTTACCAGAGCAGCAGATGGGAGCCTCGGACTCTAGGCTGGAAACTCCTGGAAGGGGAGCTGGCCTCGCTGGCCAGGGCAGGGCAGGAGGGTGAATCACACGCTGGAGTTTTCCACCAGTACCTGCCCCCTGTGGCTTCAAGGCAGGGCTCTAGCCTAGACCTTCACAACCACTACACTTCCCTAGGGATTTTCCTAGAAAAGCACTCTGAGCACATCTTCAGAAGCACAATGTAGAATGGACACAGGCTTGCGGTCAGACACTCCAGTATCATGTGTCAGTCACGGCAGCCAGGTAAGGGTCTGTGCCTTGGTTTCCCCATCTGTCAATGGTAGATAACACCTCCTTTGCAGGGTTGCTGTGAGGGCTAAAGACAAGCAGGGCTGGGGAACCTGTGGCCTTTGGATTTCAAGGTGGTACTTTTTTAAGCACCAAAGGCGGCAAGAAAAGCTTCATCTTTCCCTGCTGCACCCCTTTTAATTGAAGGATTTGTCCCGTGAAATTTGGATTCCGTCCAAAGGCTGCACAGAAGGCCCTACAAGGCTCCGCGTGCTCCCGGCATTCGCCGTGGGTCCTCTGCAGCGGGCGGGAGGGCGGCGCCTGGCCCCAGGCAGCTCTGGCCTCTCGCCACCAAGAGGGTGCGGAGGGAGGGAAGTGGTGGGGAGAAGGGGAAATTTCCCTTCACATGTGCTTCCTCTTTGTATTTAGAACTTCCCAGCAGGGGTGGGGTGTGAAGTGAGAGCCTCCGTCTGTAGTTTTCCACCAGCCTCTCCGTCAGTGTCTCCGGCCCTCTCGGCACCCCTGGGGGTTCCCCACCCAGACGAGGCCAGAGCGAGCCATGGTTCCCAGCCCCTGCCTGGCCTCTGTGAAGCCAAAAGCCCAGCACAGGGTCGGCTCTGGCAGAACAGGCTGCGGCCCGGCCAGGACCCACTTTCTTGCTACCCAGCACTCAGCTGGGACAGGGTGGCCTGTCCCTGCATGCCAGGCCCACTGTGATCAGCCGTAGAGCTTATTGAGGAGGGGACAGAGAAGTCCACAAGATTGCCCAGTTGCATCTCTTCCAGAACAAAGGCCTCTCCATAAAAGGAAGAAAGATGGAAGAGGATCCGGCTGGGCAAAAGGGTGAATTTCCTCGTTCATTCGTTCATTCAGAAGTCTTATCCAGGGCCGACAGAGCGGCTTGCTTTCTGCCAGGACGAGGGGATGCTGAGGTGACCAGCAATGGCCAGCGGTCCTGCCACCAGTCCTTCCCCTTGTGGGAGAAGGCTGCCCTGTTTGACCTGGTCCAGGGAATGGAGTTTGATTTTCCCCAAACAATATCTGCCCCACCCCTCCCTGTCTTTATCCAACTGCCTCTGACCTCGGTCTTTCTACCTTCATGTTGAGCCCACCCCAGTACCCGCACCCCCAACACCCACTGAGTATTCAGACCAATTGGTAAACTCCTGCAGGCCAGGGACCCCCATCTTTGCAAGACAAGATCCCTGGAAAGTCTCGCTAAGACTGGGAAGGGTCCAGAGTCAAGATGAAATGCGATCAGTGAGCCAGTTACCCTGCTGCAGGAAGGACAGCGGATGCCAGAGAATGTTCTCCTCACCACCCTCGTCCCTTAATCCCTGTGTGCCATGAGAGGACCTGGCATGGGACCTATTTCCCCAGCATTGAACTCAGATTAGGAGTTTTACATGTTACCTTATTTAATCTCCTTAAGAATCTTAAAATGTAGGAATTATTTAGCCCCATTTTACAGATGAGAAAACTGAGGTGAACAGAAGTTAAGTGATTTGTCCCAAGGCCATGCACTAGTGAATGATGGAGCTGGGATTTGAATCTGGGCCTCTTGGCTCCAAAAATCTATACTCGTTCCACTGTAGCACACTGCTCTTCCCAGACCACAGATATCTAAAGGGCAGGAGGCTTGTTTCTTAATTCTTTGTTTCTGCCTCTAGCATTTAATATAGTGCCATCTCAGGGAAGACACTCAATGTTGATGGATGGATGAAAGCAATTTGAGGAGAGAAAAATGATCCCAGTCTTCCCTTTTGGGGGAGAACATTGTTCTCCCAGAACCAGAGGATGGATGGGGGCTTAGGGGGCTCAGGTCCTGCTTTCCTGAACAATACGCTGTGCTGAGCAGGACCACAGGATGCAGGAGTATTTAGGGCTCCCTCTCCCTTGGCTTCTAGCAAAAATGCTTAGCTCAATAAATGTGTGGCTTCCTTCCCGGGGCCCAGTGCAGCCTGATGTTGGGTGCTGGGGAAGCTGGGGGCAGTGAGGGTCTCTCTGAACATTTCTTGGGTTTTTTTTTGTTTTTTGCTATACTGACAGCCTAGTGCAGTGGGGCTGGAGCTATGGGAAATAGGATGGATTTGCTTGAACATGTCCCCAGGGCAGCTGGACCCATTGGACCCACCAACACTGTGATATAAGTGATATAAGTAGTATTATTCCCATTTTACAGAGAAGAAAACTAAGGATCAGAGAGGTTAGCTTGCCCCAGGTCACACAGCTAGTAAGTCAAAGGGCCAGGATCCAAGCCAGGACTTCAAGCCCCTATAAAGGCGTGTGCTTGGCTGACTGGTGTCTCTGAGTTTGTGCACGTTTATCGGAGGACAGTGAGGAACTGTGAGTCCATGCACATGTGTGGATCTGAGACCTGGGTACACCTGCATGAGGCCTCAAGGCAGCCTGGCGGGCTTGGCACCTGCTCAGTAGCTTCCCTGCAGCCCTGGGCTACGACTCTCACCTGCAGTCACCCCTGCTTCTCTCCCCATTCAGCCAGTGCTCGCCCCAGGCTCTCCCTGCCTTCTCTCCAGCAGGAGTGGCCTCCAGAGAGAGGGAGCTCCCTCCCTTTGGCATCTTCTTCCACTGGGAACTGCAGGATCCGTAAGGGTTTCCCTTCCCGGCGGGGAAAGCAGACGGTGCTGACAGCTGCCCTCCTCCACCACCACTGTCTCTCCACCCTCATTGGCTAAAGCCACGTCCAGGTCGTCCAGGTACACACGCTTCCTTTCCCCCACCCTGGCCCAGCCATCAGCATTCCCACAGCCCAGCCTGCCAGCCCCACCTGGGCTGTTGGGGCCTCTCCCCTTCACCCACCCCCCACCTGGTTTAACGACCTCAGGCTGTTTGGCACCAGTGACTGAAAAAACACACCCATTACCTCACCTGAGCCCCACAATAAACCCGCAGAGGTGCCTGGTACCAACTCCACCTGAAAAACAAAGAACGTGAGCTCCAAGCAACCCCTGCAGAGACCCGCAGCAAGGTAGAGGCAAGTGGGGTCTAGAACCGGATCCGCTGATCCTTCCGCCATAGGTGATCACCACGCCATATTCCACCATTGACGGCGCTCCTAAACAGGACTCCGTCACCATGCTGAACTGCCTACATCCCTTCCTAGGCTCGCAGATCCTGGCAGCTTTGACGGACGGATGGACAGAGAGCCGGTCACGCCGTGCTAGGGCGGCCTCCCCACACCGCCCAGCCTGCATCACGAGGCGCCTCCCACGCCCCCGTTTTCTTTCTCATAGCTCTTTGCTCTTTTCTTTCGTAACATTTGTCACGTTTGTTGTTTAAGAAACAGGACCTGTTTTTGCTCCCCGTGCGGGTGAGCATGGCGCGGCACGCAGGCGCTCTGTAAACGGGGTCTCAGCGAACGAGCTGCCGCCGCCTGTGCCCCCCGAGCCGGCATCCTGCTCCTGCCGAGCGCCAGGGCCCCGCCTGGCACCCTTGGGGACGCCCGACCGGCCATTCTCCAGGAAGCAGCAGCCAAGGCCGAACCCAGTAAGGCTGCTGTCATTACTTTTCACAGACTCAAGTGACAAATCAAAACTTGAAGACTAGCAAAGATTTCAGCGGATTTTCCCACTGACACTTAAAAACTAAGAAAATCACCCAGGGAGCCTGCAGGCCCTCAGACTGCGGCTCTGCGAGTGGCAGGGCGCCCCCATCAGCACCAGAGGAACCGCCGAGCAGTCAGCGCAGCCCGTGCGTCCGCCACCTCACACCCGCACAGCAACGGCCAGAGACACGGGCCAGCTCCCGCCACCCGGCCAGAGGTGAGGCTGCAGAGACACCCGGGGGGCCCTCTAGGTGGGGTGCTCTGCCTGTCACCTGGACCCTCTGCAGCCTCACGCTGAGGGCTCACGCCCGCAGCTCAGGCCCTGGCAGTGGGGCGGGGCCGCGCAGCGCCACCCCCTTGTGGCCTGTCGGTGGTGACAACATGTGGCCTCTCCTGTTCTCAGGCGCGCGAGGAAGTGGGGTCCCTCTGCTGGCCGAGCCGGGCGGTGCCTTGCGCCTTGGGCCTGCCGCCGCCCGCCCTCTCCTGCGCTGCAGGCCGGCCTCGCGGGCACACGGCCTGGCAAGCGGGGCAGGCAAGGCCCCAGCGGGGAGAAGCCGCCCGAGGCGTTCCTCCTCTTTTCCTTTAGCTCAGGTCTCCTTCGTGCCTCCCTCAGTTTCCTCTCTTAATTCCACAGCACAGAGCCAGGCGGGGTCCTGGGAGGCGTGGAGAGAGTCCAGACGCCTGCACCACCCTGCACCACGGCCCCCCTCTGCTTGGTGGGCCACAGGAGGGCTCGGGGAGGAGGCGGGCTCTCGAAGTGGGGAGGGGTCAAGGCCACAGACAGAGGTACAGAAACCAGACGGAGCTGCTGGCGGTCAGGAGAGGCAGATTTAATGGAATGCACGGTAAGAGGGCCTGCGGCCAACAGTGTTCTCGCCACCAGCCCTCACCCGGCTCCCCAAGGCCCATCTCAAAGGGTGCTCTTGACACCTGCATTGCATTTTGCCCCTGGAGAGGAGAGCTGGGGTGGGAGGCTCCAGCTCAGAAGGCGATCCCAAAAATATCCCCTTTTGTCTTATCCGCCCCAGCTGGGGGCAGAGAAGTGCAAGACTGCCTCCACCCCTGCCCCTGCAGCTGGCCCCACAGCCAGGCCCATGGGCACCATGGGGGGCCTGCCCCTAGCAGTGAGACTCGAGTTCTGTGAGTCTGAGCAGCGAAGTCCTGGGGGTGGCAGGAGCAGAGGGTCTCCCTTGCTGCTGTTGGGGCAGGTCCTCAGCTGGGCACATGAGCTGGTGGATTCTCTGCAAGGACAGTGGAGGTGGCTGTCATGCGGTTACATGGGGGCAGGCCAGCCGGCCTCCCATCCCCATGTCTGCCTGCCCACCAGGGACCAGCTGGGTCATCACAGGTCATCACAGCCTGTGTCCTAGAGTCACCCAGGCTCTTCCTGAGACTTCTCAGCACTACCCATGCCGGGCACAGGCCCTCTGGGTACCAGCTCCTACCTGGCCAGCAGCCCCCACTAACTCCCTACCTCTCGGAGCGGTCCTTTGAGGGTGCCGAGTTTGTAGACGCTCCAGGCAGGAATGCAGACCATGGAGGACAGAGCCAGGAGCCAGCCCAGGGCGTCCCCCCACCATGGGTACGTGTACTTCTTGTTGTAGGTCAGTGGGGTGTACTTGATCAGGGAGAAGAGGAAGGTGGCCTAGGGGAGAGGGCAGAAGAGAAAGGGGCTGGGGGGTTGCGCCCCAGCTCTCCACCCCCACAGAGTGGCTGGCAGAGATCACGCTCCAGGCCTGAACGTGCCTCCAGGCTGGTCGTAGCCAGTCGGCCTCCGATCTCCACCACACTCTGCTCTCAGGGCACCCCAGCAGAGGTTTCCAGGGGATGCACCCTGTCACCCCAAGGCCCCTGGGCCTCTCTGCGCATGGTTGGTTCCCAATTAGGACATGATTATGTGCCTGCCGGGTGCTTTCAAGTGTTTGCCTCTCCTGCACCGAGAGTTTGGGCTGTAAGTACCTCAAGGGCAGGGATCATGCCTCCTTCTCCCCGTTCCTCGCTCATACCCCGCACACAGCGCAGGCTCGGGGAACTGCTGACACAAAGGGAGGATGCCAGAGGAAGCAGCACAGTGCCGTTTAAGGCTCACACCCTGGAGCCAGGCTGCCTGGATTTGAGCCCCAGTTCTCTGCAACTTTCTGGGTTGAGTGAGCCGCTTAACTTCGTAGCCTCGGTTTCATCTGTGCAACGAGGGTAACAGCAACACTTATGGCATGGGCCTTGTGAGACTGAAATGAGTTAATCCATGCAAGCACTCTGTGTCCAGCCAGAGCAGGGGCCCCGTGACTGCTGCTGTCCTTACTGCTGTGGGTGGTAGCACTGACAGGAGCCGCCCAGCGCACTTGAGCACTAGTCCTGCCTGTGACGTTAGATTCCCACCATGGTGTTGGTCGAACCGTCTAACAGCTCTGGATTCAGTTTATCGTGAAATGGAAAGGAAGAATCTATCTTGCTGTGGCGGTCTAGAATCCAACAGGAGGATGAATGGAAATCTAAGATGATTTTCCATTCCTAGGGAGAAGTCCGCTCGAGGGCTAATGGCCTCTCTACCCTGCTGCCGCCACCATGGCTCCCTCCCTCCGCCTGGCTTTGTCCCTTGGGGATTTTCTTACTGTGCACACGGCTGGTGTGAGGAAGAGCCAGCAGTATCTGATAAGAGGCCACGGCCTGTACCCAATCATATCTTCAATGTTGTCATAGAAGCGCCTGGCTCCTACCATGGGGAGAAGAAGGAGGGAGGGAGAGAGACTGTTCTCCAGCACCCGCAGCGTCAGGATGGGGCCACACACAGACTAGGACAGGCAAGGGCTGGTAGATAAAAGATATCATGGTTGTCTTTTCAAATCACCAGCAGCAGGCAGAACTTGTCTTAGGTAAAGGCAGTAACTTCCTGATCATCAGGGTTGTTAAAAGCTGAAAGGTTTGGGCGGGACAGGATATGAGCCTGACCACTTGAGGTGGTCTAGGTGCAGCTATAACCAGGATTGTGGGCCAGGTGACTTTTGGAGGGCCCTTCCAAAGGTAGCAATTTAGGAGTCTCAAGAGTTTGAGGTTGGGTAGAGGAGGAGTCCCAGGAAAACGTGGGTATGAGCAGTGGGTGTCTCTCTTCTGTCTGAGGGCCCTGGGCTGAAGGAGAGTACTGGGACTGGGGCCCAGGGGAGGAGTCACTCACCATAAACCCAAGCCACACAGAGGGACTCAAAGATGGCTACGAACAGGAGGCACATGCCGCTGGCTGCATAGTAGTCAAAGAGCTGGAACACGTACATACCACCCTGCACAGGGGAGAGTATAAAAGAAGGAACTTTATCCAGAGGAAACAGACAGATCCACCCTATGCCCCTGACCCTCACACCGCCAGGGCACAGAGCAGAGTCAGCGAGGATCAGAGGAGACAGAACATCAAAGAGAATGTGATTTGTATGCTGTACAACACTAGGCATATACGAGATGCTAATTTTTATTATGGTTTTTGGATGGAAGACAGATGAAATCAGACAGCTATAGTTAGATTATCCCTGAGAACATTTAGGATTGAGCCAGAAGCCCAAGACATAGTGTGTACTCTTGGGGGGAGGATAAGGGAGGGGTTGTCACTGGTCTCCTCCCTCCTCCCTTGGGCACACACGGAGCGTCACCCAGCCAGGGCTCCCTTGCTCCATTTGAAGTTTGTACCTAGAACGTGGTGCCGCTGCCTGGGAGGTCACGGGACCTTGCTCGAGAGGCCGCTTTCCCTGATCTAGGCCTTCCCAGCCACCCCCGCCAAATGCCCCTCACCCACCCCCAGAGGCAGGCGCCACTGCCCACAGGCCAGAGGAGGAACTTGCTCCTTGTCCCTTCTGTGGAGGGGAGAAGAGGGGCCCAGAAGGCTGCCCTGTGACCTGAAGCCACGGCATCTGCCCCACCCCACAGGTGTTGCCACTTGGTCCCTCCTCCTCCTCACCGGGTCCCCTCCAGCCTCCCAGCCCGCACCTCTGTGAGCATGAGCAGCCCGACCAGGAAGGACATGACACACACTCCGAGGATGAGAGTCTCCCTCCGGTTCTTCTTGCGGAACACACAGGGGTACATGTCCACCAGCGCTGTCACTAGGCTTTCTACGCATACGAACTGGTGAGAGGCAAGAGAATTGGAGGGAAGAGAGCTCCCAGAACAGGCCCTGTCAGCTAGCTCTGGCTCCTTGCTCCCAGGGCCAGCCCAGCCAGCCTCCCTGCCTCAAGCCCCCGGAGCTGCTGTCATCGAATGATTAGGGCTGGACCCGCCCGTGAAGGTCCCCTGGGTCCCCAGAAGGACATCCACTTCTGACATTTGCCCAGTCCCTAACTATTTTAAGGTCCCTTGGGGCATAAAGCTTGACCTTGCGTGCTCCGCTCCACTCCCCAGCCCCGCCGCTCGCCTGTCAGGCTCTGGGCAGCGCCTCTTGATACCTGGCTGTCCAGTCCCAGGAGAACGACCATGAAGAAGAAACAGCAGGCCCAGAGAGGAGAGAAGGGCAGCATCACCACAGCCCGGGGGTAGGCAATGAAGGCCAGGCCAGGGCCTGCAGCGGGGGACAGAGGACACAGCCCAGTGCCCAGGCCAGCTGCAGGCCTGGCACAATCCCACAGCTTGGGGCTGAGTAAACATCCCCCCAAGTTACCGTCGACACCACCATCCTCACCTAGAAGCCACCAAACCTCCACCTAGTTCCCAGCCTTCCTAGGTGCTATCTGCCACATTCTCATTGGCAAGGACAGGACCTAGAGGTCATCGGTGTAAAAGGCTTTGGATCTAGGAGGGCGCTGCTCTCCACAGCTACTGCCCCAAACCAGAGGTTTCAAGCTGGGAATGAGCTCAGGAGCCAGCAGCCGACCCAGTGTCGGCCACAGGAGGCTGTAGGAGCAGCCGAGCCCCAGCGGACCTAGTCGCTTTGTCGTGTTCTAAAGTCTGCAGACGGCACCAGAGAAAATACCCCTGAGGCCAGGTCTGGCCTGGGCCCTCCGGCTCACTACCTCTGTCGCCCCACAGTGAGTGAACTGGCACTCGTGTCAGAATGTCCTTGACACCATCCTCTCAGTAAATGAGTATTCCTCTCAGCTGACTCAAACGGCGGGAGCAAGCTCATGCGCTCAAGCCTGGGTCTATTCATAGGAAGCTGCCTCTGAAAAGCAGAGTGTGATGGTGGCCTTGGTGCTGTTTACTTCGTCAAGTCTCGCTTCGCACACGGTGGGACGGGACGATGCTAGGACCTTCCTCCCAGGCTACATCGAAGAGCACAGGCAAAGTGCTTCATATGTGCTTGGCATATAGTAAGTGCTTAATAAAAGTGAGACATTATCCTTTCTAGTAGCAATCAGTAACGTCAGCTGCCCGGCACGTGGCATTCTGTGTGGCAGGTGTGCGCTTGTGAATGCCGCTGTGAACAACTCCCTTGTTACAGAGCAAAAGGGGGTGGTCCCCGAGAACAGGGAAACACTTTATAGCTTATCCAGACGGAGGGCCGGGCTTGGTTTTATTTAAAAGCAACCATAGCACTACAGGGCAGAAAGCCAGTCACTCAAAAAGGGAGAAACTCCATGTGCTGATGTACACTCATCTCAAGATACAGTTTAAAGTGAACAAGACAAGGTGCAGAATAACGTGCAGAGTATGTTATCATTTGGTTTTTAAAAAGGGGGTGAGAAACAGAAATAGTAACATGTATATATTTATGTGTGTGTGTATATATATGTTCTCATATATATATCTAAACTCTTTCTGGAAGAATAAACAAGAAATTGATACCACTGGCTACCTCCAGAGTAAGGCACTGGACGACAGGGACGGGGAGAGGGACCTTGCCTGCGCACCATCCACTCGTCGAAGCAGGCACGGTGTTTAACTCTCCCCCAGGTCTTCCCAGAACACATCCGCTGACAGGTGGTCGCAGTTCACCAGAGTGACAACAGAAAGGCCTCTGGGTCCTGGTGCCAAAAGCTCAGACCAGGTCCCACCCAGCCACACTCACCTGACTCGGCCACCTCAGCAATGGGCACCCCCTGCTCCTGAGACATGAAGCCCAGGATGGAGAAGATGGCGAACCCGGCCACAAAGCTGGTGCCACAGTTGAGGAAGCAGAGGGCGATGCAGTCCCTGGGGGTAGGGGAGGAGAGGCGGGGACAGGCCGGTCAGAAAGGGGCTGTCAGCATCTCGGCCTCCTGCCCCAGAGCCAGCAGGAGCCCTGGGTGTCCAGAATTCAGACGACCATTCAGGGTGCTGGTCCAGGGTGGGTTCTGCTCCACCCACCACCACCACCTGGGCCCCACTAGCTTGGACGAGGAATAAATCAAGGTTGTCCTAAAAGAATGAGGCCTAAGGAAGCAAACCATGAATCTCGACATTACAAACCGCCACACAGCTGCCCCTCCCACCACACTGCCACCATCTCATGGGACACTGCCTCTCTGCCATAGTCCCACTTCGTATGCAAACACAGGGGCTGGGGACACGGGTAACCTCAAACAACAAAGAACTCTTAGTTACCCAAATTTTGTTTTGAGATGCACGATATGATTTTTTCAGCTATATTTCAGCCAATGTTAACATCACCTTAAATTCTCTGGGCATGAGTCAAGCAGGCAGAAGGGAGCCATGGGGGACATGAGGTGAGCAGGGGTGCGTGGGAGGGAGCTGAGAGGTGACATGAAGACAGGGAGAAGTCAGGCTGCTGGCGCGGCCCTGGGGCCCTGGACACAGAAGGCCAGGCCAGGAGCCGGTGCCGCCTCCGGGCCGGCCTAGTGTGGTGCAGCTGGAGGGCAGGCGAGGGACGCAGGCTCAGGCCCCACTCCCCCCTCACCTGTAGCAGTTGTTGTGGTACTTGTTGTAGCTGCCCAGGGCCGTGAGGCACCCCAGGCAGATGGCAAACGAGAAGAAGATTTGGGTGCCCGCGTCCATCCACACCTACGAGGGAAAAGGGAAAGAAGCCGAGCTCCAGGGAACACAGGCCCACAGGCCTCGTGCAGGGACACAGGTGGGTGGCTGAGCTGCACTGGCCGGGGCTGGACGGAAACCTGTTCTCAGCCGGCGCGGGCACCCTGTCAGCCCTGCTGACTCCGTGGGCTCTGCTCCCAGCTCCCAGGACATTTCCTGGGCACTACCAGGATGGAACAGGCGTTAGAAATTCAAAAGAAAGGACCCGAGGACCCCCAGTGGAGGCATGTGGGAGGGTGGGAGGTGCCCTGGAACAGAGCTGGGCCTGCTGTCGAGGTTTTGATCACGGGCTCTGCCCTGCTTTCTGCTCCCCTTGGCTGCGGCGGGGGTGTGACCAGCACAGAAGGAACCCAGCACAGCATCTCTAGGAATATGGGTCCTTAATAGTGGAGCCATCATGAGTTTGAGGCCTTGCGCCTCCCGCCTCAGAGCCCTCTCTGTGAAAAACAGGGAGAGAAATCCGCAGCTCACAGAAAGTCAAGAGGGCGGACAGAAGTGCGTCTGGGAGGGCTTTGTGCTCTGCCGGGGAAGCAACTCTCCCCTAAACGCAAGGCACGTTGTTACTGCTATCTCAGCTGGCCGGCCCAGCTGCGCACGTTACAGTTCAGAGCCAACAGCTAGAATAACATCCCAAGAGAAAGAACATCAAGGCAACAGAACAAAGCAGCAGATCTGCGGGAGGTGGGGGCTGGGCTGTGCACCCCCCAGCACTCCCACCTGCAGCGGACACAAGCACCACGTGGCACAGCGAGCCATGGACAAAGACGTGGTCGGGGTCAGGTCTGTGTCACGTGTCTGTGTTCCTAACAGCAAGGGCGCCCGACGCCCCCAGCCGTGTCTTCTCCCTAGCCCCACCCCAGCAGCCCCCAAACAGGCCCCTGCTTTCCATAACCCCTCCGTCCTCCCCTCCTTCCCTTCCCCCAGCACCGAGCCTGCAGTCCCCACACGCTAAAGCCTCAGCCTTCCTCGTCCACGCGCCTCACCCCTTGCCCATCTTTGCTTTGCCTGCCTGTCCCTCACCACCACCCTCAGCCCTGCCCCCAGCTCCCTCTTTTTGCTCTCACCCCTGGCCTCCACACTGCTAGGGTCCAAGGGACCCCTGGGCAGGCTGACAGCCTCAGGGTCACACTGAGTTCTCAGGGAGCTTCCCCGTTGACACACTCACTCTCTTGGCCTGGAGGAGAACCCAGAAACCGAATCCTTTCAAAGCTTCCTGTGACCCTAATGAACGGGACCCCTGCCCACAGCCCCTGAGAGCCAGTGCCGGGGCACACTCGGGCGCTCCTCCTCTTGCTGCACGCCCACGTCTGCAGGGACGGGACAGAGCAGGGAAGGGCGGCGGAGGGAAGGGGAGTGTCTCTGTCCCTGTGCCCACTGCAACCCCACTCTCGTGCCTTCTGCAGGGCAGGCGTTGCCACCAGGGAAAGGCGGTCCGTGGCGAGAAGCACAGAAGACTCAGAGGGGCTGGAGCAGCAAGGAAATAGCTCAGCAGGGCAGAAGCACCAGGGAAACTTTTTTAAACATGAGGAAAAATTATGATGGGGAAGGGAGAGAGGGTTTCGGGATTTGTATCCGAAGTGAGAGAAGGAAGGGGTGGGAATGCAAGGCAAACCCAGAAGGCACGCAGGCGGAGTGCTGGCGAAATTCAGCCCAGTGCCACACCAAGCTCAAGCAGATGCCTGGGCCAGTCTGTTTGCTCCTTCAAAAGATTTCAAATCCTTTTCTCTTCTAAAACTCTGCTCTGCAGATCCTGTGAGGACAGTCATCTCAGAGAACCTCTGGCACGAAGGTCACTTTGTTCCATCTTGTCCCTGCCTCCCTCAGCAGGACCTTGCATCGCAAGGCCCTGAGCTGGGACAGGAAGGATTTACCAGAGTCGGGAGGGAGGGATGGCTGGGAAGAAATGCTCATCTCCTGGGACTCACAGGTACTGCACCTGCGAAGCTCGGCAGTGTCTCCCAGCAAGTCACCGGATGTGGCCTCCAGGATGCGTGCTCCCATGCCCAGTGGTGGGCAGGGTGCAGAGTGGGTCACAGTTACCAAGGAAACTGCCAAGTCCTCGGAGACACTCTGCTGCCCACATGCAGGCAGGGGTGCAACCCTGCAATGACGAAACTTTGTGAACCTGGGCTTGGGAAGAAGAATAAGAGAAATCATGACCTGGCTGTTCACCTCACCCCGGAGGGGGTGGCGGTGGGAGTGGGCTCCGGCGGAGGCCCAGCTGGGAGGAAGGCTAATGAGAACAGAGAAGGGCGCAGCAGGAAGGCTGCAAGTTCAGAGCTCAGGTCTTAGATGTGGGGCCTGTGGCCAAAGCCCCTCGCTGGGTGCTTGGCAAGCCCAGCTCTCCGCGCAGCTGCTGCCTGGCAGGCCTGCTGGGCAGGGTGGAGAGGCCGGAGGGGCCGCAGGGCCAGCAGGGCAAGCTGCTCCGCTGCCTCCCACTCCAGGAGCACTGGCGTCTGGAACAAAGCTCTGGTGTGCCTTTGGCTGGGGCAGAAGACCAACCAAGGAAAAAACAAGTGTGAAAAACGCTCAGTGTAGTGTGCGGAAAAAGAAGTCTTTTGGGGAGAGAGGAGGAGAGAAACCTTTAGAAGATTCAGGGAAAATGTTTTCAGCTTTGAGTCTACCCCCCAGGATTATTAATATCTATCTACTATTTTTAGAAAGGCAATGATGTGTCATGGAAAAACCATGGACTTTGGAGTCGAATTAATCTGGGCTCAATTCCTAACTTTACTAAATACTGGCAGTGTGATCTTAGGCAAGTCACTCAACCTCTCTGAACCTCCCTTTTCTCATCAGGAAAATGGGTATAACAACAAATAAAATAATGTATGTAAAATGCCTAACAAATAAATATTCATTTCCTATCTCATCTTCTAGAATAACAAAAAGCAGCCCATAAAATTCTCAAAATAATTCATATCCTTTGGTTAAGATCTATCATGATGATTAAGACAACAGACTTCAAAAGACTACTTGGGATAAAACTGAAGCTCCCTCATATGCCAGTTTTGTGGTTCTGGGCAAGTTTCCTAACCACTGAGGTGCAGCGCTCACCGGCCGTGAAGCCTCGCCCACAGCGGCACTCACAGTCCGCACGGTAGTGTGCTGTGCGTTGACAACGCGTCCATTTCGCTCTTGTGTGATGAGGAAAGCTTTAAAGCACTGAAAGCTTGTTTTACTTTACAGGCAGCTTTAGGAAAATAACTATAATAACTCCTACTAAGGACTTGTTAAAAGGTCACAGATTCATAGGAACTTATTAGCTGAATGTACACACTGCAACTGCAGAGATAAAAGCAAACGCTTTTGGTTGTCGACTAAAGTCGACTATAGTGGATGCTCGGCTGTGCGCGTTCATCTGTGGCTGTCGACTATAGTCGACGCTGGTACCGAAGTGGTTAAGCCTAAGCCTCTGTTCCCCGTCCACCCCCTGACTCACAGGTTAGTCTGAGGGTTAAACTGAGTCAGGCTCTCAGCAAAGTACCTGGCAAATGATAGGCACTTAATAAATGTTAGCTTTGGATGTTGTTTGTTGTTGCTTTTTTCCTCTCACTTTTTTAGAAACAGGGTCTCACTCTGTTGTCTAGGCTGGAATGCAGTGGCCTCAAGCGACGCGCTAGGGTCGCAGGTGTGAGCCACTGCACCTGGCTTCTTGTTATTTTAAAAAGCAACTCACCTCTCAGCAATAATGAGGTGAGATAGATTTCAATAGTAAAATAAAAAGACTAGTTCTAGTCAATGATTTCAACTTCCTCCCTAAACAAATCTTTCATTATAATTGCTTGACAAAGGGATGTAAAAGTTTCAATGAGGGCTCTTTGAGCACCATACTCCATCCCCTGCCCTTATCCATCTGCCAAAGCACAGCAGAGCAGACACCGTGTCAGGACACAGGAAAGAAACAGTGGTCTGTGTGGAGCATACCCTGCACAGGACAGCCCTGGGTCTCCAACGCCGTTTCCCAGTGTGAAGGACAAGCCTGGGGACATCAGGCCTGTGCTCTGCAGCTGGGCAGACGGGGGGAAACGGGTAAGGCAGCATTCTCCCTGCCTGGTCCCGGGCTCCTGGCCTTGTGCCTGGCAGAGAGAGATGGCTTTGCTCTATGTGTTGGTGAGCAGGAATCTGGCAGCTTTCCCAAGTGCCAGGCAAATGCCAGGTGGAATTATCACGCTTCTCAGGGAGTGCCAACCAGATTCAATTAGGGCTCTGGCAGGGCATCCCCACCCCGCAGGTGCTGCTCTGTCCACCGACTACAAAGGCCTCGCCTCAGTGTGGGGCTGGAACCGGACAGATAAAAAGGCTGCTCAGAAACTTGGGACCAGGCCTGGCTCTCAAAACATCTCCCTCCCCACAGTCTCAAAGCACTTGGAAGAATTCCACTCCCTCACAGCCTACAGCTGGCTGGAATTAGAAGGATGGTATCCCGGAGTGCAGACTAACAACCTTATTCCCTGCAGTCACCCGGACACAGGATTACAGCCTTATTAACTCTCAGAATGGAAGGCTATCTGGTCCACCTGCTTCCTATTTGCTGGAAGCTATCACACACCAAACACTGCACCTAGAACAGACCTGGCACATAACAGAATTTCAACAAATGTCTGCCAGATGAATGAGCTGTGAGGCAAACAAGGACGAGCAGACAGCGACCTGGTCTTCAAGAGGAGACCATAAGGTATGTGGGGCTTGTCATTATACAGATCTGGTTCCAGTTTCAGGTGTGAGGATGGAAAATTCTTTAAGCTCACTAGGCCCTAACTTCCTTACCTATAAATGGGATGCCTCATTGGTCAGCCACGAGGGTTAGCTGAAATAATGCAAGTAAACCCCTTAACAACGCCAGAGACAGAATAAGCACTTGACAGTTGTTGGCTGTAAGTAGCTGATCAGGACAAAGCCATAAATCAGTTCTAGAAATACTGAGCCCATGTATTCTATTTTTTTTTGAGTCAGAGTCTCACTCTGTTGCCCGGGCTAGAGTGCTGTGGTGTCATCAGCCTAGCTCACAGCAACCTCAAACTCCTGGGTTCAAGTGATCCTCCTGCCTCAGCCTCCTGAGTAGCTGGGACTACAGGCGCACGCCACCGCGCCCAGCTAATTTTTTCTATTTTTAGTTGCTTGGCTAATTTCTTTCTATTTATAGTAGAGACGGGGTCTCACTCTTGCTCAGGCTGGTCTCGAACTCCTGACCTTGAGCGATCCTCCCACCTCAGCCTCCCAAAGTGCTAGGATTACAGGCATGAGCCACTGCACCCGGCCAAAATACTGAGCCCCTGTATTCTTTCTCCCTTCCAACCCACCTGCCTGAGTCCTGCTTGATCACACCTCCTTCCTCTCAGGCCCACCTGCAAATGAAGGTGAGCTTTGTAGCTTCACCACTGGAGCACAGCTCTGGGGTGCCAGGGCCGTAGCAGCTCTCATGCACAGGGGTCCGGGTCGACTGCTCACCAGGCCTTCAAAGCCTTCCCTAGACTCTGCTGCCTGCTACCTGCTCTCCATCACAGCCCTTTGGTTCCAGATAAGTCAAAGGGCTCATGATTCACAAAACAGAAGTCCCCTTTGCTTGGCCTGGCACTCACTTGCTGTGTGACCTTGGGTCACAGTTTGCTCATCTGTGCAAGGAGGAGTTGCACAGCCATCTGTGGGGTCCTTCAAGCTGCAACCACTGTGGCTCTACAGTGTGGCTCAAAGCCTGCTGCCCACACAGACGTGAGGTGGTGGCAATCTGTAGCTCTGTGATGTCTAGCAAATGGGAGGGGAGAAGGATAAGCTTATATCCCACCAGAAGATTGCTGAGAAACAGCCAGGACTGAGGCCACAGCGGTCCCAGTGGAACTCAGCTTGGAAGAGTCACAACCCAGGCAGGGGCGGCGGGGAGACCTGAACACATTTAGCTTCCGGATCACCTGAGATCCTGCACGGGGAGCCGTGGCCTCTGTGTGAGCTCTGGACCGTGTGCCCACCCTTCCTCTTGCCCCGTCAGCAGCTTCAGTGACTGTGGCAGCGCCTTACTATTCCGGAGTGTTTGGAAAGCCACCCAGGCGTCTGTCTTCTGTGTGCTGGGAGCTGCTGCCCTTAAGTGACCCAGAGAGGCTCTTCCAACAGCCGAGCGGAGGATCTCTATTGCACACATGGTCCCCAGGGAGGGTGGTCTCTGTACCCAGGAGTCAGAGGACAGTGCCTAAGCGGGCAACAAAATTTCAGGGGCTCTAGGGTGGAGCTTAGCCGCATTCCCCTCCAGCACTCAGCGCCTCCTGCCTTTGCCAGCTTTCGAGTGGTTGCCACAAAGGAGAAAATGAGAGGCCTGTCAGAGGAGGCAGGGGAGTCTCGCTCCACAAACCCTCCTCTCAGCGAACAGCGCCCCGCCCCAGCCTGAGGAAGCGGCAGCAGAGGGACTGCAGACTGTGGAGGAAGGAGCCTCCTGACAACTGACAGGGCACTCGGCACCGGCCCAGCGGCGGGAGGGAGGCCAGGGAGCCAGGCCCAGGGCTGAGTCACGTGGGCAGAAGGAGGCAACGGTGGCAGGTTGGAGGGTGAGAACTAGACCGGAGGCTCGGTAGATGAGCTCACCAAGAGGAAAGTACATGAAGGGCGTGGGGAGACGGTGGGGAGAACGGCACAGCCCTTGAGTACAGCATGTTTGCAGCCCCTGGGAAGCGTCCCTAGGGCTCAAGTCCCCTGTGTGCCCTGGCAGCTGTGAACCAGGAAGGGGCAGCATCAGACACTTCTGACCACAAACAGCTGCTAACACAGGTCTGGAGAAGGAAGCGTGCCCCCCCCCCCGTGATGCCCTGGGGTGGGGCCAGGAGCAGAGACTCCCCACCAGAGCGGGGTGGAAGCCTGTGCCCGTGTGCCCCACCAGAGCCATGCGCCAGCCCTGTCTGTGGCTCCTTACCTGGGGATCCCACAGGCGTGTGAGGTTTGGGTACAAGTAAAACTGAATTCCTTGGGCTGCTCCAGGCAGCGTCACCCCTCGAATTAACAGGACCACCAGCATGAGGTAAGGGAACGTGGCTGTGAAGTACACCACCTGGCCAGGACGAGGAGGGAGGGTCAGGAAGGAGGCAGGGATGGAACTCCTCAGAAAGGTCAGGGCTCAACCCCTCCTGCTCCTCCCTCTCACCCACCACAGCTGCCCAGTCCCCGCTCCTTAAGCCTCAGAGCCACAGCCTCCCTCATCCTGCCTCCCTCCAGCTTACAGCCCTAGCCTCTCCCGGACACATATTCAGTAAGTGTTTGTTGAGTGACTAAGTGAACTTAGATGTTCTCCCAGCTAGCATGCTTGGAATGATGGCAAGGGCTGTCAGGGATGACAATATCTGTGTCACATGGTCCCCGTCCTCAGAGAGCTTACTAGCTCAGCACAGCCAGGCAGCCTGGTTAGGAAGGAAGCTGTCAGAGGCCTCCAGGGCACAAGTCCCGAAGAATTTAGAATGCCCTGAACACCTCATAACCTCTAGGGCAGAGAGTACCCCAAAATTCTTGAGTTGGGAGAGAATCATTTTGAGATAACTAGTCTTAATGGAATTCTTTTTCCAAAGAACTGTTACGAGGAACAGGGAACCAAGAACAGTGTTCAGTGTGCAATGTGCCCACACATGTTGGATATTCCAAGACCAAATTTCCCTGGGGGTGTCCCTCCTGCCTTTCTCACCCTCTTCCACTTCCTCTCCCTAAACACTAGAAGTGCTTGGGACTGAATCCGGGAGAGGCACAGAAGCAAGGAAGGGAGTCACAGGAAACCTCCGCTGGGTCGCTCCCTTCCACCCCTGACGACACCACAACTTGGGGTACTGCCTGGGGAGGGCAGGGAGCCCTGGGACGGGAAGGGCAGCAGCTCTCCTCACAGACCTTGCCAGTGGACTTGACCCCCTTCCAGATGCAGAAGTAGCAGACGACCCAGGCGAGCAGGAGGCACAGGGCCAGCTCCCAGCGCAGGGCCCCCAGGTGCTGGATGCCATCAGAGATCTTCAGGACCCGCCGCCTGGTGAGAGAAGGGTCGACCCGGCTCCACCTTTGCTGCCAGCCTCAGGTGCATCCAGCTCTTGTCCAAGGCTTGTCAGCTCTTTCACTCAGACCCTCAGGCTGTCCTCCGTGCAGAGACAGAGGTAGACACAAATCTGTCCCCAGGCACGTTTGCTCTGAGTACTAGCTACTCTGGGGAAGGAGAGGCCAACAAGCATTTTCTCAACCAGAGTTTTAGGGTGTTTTCATACCAGGAATCAAGCCCTGGTGAACATCAATACTTGAGCAGGAGGGTGGATGGCGGCCACGCACACGCCGCCAGGGAGGAGTGAGCTGGGAGAGCGCACATGCGCCGGCGCCACGTGTACCCGCGTGGCAAGGCGAGGTGGGCACCTGGGTGAGCAAGGGGCAGGCCCAGCCCAAGAAGAGCTGCAGGGTTCTCGTCTCTGAAACCAGTCCTGCGTGAGCCACAAGCACAAGCCCAACAGGGAAAGGCCACTTAGTGACTTTCTAGGGCTGGCGGAGGCTCTGGCCGAGGCTTCAGGATGCTTCCCTCGCTGCGCGGAGAGGCAGCCCTCGAGAGCACCCAGCCCACCCCCCCCACCCCCCGGTGAACACACGCCTGGGGAAGGGGCTGCACTTACTCCCAGAACTCGATGACAGGGGAGGTGGCGTTCTCAGAGGTCAGGTTCAGAGAGCCATTGGTCTTCTGGAACTCCACACAGTGCTCTGTGGGTCGCGGGAGGGAGAAGGAGAGGTCACTGGCGCAGCGGGAGCGTGGGCGGGATTTCAGGGGCACAGGAGGGAAGGCTGGTGGGGAGGCCAGGACACTGCAGTCTGCACAGAGATCCTCACACAAGGCCTCAACAAGCCCGCCTGGCCCTCTTCCGCACCCTCTGACGCGTGGGTTCATGGGTGTTCGGTACACATTCCATCACTGCGTGACCCGCTGGGAAGGACACTTTGCTTGCCAGCAGCCACAACACACAATAGACTTCCAGGTGAAGCCACGACCTCGGGAGAATGCTACGGGTGCCTGCCAGGGAAGCCACGCGGCAGAGCAGCCGAGAGCACAGGTTGAAAGCTCTGGCTTGAATCTGACCCTCTGGGTATTATTGACTGTGGCCTTGGGCACATCACAACTTGGTTCTCTAAGCTTTGTTTCCCTCATCCCTAAAATGTAGATGAGAATCTCCATCTTGCAGGAGGTTAAAGGAAAATATGAACGTGAAGTGTGCCATAGATGGGGCTCTCTAGTATTTGCATATCACATTGGAGTTTTGCAGAATGCAGACATTCTTTCTACATTTTATTAGTACAATAATCCTGTGGGCTGGAACCCAGGTCAGCAAATTATCTCAGCCGTACCTGCAAAACATCTAGACTCTGAGCCTTCTTGTTACCTCTCCTGCAATCACCTGGTACAGGTCACCATCGACTCTTCCCAACCACTCTGGCCTCACCTCCCACCATGCCCTGTGCTCACCTGCTCTAGCCACGCCGGCCCCTGTTCCCTGCAGCTGCAAGTGCGTGCCACCCCAGGGCCGTGGCACGTGGAGCATAGTCCCCTGTCTCAATGGCTCTCCCCTCCTTGAGACCAGCACTCCAGGGGAACCTCAGTGAGGCCTTTCCTGACCACTCTATTTATTACAACCCCACTCCTAAAACTCGCCATCCCTGTTTTATTTTTCTCTATGTGTCACTTCTAACGTGACATCTATTACTCATTGATTTTGTTTGTGGTCTGTCTCCACCACTAGACTGAACGTTCCAGGAGCATGGGGAGCTCGTTGCTGTACATTCCCCTGTCCCCAGGGCCTAGAACAGAGCCTGGCACGTGGCAGGAGCTCAGTAAAGATCTGCTAAACCACAGCACTTCCCTGAAGCTTCAGCACACCCAGGAGAGCGGCACTGCGTCACGACAGGACGGGGTGTCTACACTATTGGAAGGCCAGGCCTTGAGTAGAACCAGACTCACTAGCACAGATGTCAAAAGTGTCAAAAAACAAGATTCAGGTATTGCCTCAGAGTGGTCTCAGAGACCCTCAACAATCCAAAGGCAGATAGGCCCAATACTGCCCTGAAGCAAAAGCTCTAGACCACCAAAAATTTACAAATTTTTTTCAAGAGGGACCCTCCCCCACCCCCGCTGAGATCTGGATAAAATCTTCACCATCTGATAAGCTGGTTGTCAAGGATGAGTTCAGTGTACACAAGTATAACAAAATGAAAGAGGAGAGAAAGAAAGAAGAAAGAAAGAAAGGAAAGAAAGAG
>VBSM01003218.1:7054493-7071813 GCA_008086735.1 Cheirogaleus medius | reverse complement strand
GAGGTGGTGGCAGAGGGTGCAAGCGGTGCTGAAGGGGTGAAGCATGAGGCAGGAGACGCAGGGCTGACGTCGGGGTCTGCAAGGGCCAGGCTACGAAGGGACACAGGAAACCAAAATCCAGACTGGAGCTGAGTAATTTATCTGAGCAAGAAAGGGTTAATCATGGTAGCCCGCTTCACAAGGGCAGGGCCTCCGTGACAGGCACTGAACAAGGTTTGGACAGAGGGCGGCCGCCATGCTGAGAACCCAGACAGAACAGTGTCCACATGCTCTCCATCAGTGCTGCCAGGAGGGAGCCACTACCCACATGTGGCCATTGAAGTTCAAGGTAAAGAAAAATGTAAAGCTCTGCCCCTCAGATGCACTGGCCACGATGCAAGTGCTCCACAGCCACATGACAGCGCTATAAGCACAGGAGAAACTACCCTGTTTCCCCGAAAATAAGCCCTACCCATAAAACAAGCCCTAGCAGGATTTCTAAGCATTTGCGCAATAGAAGCCCTACCCCGAAAATAAGACCTAGTGATGGGCGTGGCTACGGAGCAGATCTGCACAACCCATGCGTTTCGTCGCGGAGAGGTAAAGAAGACCAGCAGCCCTTCTCATCTGCCCCATGAGAGCTCTGTTGGTCGACATGAGAGATTGGGGCCAATGGTCTAAAGGAAATAGAGTCGAAAGAAATTCAGGATGGAATTCGGGGTTTGGAGAGTTATGATGATGTTCCAGAAGAAGATGACTTAACTATATTTGAATAAATGTAAATTGTTGTACTGTACTTAAAAAAAATAATACATCCCCTGAAAATAAGCCCTAGGGTGTCTTCTTGAGGAAAACTAAATATAAGACCATGTCTTACTTTTGGGGAAACACAGTAGTCATGCGCTGCATGACGATGTTCCGGTCAACAGCAGACGGCATGTAGACAGTGGTCCCATGAGATCATGATACAGAATTTTCACTGTGCCTCTGCTATGTCTAGATACAGTTAGAGATACAAACACTTGCCACTGTGCTACACTTGCCTGCAGGATTCAGGGCAATGGCATGCAGGGGTAGCCCAGGGCAAGGGGCTGTAGGCACAGCCTAGGCGCGCAGCAGGCCACGCCATCTGCATGTGTCAGCTACACTCTGTGACATTCACACAGTGACGCAATCACATAACGATGCATTTTTCAGTATCCCTTTTGTTAAGTGACACATGACTGTAATTGTTCTTATAAGTTCCAGCTGACCATTGAACCACACGGGTTTGAACTGTGAGGGTCCACCTACATGCAGATTTTTCTTCTGCCTCTACTACCCATGAGGCAGCAAGCCCAACCCCCCCTCTTCCTCCTCCTCAGCCTACTCAACCTGAAAACCATGAGCACAGAGACCTTTATGATGATCCACTTTCTCTTAATGAATAGTAAATATATTTTGTCTTCCTTAGGATTTTCCTAATGATATTTTCTTTAGCTTTACTGTAAGAATACAGTATATATGCATTAAGTAACTGTTTGTGTTATCAGTAAGGCTTCCAGGCAACAGTGGGATATTAGTAGTAAAGTTTTAGGGGAGTCAAAAGTTATACACAGATCTTCTACTGTGGGGTCAGCAGCCCTAACCCCTGCACTGTTCAGAAGTCACCTGTATATTGATGATGCACAACACAGTTCATGCCCTGGACAAAGTCCAGATGAATTGTGAATTTGAAAGCTCTAAAATAGTATCAAAAAGAAGATATGAAAAACAAATAAATGAACAAAAAATATATCCATATGTCAAACTAACCATATTTCGAATTGATTTAAATAAATGGCTACACTACATTAAAAAGAAGTCAGTTCTATCTGCATAGCATATGAATTGAATACATCAATTTCTTTTTCTGAACAAAGTCTGTGACATTTTGCCTGTGGTGCTGGCTCTGCTGTGATGTGAGCTCTCCACAGCCTGCTGGCAGCTTCTAGTGCGTCCCGTGTTGAGCCTGGAGACGGGGCTGCCTGGGACGTGAGGCAGTCCCACCCTGGGTACTGTGGTGGGGCAGAAGGAGCGAGCGGCCTGCGGCACAGACCTCACCTGTGTTCCACTCGTGGTGGCAGCTGCCCCAGGGCAGGTCGCTGGTGAAGGAGCTGAAGAGGTAGAAGAGGGCCCAGGCCAGGACGATGATGTAGTAGAAGTTGAGGAGGATGACGATCATCTGGGAGGCGTAACCGATGCCTGCGGGGAAACTGCAGCGTGGGGCTGGGGACAGCGGCGGAGCTCCTGCGCGCCACCCACGCTGCTCGGGAGTGGGTCTGCACCCACTGTCCGTGACCCGGGGCCTGGCTCTCTCCCCTCCCCCAGCACCCCGGCCTGTGCCACCTGTGCCTGCCAGCCCTCCCCATCGCCGCCAGGTTCTGAAAGCTCACTGATTCAAAATTATCTTTAAAATGTGTAAGACTAACTCCAAGATACCAGTAGTTAATGTTCCTCAGGATTAGTCTGATTCATTTCTGAAATATCAAAACCCAAGTTAAGAGCAGGGACAGACAAGTCACACAGGGAAAATACGAACAGTGAATGTCTTCTTAATAATTGTAGATGTGCTAAATGAAACAGTAATGAAATGCCATTCTGCATCTACAACCTCGGTGAAAGTTTTTACAGATGATATGACTTAGTGGTTTCCAGACTTGTCTGCACATTAGAATTACTGGAGATTTGCAAAATTCCAAAGCCCAGGCGAGACCTCAGACCACTCATTAATAAATCATACTTTCTGGGGATGGGGCGCAGGGCAGGATGTTCTGAAGGTCCTCAAGGGATGTTAATGTGCAGACAAGTCTGGGAACTGCTGGCAGAACCCAAAGCTGCTATCGATGGGGCTGAGCCACCTGCTCAAGTGTGCTGGCACTGCGGCGGGTGGAACACATCCGCAGCACAATTTTATAAACCAGATCAAGAGATAGCAACTAGATTGCCCATTTGCTCCAGTAATTCTAATCCTGGGAATTTATCCCATAGAAATAATTCTAAAATGGAGGGCAGCTATCTGAACAAATATACATGATAGCAAAATATAAAATTTTACAAGTAATTGAAAATAAGCAAAAAGCCCCAGAGAATTGTTAAGTAAATTATGATATATTCAGCTGATGGAAGTTTATGCAACTATTAAATGGTTATTGTGTAGAAAATGGAAAATAAAACTAACTGGAAAAAAGAAAACATAAAATGCATATTCCATATTAATAGATACACAAACTCTGTAGAAAGAGAAAGAAACTATAAGGGCTCCTCCGTGGGTGAGTGGTTAAACACACTGTGGCACCATCATGCTGTGGAAAACTACCCAGCCACAAAAAGGAAGAAACTATTGACACAACTTATGACCTGGACGAGCTCATGGATCTTAAGGGCGTCATGCTGAGTGAAAGAGCCACTCTCAAAGGCTTACAGACCATATGAGTCCATTTATGTAACATTCTCAAAATGACAAAATCATAGAGCCAGGGAACAGATCAGCGGCTGCCATAGGTCAGGCGGCAGGAGGGCGGGGCTGGGCTGGCCACTCGAGCAGCAAGGTCTTTGTGGAGATAGGACAGCTCTGTGTCTTGACTGTGGTGGTGGTTATGCAAACCCACACATGTGATAACATCACACGGAAGCACACACTCACACAAATGGGTGCATGGGAGGCTGGTAACATCTACGGCCTGTGGAAAGTACTAGTGACAATTTCCAGGTTTGATACTCTACTATAGTTACATTAGATTGGGTAAAACTGAGTGAAGGGTATACAGGACCTCTCTATACTATTTTTGTAAATTCCTGTGACTCTATAATTACTTCAAAATAAAAACTTGAAGAAAATACTCTAGAGAAAGAGAAAGAAATAATGAAATAAAATACACTAAATTTTAAATACTTACCACATCAAGATGGTAGAACTATTAATGACATAATTTTTTCTCATTTAAAATTCTCTTTTAAAATATTTTAGAATTGATTGTCTTTAAAATACAAAATCACTGTTGCATTATAATAGCTTTACATTCTACTTATTTAACCTAAAGCCTTGGCCCCATTCTCGGACAGACCAGGTGATTAGCTCAGTATTCGGCCACAAGCCAAGAGGCACAGAGTCTTCTCTTAACCTCAGAACTGCTGCTAATCACTGAAGTCATTCCACATAATGTTTATAACCACTAATAAGGGTAGCCCAGAATCAGGCACAGAACTACTCACCCTCAAAGATGGGGCAGATCTTCCTCCAGGCCGTGACGCCTCCTTGGCTAGTGTACTGGCCCAGTGCTGTTTCCAAAAGGAAGACAGGAATGCCACACGTGAAGAGGAAGATGAGGTAGGGGATGAAGAAGGCACCTGTGGGTAGAAAACAGGCCATCCATGGCCTGGCACTCTTCTCTCCATGGTCGGCATTTGCCTCCTCCCATGCCCACTGCACACTGCCAGCCAGAGTCCTGGGGGTGGGGAACATGCAAAACTGCAGGAGACGTCTCTCTGGACATCTGGAGCCACAGCAGGAATCTGAGTCACCAAGTTGCCCAGGATCGACACAGCTTGTGCTTCATTTCACTGTGACATTTCAACCTACGCCTACCAAGGTTTGCTCCCCACCAAACGTCACTTTGTGGCAATGGCAAGGGGCTCGTTAAATATGGATATCCAGGAGCACCAGCACAGCCCACAGTCCATAATTCTTTTCAAAGAAATGATTGCTAATAATGTCAGATAGGAGGCAGGCTGAAATGGGTTTCCCTTTAGTAATTGCTATGGTTTGAACATATCCCCCAAAGTTCAAGTGTTGGAAACTTAACTCCAATGTAACAGTGTAGGAAGGAGGGGCCTAGGAAGAGGTGATTAGATCAGGAGGGCAGAGCCCTCACAAACGCATACTGTTACCATGAGCTTGAGCGTGGGTGTGTTATGCAAGCAAGTCTGGCGCTCTCTCTTGCACGTGTGCTGTCTTGCCCTTCCACCTCTGGCCATGGGGTGACACAGCACAAAATCCCTCACCAGATGTGGACCCTGACCCTAGACTCCCCAGCCTTCAGAATTGCAAGAAATAAATCTCTGCTCTTTATAAATTACCCAGTCTCAAGCATTCTGTTATAGCAACACAAAACAGACTAAGACAACAATCTTTCTGCTTCTGTTTTCATGATCATTGGCTAAGACAAGATTACTGAAGCCAGAAATGCTGATATTTTTTTCAGCCACAGACTTTCATCTACTGGCAAAGTGGACAGAGGAACTCACAGGATCCAACACCAGGAAAGAGAGAGCTGTGTGGTGAGGGAATCGGATATCTGCAGAGGATCCTCCTCCACCTTTCACTGGCCAAGGACTGGTCACTGCAGAGGTGTGAGGAAACTACTTGGGGTGAGGGGAAGAACCACTCCCAAAGATTAACAGTGCGTACACAGTGCCTGTTCCCACAACCCAGGCTAAATAATCTCAAGATTCTCTGGGCAGAAGGTCATTTCCTCAGTAATAGGGAATAATTATCCCTTGACTGACCCTTCAGTCCTACCTAACAAATCTTAAATGTAAGATGCAAAAAGATCAACTAACTTCACTGATCCCACAATAAAGCTCAAGAATATTTGCATAAATACAAGAACATCTAGCAACAAATAAGGTACTATATTTGGCATACAATCAAAAATTACCAGGAAAGCAAAGAAGTGGCAAAACGTTACCCATAATGAGTAAATCAATCAATTGAACCTGACTCATAACTTTCACAGATGTTAGAATTATCGGATGAGGACATTTAAAAAGTTCTTATAACTGTATTGCATATGTTCCAAAAGTAAGATAGAGACATGAAAGATCTTGAAAACGATCCAAATCAAACTGCTAGAAATGAAAACTATGATGTGTGAGTTATAAAATGTACTGGATGGGATTAATGTCAGTAGACATAGCAGAAGAAAAGATTAGTGAACTTTAACCATAGTAGAAACTATCCAAAATAAAACACAGAGAGAAAAGGGAATGTTTTAAAAGAATGGATGTCACTATGCTCTGGGATAACTTTAAGTAGCCTAATGTACTTGTAATTAGAGTCCCTGAAGGAAATAAAAGGTTCAGAATTTTTTCGAGGTAACAGTGGCTGGAAATTTTGCAAATTTTATGAAAACTATAAACCTATAGATCCAAGAACCTCTACAAACACCAAGACAAAAAACATGAAGAAAACTAAACCAAGGCACACTATACTTCACATTATTGAAACCAGTGATAAAGAGTTTTTAGGCAGGGGCGGGGGGAAGACACATCTGTACAGAAGAAAAAGGACAACGATAACATTAAATTTCTCACTGGAAACAATGCAAGAGAGAAGAGAGTGACAGGGGACCACATTTATTAAAGTACTAAAGGAAAAGGCTGCCAACCTGGAATTCTAAACCCAATAAAAATACTGTTCAAAAACAAAAGGGAGGCCTGTAATCATGCCTGTAATCCTAGCACTCTGGGAGGCCAAGGCAGGCGGATCACTCAACGTCAGGAGTTTGAAACCAGCCTGAGCAAGAGCGTCTTTACTAAAAATAGGCCTGGGAAAGACCACATTCCATCCTAGGAAGGACTCATTCTGCCGGCCACCCTTCTCCAGAGGAGCACGCTCTGTGGTGTCACCTGCAACGTGCCAGCCAATTTTTTAAGATATAAACTGAGGATATTCCACCTGAGCAACAGAAGGGCGAGCTTCCATGGGCAGTGGCACACTGTAACCAGCATTGGCCTGACCAACAGTGGGCATTGAGTAGTTAGCTTGAAATGGCAACAAATTGTCATGCACTACAAAGTAGCTATCGCTTTTATATGAAGAAAAGTGCTTCTCATTTCTCTTTATTCTTTGGCGTCTACAAACACCATCAAGGCTCACGGCTGCCCTGCTGCCGCAGCCCTCTCCCTCCCTGCCGCCGTCCCCTCCAGGGCGTTCTGAGAGGTCATGCTGTGGCACACATGCTGCGGCCTCACAGGGTGGCTCCAGCCCAAGGTATTCTGGGTGCTGAGAAACTGAGTCTCTAGCAGCCAGGGTCCCAGCCACACCCACACTTCTGGCCCCTGCACCCAGCTCTCCCTGCGCTCTCTCCACGCTGTCTGGTCTACCCACCTACCATGTTCATGGCCTGTCTCCTCCTCTAGAATGGAAGTCCCACAAGGACAGGGAGGTGGTCCGTCTCGTTTACACATGTGCCCCAATCGCTCGGCACAATCCCTGGCATGTGCACGGTCAGGCTCCGGGCTCAGCCAGCTGTGTGCTGAGGCCGCCCACTGGGATTGCAGGAGGCCCGTCCTGGACAGCAGAGAGGGTGCTCGCCTCAGACAAACGAGGTAGGCATCCCCCGCCCCGCATCTCCCTGAAAAGCTTCCCTGTTGCTGCTGGTTTTAGACGGGGCTTCTTTAGACCACTTGGCCAGCTTCCCTGGTTTTCAACTGCGGTTTTCAGATAGCACTGTTAATACTATGTTCCATCATAGTCTTCCCTCAACCCTTCCCTGCTCTGGAGCTCACTTCTAATTAGATCTACCAAATGTTAAAGCTGGAAGGAACCAAAAAGACCTCACTTATATTTTTAGTTTGGAACTAAAATTATGCTTTGGGGACTTTTTCATCCCTGAGCTTCCCACTGGACAGATACTACTACTAACAAAGTTCCTATATTGGCCTCCCTTGACCCCCAACAGAAGTACTTGTGTGAAGCTGTGGATTCAGAGAAAGGCCCAGCAGTGGGCTGACAGGACACAGGACCAGAGTGTGGTACAGCTGGAGCACCCCAGCATCCTTCTCCAGCCCCAACCTGAGAACCAAGGCTTTAAACAAAATCATGGAACTAGGAGGAATGGAGTCAAACCAATCCAAACGTCTCCATTCTCCCACATCAGCAGCAATGTGTCTGCTCAGAAAGAGGCATCAGGGCTGGGCGCAGTGGCTCACGCCTGGAATCCCAGCACTCTGGAAAGCCGAGGCGGGAGGATCGCTTGAGCTCAGGAGTTCGAGGCCAGCCTGAGCAAGAGTGAGACCCTGTCTCTACTAAAAATACTTAAAAAATTAGCTGGGCATGGTGGCACATGCCTATAGTCCCAGCTACTCGGGAGGCTGAGGCAGGAGGATCGCTTGAGCCCAGGAGTTTGAGGTTGCTGTGAGCTAGGCTGACGCCACGGCACTCTAGCCCAGGCGACAGAGTGAGACCCTGTCAGAAAGAAAGAAAGAAAGAAGAAAGAAAGAGGCATTAGTCTCTACCTTGGCAAAGAGATGGACAACCAGGTGAAGCGCTAGGGCCATCTCTGTAGCAGCTTGCTGTGCTTGGGTGGGGGATGGGGGGAAGGGAGGGCGTTAACTGACAACAGAAAGGTTAAAGTGCTGGGAACACCAAAAAACAGAAAAATAGGCAGGTCTAGGTCCCTCTGCAGACCGGACTGTACGAATCTGTGAACGGCTGCCCTTACCTAGGCAAAGGAGCCTTTCATTAATTCAGCCAGGGCCCAGCATGACTCATGCCCTTCAGAGCAAACCTGGGCATATGCTGGGCTCAGAGCCCCTCAGAACACTCCGCACAGCTGCTGCGGCGGTCAGCGAGTGGGGCAGAGGAGCGCCAGGGCCCTGTGCTTGGTCAAGGGACGAAATCATGGGTGGTGGTGTGAGGGTTAAATAAGAGACCGTGACTGGTCCGCAGGGCCCCTGAGAAGTTCTCGTCCCAATCTTGTCCTAATCACATGCGGGAAGGCAGGGCCTCGCCGGGGAAGAAGCCACAGCAACCACCATGCCACCTCCACCTCCCACACAAGCACCCACCCACGTGGAAAGCCCAGGCGGCGGGTGCTCTCCCCTCCCTGGGCTGCCTTCCGACACAAGACAGCCAGCACGTGCCCAGGCTGCGCAGACCCACCGGACAGCCTGGTAGAGCCTGGCCCCCACGTTGCCAGACAGATGGGACGGGGAGAGCCGCACTCTTGTCACTCTCCCTTAACAGCCCTTTCTCTAGCCCGCAGCTCTGCATTGGACCTTCGACCTCGAAAGCCCTCTCCCCCTCCCCCTCCCCCTCCCCCTCCCCCCTCCTCCTCCTCCTCCTCCCCCTCCTCCTCCTCCTCCTCCTCCTCCTCCTCCTCCTCCTCCTCCTCCCACCATCCCTGCTAATTCCCAGGCCAAGCTTTACCCAATTCCAAAGAGGCTTGGGGAAAGCTTCTCACCTTCTAATCCCTTTGCCATGTGAGGAGCTAAGCTGGCTTCCAGGTTCCAGACACAGAGTCCCAGCGCCCGGCCCAGTGCCCTAGACCCCTGCTTGTGCCCTGGGCCAGCCCCGCTCTCCACCAATTCTGCAGAGGAAGAGCACTCAGGCCTGAATTCCTGAGCAAGCACGTGGAGCGCCCAGGGCGAGGCAAGAAGGGGAAGACCTCCCCTCCCCTCACAGCGCAGACCGAGCAAAGTCCTGTGATTCCAGGCCACTGGCCAGAAAGTCCTAGGAAGAAAGGACATTCCCATCCCTCCGGACCAACACATGTTAACCTCCAAGCCCAGGGCCAATGCCTGATTGCCACAGACCTGGGAACAAGACTCTACGGGCCCAGAGCAGCTCCCTGTGCCCGGGTTCCTCCCCTCCGTATCTGTGCCTTCTCTCCCAAACCACTGCGAGACTCAAGCCTGATGCCTTCAGGGGCTTCTTGTCCCCTGCAATCCTGGGCCCATGAAGTGGCCTTTCCCCTCAGCATTTCCCTGAGGACGCCCCTGCAGGCCACACTCCAGCCCAGGCCACAGCCTCACCACAAAGCCAGGCCGGGAGCCCCAACCTCATAAGCTTCACCCACCAGCAAGGAGGTGCTCTTCATCCACTGGTCCACGGAGCCTCCAGGGCCTCCATGGGGACGTGGAATTCCCTGAATGTGGGTTGGTGGTTGCAAAATTACTGCCACTGCCGTGGGTAAATAGCAAAGTTACCCAGGGGGCTGGAATGCAGGGGCATGAACTCAATAATGACATGGTAAAGCGCTAACGTGAATGCTCCCCCACAGCACACACGTGTGCACGTGTGTAGTGGGACATTTTTAAAGGAAGAGCCACTGGTGTCAAAGGGAGGTTGGGTACTGGACGGTTTAGGGAAAGTCAGGGCACCAGTGGAGTAGACACAGGCCAAGGCTGAGGAATCTTAAGACCACAGAACAGTCTGGTATTAACGTCTTCGCCAACATAGCTGCTATTTATTCCGTACTTTACACACATTGTCTCTGATCCTTATGACAACCTTGAAAGGTAGGCATTATTATATCAACCTACATGAACAGCAACTGGAGCTCTGAGAGAGAATTAGCAGAGCCAGAATCCAGACTCTGATGCACCAGGCTCCAAGCTGTCGTGTGTATATGGCACCATGCTATAAAAGAACGAGCCCCAGGAAAGCCCGTAGCCTATCTAGGACTCAGTCTCCTGCAATGTCCTTAGTGACTCTGAGTCCTTCTGACTGCAGCATTCCGTGTGTCTACAAGGCTCCCCGAGGGACAGGAAGGGCAGGAGATGGAAGTATCCTCCTTCTAGAGGTGGGTGGGGTGGCGCAGTGGCTCTCACCTCCCCCATTTTTGTAGCAGAGATAGGGAAACCTCCAGACGTTGCCTAAGCCAATGATCTCCCCGGCCACTGACAGCACAAACTCCATCTTGTTGTTCCAGTGCCCCCGCTCCACGGTGCCATCTTCCTCCGCCTTTTCCACGACTGGATACACTGGCTTTGTCTCTCCATTACTGGCTGCGCCTGGGATTCTGTTATCCATTCCACCTGGAAAGCAAGCGGGATGCTCTGTGACTGTTGGGAAGCCTGAAAGGAAAGCCTTCCCTCCCTTCGCCAGCACACTCCCAGGGATCAGTGCCCTGGAAGAGGGTGACTTCCTCCTCCCTTCTCAGCGGACAGGCCCTCCTTAGCATCTCTTACGGGCAGAGGCCGGGCAATGGCTACCGAGAGCATATGTCCCGTTCCTGTTTCAGGAAGAGTGTTGACATCAAAGGACAGACTTGCTCCCAGCACACAGGTTCTCCCGGACTGGGGCTTGTGGACATGGAAGCATTCTCGTGACCCCAGTGCCGTGCAAGTTCTCCTGCAGCCTTGTCTGCAAGCCTGGGCGCTGTTTCTTTACGCTGTGTGCTGGGGGCCACCGGGAGGATGGGACTTTACAGACCCTCAAAGCACCACTAATTCCTTGCAGGAATTTACTCAAAGGACATAATTGTGACTGTGAGTAGAAGATTTGGCATTAAGGATGTTTATTGCTTATCACAGCAAAAATTAGAAAGCACACAAACATCCAAACATGGTAGATAGGTTAATAAATTACGGCACATTCCTACAATAGACTATTGTATAATCATTAAAAACTATGTTGCAGAAAAAAGGATATTGAAACAAAAGGATGTTCACAATATATGAAGCGAAAACCATACATAGGATATGATCATGCCTCACAGATATTTTATAAAGTATTTATATGCATTGAAAGGTTAGGATATCCACCAAAATATTTCTCTTTCAATGTTGGATTATAGGAATATTTTCTTTACCTATATTTTCTACATTTTTATCAAAGAACATGTTTTATTTTTGTAATATAAAAATAAACGCCAGTGTTTTGGTGTGGGGCTGTCCTGAGCATTGTAAAAAGCCAGTTTTTAAAACACCCTGTCAGAGGAATGAGAGCGGCCAGGCGGGCCCAGGGCCTGCGAGAGGGGCGAGGCCTCTGTCCAGGGGCTCTCTCCACCTCTCTCTGACGTCAGCATAAGAGGAAAATGAACGGTGGGTTCTTTTTCTTTTTGGTGACGACAAATGCAGGTGTCTGTCCCAGTGGAGAAGACAACACAAATGAAGAGAGCCGCAGTGCAGACCTGCCTGTGGGAAACGGCCTGTGCCAACTGCCCCGGGGAGGGAGGGTGAGCCCGGCCTCGGCTCGTGCCGGGGGCAGCTGCTGTGGACGAGGTGCCTCCTGCAGTCCTCACAGCCCGCTGTGTAAGCGCCAGTCTTGCCTCCACTTCGTAAACAAGGAGGCTGCAGCTCAGAGAGGTTAAACAAGGTGACTCTGCCACGTAGCCGGGACATGGGTGGCTCTGCCCCTGCTCTTTCAGTTCCACCCGCTCCATCCCACTGGCCACCTAGCTTCATCAGCACGTCTAGTCTAAGCATCTTCTAGCGACTCCCCTCATTTTATACGGCAGTCCCTTTTCTGGAGAAGTGGGTGGGTGGACTTTTCTCTAGACTTCAAGCCAAGTTCATGCTAACAGAACTTTCTCAGTGGGAGCCAGGCTCCTTTGGTTCTGCCTCCCACTTGGGCTACCCGAGGGATCCAGGAAGTTAGAAAGTCAGGGAACAGTAGGCATCTTTGCTTATTTGATAAATTAGGGAATGGGCTCCGAAGATTGTTTGTGGGCTCCAAAGGAGACACTGAAGCCATTGGTCCCAAGTGGGTTCCTCGGTCCTTTAGAGAAGGTTGTCTAAGACAGATGCTAGCTCTGGGCCTCCCCTTGCATCGGATGGGCGTCTCCGACTGGTGGAAAGCCACCCTCGCCCCTTCACGCTCCCAGACCTAAAGGAAACAGCCCTCTCCTTGGCCCTCAGCCTCGCTGTAGCTGTGGAGGTAGCACGTTGCAGTTGAAAAGACACGAGCTGTAGACTCAGACAAGTCTGTGTTTTCTCTCATACCACTGCCTGGCTTCAGGGAAGTTCATGAATGACTCCGAGCCTTAGTGTGCTCATCTATAAAAGTGGGGATGATAGGATATACTTGGCCATAAGGATTGGATGAGGACACACACACATCCACATTCACACACACTTGGTGGAATAACAGGCACTCAAATTTTTACTTTCAATCTTGTCAAAGAATTGATCCTCTCATTTCACAGAGAAGAAAGTCTTCATTTTCCTAGAATCAAGCCCAAATGTCTTTCCTCTCAATCTAGGGTTCTCTTTTTCCAAATTGCACTTATCCCTTAAGTGAACACCTTCCCAAGTTTCATAAAGTGAAGAAAATAGCACACAGTCTTTGCATATGCACACATAAATGTCAGAAACGTATTTTCTAGGAGAGGAGAAAAGAGAAAAAGAGAAGAAAGCATTCCGAACCTTTCTGAAGTTGCTGCCAGAGGTCCAGTCAGGAGAGAAGAATTATCTAAGGGGGAAGGGGAAGGTGCTGGCTATTTAAAGTGTGGCTGAAGAACGCCTCTGTGGCACTTGTAATTCTAAACTTGGCCCAGCCCACATTCCACCCTCCTGCTTCCCCTCCTCTGTTCTCCCCTCCCCTCACCACGGAGGACCCACACAGGAGTGATTTCACAGCCTGGGGCGCGTGCCCTGCAGGTCTGGCCAGCTGCTGGTGAGCTTATCAACAGCGAGCTGTCTTCCCTGCAGCTCACATGGGCTCCCTTCTTGGTCACCTGGAGTCTCTCTGCAGGGATCCTGCCTTCCACACCTTTCTCCAACGCAAGTGCTCCTACAAATCCATCCAGAATAGTTGTTTCTTTGGTCAGGTGCTGGTTAGATTCATTTAAAAGCACATTTATCTTACCCTTTTGCAGTTTACAGTCTGGAATGGTCAATGATTTAGAACAAAGATACACAGATTACAGAATTCCAAGAAGTCAGAAAAACTTCCTAAACATACATACATGCACACACTTATATACATATAGAAAAAATCTGGAAAAATCTAAATGGTTAATAGCACTCACATTTGGAGAGTAGGATTGGGATCAGGAGATGGCACTCATGGAGATTTTTCACTTTTGCCCTTTAAGCTTCAATATTGCTTGAATTTTTAAACGATAAGCTAGAATTTTTTAAAATAATTTTTTAAATCAAGAGAGGAAAGGAAGTTTCAAGGTTTAAAACAAAGCAAAGCCCCAAACCCGCCGTAAGTGAAGGAGTTGGTGGCGAGTGTGCGGCAGAGGCCATCGAGGGAGTCCGGCAGCTGTGGAGTGTGGGGTCATTCACGAGCTTCAGGGCAGAGCCGGGGCAGTCCCAGCTCAGCCACCTGCCGACCTGCAGTGCAGTGGCTGAGTCCTGCTTCCACGCTTTCTAGCTTGGGATCTGGAGCAAGGTAGTTACCACAGCAAGCCCTGGAATGGCAGCTGCCATTTACGCTTACAGAATTGCTCGCAGTGAGCAGGGAAGTCTTCCTGAAGGGCATGAGATTGAGCTAGGCAGAGAGAGGCTGGGCTGGGCAGATGGTGAGAATGGGTTACTCGGTGGCGGGGAGGATGGCTGAATGAGGTCATAGCAGTGTGGAAATGTGCCTGATAGGACAGAGAGGAGTACAAAGGAAGGTAAAGCAGAGATTCTAGGGTGGATTCTATTTCTTTGATCCCTGTCCACTTCTAGGGCATGGGGCAGGGAAGTTGATCCCTTGGGAGCTCCCTACACAGCTTCCTGGAGACGATTATTCTTACATTTCGGCTTCCCCTTTTCCTCTCCCCTTTGCACTGTCCGTCTGTTAGATTTCACTGTGGAAATCAATAGACCTACAGGGTCCCCTGAAAGAGGCTGCAAACTCGTGCAAAAAAGCCCATCTTCAAAGCAATGCTATTGGCTTCCATTTTTGCTTATGGTTGAGTGGTACTGACCAATGGCCTGATTGAGCCACTGAGCACTATAAATCTTGGCATTTGTAATCTAAAATTATCAGTTACCTGGAGTTGACTTGGGGCTCAAATTCAGTATTCCGAGAAGCAGAGACACCAGGCAGCCTTTGGCGCTGTAGCACAGCCCCTCAGTTTCCTTGCACAGGCAGCAGCGAGTGCGCTCAGATTTCAGGAGAGACTCTCAGTAAGCAGGACATCGTCAGGCTTATCTTGGGTTGGTTTTGAGCTGCTGTTCTTGTATTAAGGTACGTTTGGTTTTACCTGTCCATCCCTTTGTTTTTATATAACTGCTGCCATATCACCATTTTGATTGCTATGTTATTCTTCTCCTAATCTTTGCTATCTTCAATCTCTTTCTCCCTATAAAGTGGGAATGGATACAGTAGGTCCTTTGACCTGCTTGGGTTGACCAAAGTAAAAAAAAAAAAAAGGGAAAACAGTGGAGAACCACTGGCAGACAAGTGTTGGTGGCAGCCCCTGCAGCTCCATGCCTGGGGTCCAGGTAGGCCGGGCAGCCCTGTGTCTACCTCACATTGCCATCATCCTCTGGTCTCCTGGGTGCAAGGTCAAAAAACCCGAAAACAGGTAATACCAGAATCAGTATGCACCAGTTCTTACGAAAGAGGTCGCATAAGTTTTAAGACTCACTAAAGATTGTCGGTGAGGATGACCAAAGGCCGTCTTCCCAAAACAGGATTGTGTGAAACAGAGTAAACCGTAGAAAAAGCAGGCCTAGAATGTCTTGCTTTGTATCAAACTGATCCTGGGCATATTTAAATGTCAATATCCCATATTATACACCCCAAACCATTTTTTGTCTCTACTAGGAGTGGAACAAGAACAAATAAATTTTAAAAGAAACATGATTTGTTTCAAAAAGAACATTGCTGAGCAACATCAATTTCAACACTGGAATGGTGGTGAAGGAAGTTGGGGGTGCTTCTCCTCTGGAGATCTTTAAATTAAGAAGTGTAGTTCTGTTTACCTACAGGGTCAGAACTATGCTGACTTTTCAAATATCCCACTGAAAGAAAAGAAAGGAGCAAGCAGAATAACCTAAACAAATTCTGGCTTGTTGGAACCGAACAATTGAAGCAACAAAATGAATAATGATAGTATTGGATTATAGCCCGAAGAACAAAACTCACTCATGAGTTCATGCTAAAATAAATAAATAATCAATTAACCACTTTGGTACCAGCGTCGACTGTAGTCGACAGCCACAGATGAACGTGCACAGCGACTTTAGCCAACAGCCGTGATATGACTTTTCTAATTTTTCATTTATCAAAATAAAATTGTGAACATTTAAAAATAACGTAATGAAAACATATATGTATATGTTACCTATTCTGATTACATTACAAGTAAAGCTGCCTGTAAAGTAAAACGAGCTTTCAGTGCTTTCAAGCTTTCCTCATCACACAAGAGCAAAACGGATCCGTTGTCAATGCACAGCACACACTGCCGTGCGGACTGTGAGTGCCGCTGTGGGCGAGGCTTCGCGGCCGGTGAGCACTGTACCGCAGTGGTTAAATTAATAAACTAGGGAGAAAGGACAGTTCTTCCTTACGGTGGAATTACAGTTCACAAAGGAAAGAGATGGAAAAGCACCATCTAACAAATGCACTGTAATAATTGTTGCAGACAGATCTACTAGGGAACACTAAAATTAGTATGTAGAACTGATTTCTAATTTGAGGTGGAATAGGATTTACATAGTCTCATAGAATCTCCCCAAGATACTTATTAACTACAAAGGAAAAAATAATAACTTTGGAGTAGAGAAACCAGGCAGAAAACACCTTAACCATGTAACCAAGGTCAGTATCACCAGTAATAAGATATTACCAGGTTTAAGACATCTCAATATCCGTATCAGGAACCATGTGGTTTGACGTATTACTACTAAGAAGGACACAACATTTCTGTGGTATTCTTGCCAAAAATGCAGTTCAATCACAAGAAAACATGAGACAAACCCAAACTGAAAGGCATTCAACAAAATAAGTGATCACCACTCTTCAAAATTGTCAAAGTCACAAAAGACAGGAAAGACTGAGGAACTGATTTAAGCTGGGGGAGACAAAGGAAAAATCACGACTCAATGCAATGTGGAGTCCTGGATAGGTCCTAGATAGGATCCTGGCATGAAAAGAGACATTAATGTAAAAAACTGGTAAAATCTGAATTAGGCCTTTAGTTTAATAGTACTCTACCAGCATTACTTTCCTAGTTCTGACAATTGCACTGTGGTTATGTAAGATGTCAACATTAGGGAAGCTGGCTGAAACATACACGGAAACTCCCTGTACTCTTAACCTTTTCTGTAACTCTAAAATTAGCTTGAAATTAGGTGGTTTGCTGGGGTTTTGTAGGATTAGGGCTTACTCGCTGGCCGCTGCAGTCCAAGTACTTGCCCTGCTGTGTAAAGTTCTGGGATGTTACACGTAGAAACCAGAGGTGCCACTGAAAACTTTGGGGACTTTTCTCTTGTGTTTGATTGCAGATAGGATAATAAACCCCAACTCTACAAGCCCAAGGCCTTAAAGAAACAAAACTTATGACAAAAAATATTGATAACAGCGATCATCACCATTACTAAGGATTCTCAAGCACTTCCACTGTGCCAGGAACTGTGCTCCATCCCATTTTGCCCTAGAACCAAGCTGTGGCACAGGAACTACTGCTACGACCGTCCCTCAGAACCAAGC
>VBSM01003218.1:7041598-7054393 GCA_008086735.1 Cheirogaleus medius | reverse complement strand
ACCGTCCCTCAGAACCAAGCTGTGGCACAGGAACTACTGCTATGACCGTCCCTCAGGCGGAAAAGCAGAGGCTGAGAGAGAGTGAAATCACTGGTGCAAGGTCATGTGATGTTCTGATAAATGGTGAAGCAAGGATTTGAACTCAGGTTCAATTCTATGGTCCACGATTTCTTACTAACATGCTACACTTTAACTCTAGGGGTGGGTGGTGGGTAAGAAAAAGGCCATAAATCGCAACTCTTGTACTGTGTTTCTTTTGGCTATTGCTGGCCTATGGGATTAAATGTTACTTTCTTAGGAAAGAAATGAATAATGGAAGGCCGGGTGTGGTGGCTCAGGCCTGTAATCCTAGCACTCTGGGAGGCCGAGGTGGGCGGATCGCTCAGGGTCAGGAGTTCGAAACCAGCAAGAGCAAGACCCCGTCTCTACTAAAAATAGAAAGAAATTAATTGGCCAACTTAAAATATATAGAAAAATTAGCCAGGCATGGTGGTGCATGCCTGTAGTTCCAGCTACTCAGAAGGCTGAGGCAGTAGGATCGCTTGAGCCCAGGAGTTTGAGGTTGCTGTGAGCTAGGCTGATGCCACGGCACTCTAGCCCGGGCAATGCAGTGAGACTCTGTCCCCCAAAAAATAAATAAATAAAATAATGAAAATGACAAGAAAAATGTGGCTTTTTAAATTAGATTTTAAAACTCTAATTAGAAGGCTCTCTTTCCTATCCCAATGTGTTCTATAATCCTCTCTTGCTACTCTGCCCTCCTATCAAGGGAAGAAAAATCATACCTTTTCTCTAACTCCAGAAAAGTAATTGTAGTTATTTTTCAGTGGTATCCAGTTTTTTCCAATCCCTATTCAACTGATTTCCTGTCTGATTCCCAGAGTATGAGAGAGTTTGCAACATTTATATAACCAGTCCCAGCAGTAAGCGCCTGGCTGATCAGGTTGGCAGCGGGGTTCTGAGCCAATGGGAATGCGCCACACCCTGATGCTGTTGGCTATGCTGAGGGGATTAGGGCAGAGTGACCACATTTAAAAAGAACAAGTTCAATCGTCGGACAGTCTTTTCTCCTAAATATTTTCAAAACTGCCGCAGGACCTTATTTGTGACGAGCAAGACAATGTACTGATGCACTGATCGTTTGCTTGATTGATGTGGGCTGTAAAAGGTGGCTGAATCTCATCTCTCTCTGCTGGTGACTCTTTTCCCAGTCGGGGGAGGAGAGGGGACCCAGAGGGAACATGACTTTCTAGCTCTCACCTGCCCTGTTTTCCCTGAACAAGAACAAAAGAGACAGGACGCACTCAGAGCCTGTCGCGTCAATGCCCGCGAAACTCACCTGGAGTCAAACGAGCCGAGTCTGTTGCTCATGGCTGCAAAGGAGAATGCACAGGACGGAAACCGCCACATCTCTGTGCGAGGCTGTGGGCAAGGCTTTATCGAGGGATGGACTGGTGTTTGGTGACTTGAAGAGGGTTCGAGAAGCAGGGCTCTGCTCCAGATTGGATTGGATGCTGTCAGGAAGCGGGGATAATTTTACGATTGGGTTTCTTAATGGATTTTATCTAGAAGGCAGGAAGAATGAAGCGAAGCTACAAACGGTGACTGTGAGAAGTCACTTGCAGTAGCCAGCCTAAGGGGATGTTGGATCATCGCTGTGGTTTGGACAATGTTCATGTTTCTCTCTCTGTTCAGACGCAATCACAGAGCGGTCTTGTCTGGTGCCGACGTTCAACAGCAGCACACCAGGCCACCTGTGTCCGCCTAATGGGTGTCAGTCCAATTAGCTGTCAGAGGCCGCTTTTCTGTTTCTCAGCCATGATAGCCACACACGCTCAGAGAAGGGAGCTGAGATAGCGGAAGGCAGTGACTCGCTCCAGGGAGAGGAAGGAACCCACACTGATTCCCAGGGCCGCTGGCTCTCACCTCCTCTTTCCCATTGTCAAGGCTGAAGCAACTCCACCTTGGATGCCGATCTGCCGTGCCGACTCCTGATTAACCCAGTTCCGGAACGCCTCTGAGATTTCCACTTTATGTATTATTCCTGCGTAGGAGCAGGGGCTTACTGTGAGTCCTACCCTTAGGTCAAAACAGTTTTGATGTTATCCACAAATTACCAGCTATGACGTGCACAGCATTCTTGTCTTTTCTGGGAAGGTTCCCTATAGAGCACATATGCCCTTTTCCTATAGTATATAAACCCTGGGTCTGGGGGCAACAGCACAGAGACCTAACTGTTGAGTGACTGCCCAAGACCACGCTCCTGTCCTTACGTTCCCCAGTAAATCATCCTCTACCAACAAAGTGGACGTCAGCCTCGTTCTTTGCTTTCTCAGTTCCTTCCACTTTTTTGGGTGGCTTTGTATATATGGCTCTTTCAAGAAACAACTATATTCTCCATCCTTCACACTAAGCCCACTTCCAACTTTCCTCACTCTTGTTGTATCTTACCCCTGCTTCCTCTGTTAAAAAAGATATGTTTTTTTCTAGCATAGTTTGACATCATTGGGCAATTTTGCTCCCAATTCTTCCGTAAGATTACAATTTTAAATTTTTTGAGTCAAAAATTAGAAAGCATTGACTGGGCGTCTGCAGGAACCTTGTTTCCATAGGCCTCATGTCAACTAGAAAGCACAAGACTGTAAGGGGCTGACGGTGAGAAAGCGTTGCTAACCCTACTTTTGCATTTCTATCTCACCTGCTCCAGCCGATCGCCTGCTTTATTAAGAGTTTTGCATCACGGCGAATGGCCGTGCCCGTGAGCATCATAGCCCTTCCACCCTCCTGGCTTCCCTCTCCTCTCTGACCTTCCTCCTCTCCAGACAGACTCTTTTTCTCAAGGGCCCCAAAAGATGTCCTCTTTGATCCTGGCTCTCCAGGCATGCCCTCCTTTGTTCACTCCCTTTTCAAATTCTGTTTTCTAAGACCCAACTCGAACCCCGCACTTCCCAGGAAGTTATCACTAGTGACTCAGCTGTCCCCCGTGCTCACCGCCTAGCCCGGCAGCCAGTCCCCATTGTCCTCTGATGGGTTCCAGCGCAGGCGTCTAGGAACTCCTTCAGGGGAAAAAAGCTCCGTTTTCTCTATTCCCAAGGAATACAATGGGCTGAACACTAGTAGGTGCTTAATACATTTTTGCCAACTGACCAGTGTCAGGCTTCCACGCCAGGCCAGCACGCAAGTGTGCGCACTAGGGACGGAGGGAAATAAAGGTGCGTGTGCTCTTCTTCCCAGGTGTACAGCTCACATGTTTTTCAAGACAAAGTCAAGGCTGTCAGAATCTCAGTGCCTCTCACAGAGTGGATGTTAGTGAGAGGGACAGCTTGCCCAGGAAACTAGGAGTATGTGGTCCCTTCCTAGGAAGTGATTCCCAACACTGATAGTGGTCGGAATTGCCTGTAAAGCTATATAAATTTATATATAGCTATATATCTATCTTGATTTATATACGTATTACAGATACTTTACATATAAATTTATTGTCTGGGCCCCACCTAAGATTTTGATTTAGTATCCCTGGGGTGGGGCCCCGATGGCTAGCTATGTTTTGAAAGCTCCAAAGGTGATCCTGATGTACAATCAGGGCTCAAAACTACCGCAGCTGAAGAAGGCATCGAAGCTGCCTCTAAAGAGACCCCGTCCTGAGTACCCCAAGAAGCTAAGAGTCTGCCATCTACTCAAACCATTTCCAAGTAGCAAAATGGCACAGCCCACGCAGTGCCCCCCAAATCACATAACGCTTGGCAAGACTGTTTATCTCCACTCTCAGCCCAGCAGTTCTCAATCTTGGTTACCCACTGAAATCACCTGGGAAACATTAAAGGAATTACTGATGCTTGGTTCTCCGCCCTGAATATCCTAACTTAATTGTTCTGAGGTGTAGCTTGAACATTAAGATTTTTTTAAAAAGCTCCCTCGATGTCTCTCGAGGGCAGTTAAATTTGAAAACCTCTGTAGCCTAAATTCTCTTGCTGCTGTTAGCTAATTTCTCATTCTATCCTCGGGGAAGATGTACTACATCTGGTCTTATATTTCAAACTCTTTTTCAAAGCCACCCTGAGCCTATGCTTCTCCAAGATAAATAATCCCAAAGCTTTTTATCTTTCCTAAGAGCTCTTCCTTCTGGCCCCACCCACTGTTTTCGTTGCCCCCCTCTGGAAGAGCACCAGGCTGCTGACATCCCAGTTGAGCCACGTGTCCCAGACCTGCTCGGGCACTCACGCTGCACACCTGCTGGCTGGCAGCGGCGTGTCTGCCTCGACAGTGCTCTGCATCGCCAACTGAATTCTCGGTTTCCACCAGTCACGAAATTCAGCGATTGAGAGGACTCTACCTACACAGCCCTAGACAAAGAGGCGGAAGCCTAAGGGAGGTCCAGTAGCCTGCTGTTGGAACAGGGCGGCTTTCCAAGGAGTCCTGCAAGGCGGCCAATGAATGGAGAGGCTAAAAAAAAAAAGCAGGGCTGGGGAATAAATTGAGAATGAGAACAAATTTCCGTGTGATGAAAAAACTGTATGACTTGAGAAGCAGAACTCCAAAATTCTGATCTTGGATATGACCCTAATCAGCCACAGAACCCAGACGCCCCATTTCACCTTTCTCTGCCTCAGGTTTTCATACGTAAAATAAGAGGATGAGACTGGGTCACCTCTGGGTTCCACCTCAGTTCCCCAGCCCCTCACAGGCTCTGGCCAAGAAAGGAGGCAGCTGGTCCGTGCGATCACTCACCTTCCACATGCTCCGCCCAGGGTCCTTTCTCCGAGTAACTCTAGTCACGCCAAGAGTATTACCCTCCCGATTCTGACCGTCAACGATTACAGTCGAGACCTAGCACCACTGGACTGACGCCTCCTGAAGACAGCACAGTGCCGTCTTCTGAGCACAGATAAAAGTCCAGGGGCCCGGCTCACCCAGCAGATGTTTAAAACATGTAAATGTGTTAAAGATATTTTCCTTAATCTCCAAGAATTATAGTTCTAAACAATAATGACCAGAATAATTAATATTCCCCATTCATCAACAATCGTACCTACCAACACTCAACACCACATAAAGTCGTCAATATTAGCAGTCATGGCACTGTTGCAGGCACTTTCACATACATTCTCTCATTTGGTCTTTATTGACAATGCAGAAAGATTGGCATAATCCCTATTTTAGGTAAGAAATTGAGCCTCATACAGAGGAAAAGCAAAGTGCCCAAGACTCCAGGGCTACTAAGTAACACACCTAAGGTTGGAATTCAGGTATCCCCTGGATCCCTCTTCTTCACCCAGCAGAGGCAGACTTATCTTGAAGTTCTAAAAGCTTAAAGGCTGGGCGCCTGTAATCCTAGCACTCTGGGAGGCCGAGGCGGGTGGATCATTTGAGCTCAGGAGTTCGAGACCAGCCTGAGCAAAACAAAGACCCCGTCTCTACTAAAAATAGAAAAATTAGCTGGGCATGGTGGCACATGCCTGTAGTCCCAGCTACTGGGGAGGCTGAGGCAGAAGGATCGCTTGAGCCCAGGAGTTTAAGGTTGCTGTGAGCTAGGCTGACGCCACAGCACTCTGGCTGGGGCAACAGAGACTCTGTCTCAAAAGAAAAAATAATAATAATAATAAAAGTCTACATTCATGGTCATGTTCAAATATTCTCAATATTAAGTGAAAGAAACAAGTTACAAAGCAATACATAGAGTGTGATCTCATTTGTGTGAAGGTGTACATATTTGTATATATGCATACATAAATACGCACAGAGAGTTGTCTGAAAGTAAATTCATTTAAACTTTAACAGTGGTCATTTTGGGGTGGAGGATGATTTTTCATCATTTCTTTTCAGTTTTTTTTAAACAAATGTGTATGCACTATTTTTTATAAAACAAAAAATATATTTTCCAGGAAAAGTTTTGGAAATATTAGTGTATCTTTAGAACAAAAGCCTATTATGTGCAGAGAAGCTAATCAGACAGCAAAACATCTAGTGAAGAAACACCAATGTGAAAGATGCTTAAAAGAAAGGAACTTGAAGGAGGGAATCAACACCAATATGAGCAGTCAGCACTGGAGACCACCCCAGGGAGAATGCTAGTGAGGTATCTTCCAGCACTGTTGATTTATGAGCTAAAGGGGGAAAAAAGCAGACTATAGAGCTTTTAAAATAACTTGGGGAAAGAATGGGAGGCAATTTTGAATATGGTACCAAAATATATAAAGGGAAAAATAGAATGGTCTATTAAGTTTCCATTACTAAATTAATGATCTTTGTCATACTGGTGATGGATGGATACACTGGCCTGAGTGGGAGCCATAAATATGAAAATATATAAAATATCCTTAACATACATAGTTCTTAAAAATCATTAAGATTTCTGGGTCCGGCAAAGTGACTCATGACTGTGATACTAGCCCTCTGGGAGGCCAAGGCAGGAGTTTGAGACCCCGCCTCTACAAAAAATAGAAAAATTAGCCCGGCATGGTGGTGCTTATCTGTAGTCCCAGCTACTCGGGAGGCTGAGGCAAGAGGATTTTTCAGCCCAGGTATTTGAGGTTGCTGTGAGCTGTGATGACTGCACTCTAGCCCAGGCAACAGTCCTTGTCTCAAAAAAAAAAAAAAAATTAAGATTATCTCAAAAAAAAAATTGATTGCTCATAATGCATTTAGAACTGTGGTTCTCAACCCTAGTTACATATTTAAAACAGCTGGGAGCTTTCAAAAAATCCTAATGCTTAGGTCTAGAAGCCTGGGCAACATAGGAAGATTCCATCTCTCCAAAAACCAAAAAAATTAACCGGGCAGGGTGGCGCATGCCTGTAGTCCCAGCTACTCAGGAGGCTGAGGCAGGAGGAGATCTTACAGCCCAGGTGTTTGAAGTTGCACCCCAGGCTGGGTCACAGAGACTCTGTCTCCATACACACATAAATAATACACAAGTGGAAATGTTTACCAGTTGTTTAAAAAGCTCAGAAAGCAAGCATGGGCCAGTGACACTGATTTGGGAATCATCTGGATAAAAGTGGTAACTGGGAGCGGACTAGGGCATCCATGGTATATAGAGGAGCGCCCCTGCTGACCTCATTTTAAGGAAAGGAGGCTGATTAAAGAGCAGCTAGAGAGAAGAAAAATTAGGGAAAGGTATGGCCAAGAAGCCAATGGAGTTTTTACAAGAGAGTAAGCCATAGTGTCAAATGCTGAAGAGACGTCAAGTAAAAACTGCGGTGTCTGCTGGGTTTAGCAATAAGGAGTTCGTCGATGACTTTAGTAGGAGTAATCTCTGGAATGTTGAGGATAGAACCCAGATTACAATGGACTGAGGAGCAACTGAAAGCGAAGTGAACAGGTGTGGTTTGGCTACAACAGAGAGTGAGCAGGAAATAGAGGAGACAGGTTCAAGGGAAAATATTAATATAGGGAAAAGACTTGAGTTCTTTATTAATACAGAGCTTGAGTTTATGTGCTAAATGAGGTAGATACAGGAGGCACTGAAGGTAAAGAAGAGGGCTGATGGGTGGAACAAGGTCTTTAGGGAGTTAAAGCTGGGATGGGATTCACTGATTTGTTCAGTCCCCTGTGCATTCATAGTGTTGGCCAGGGGACAGATGCCTCTTCTGGGACAGATGAGGATGCTGATGGCAATAGATGACTAACAAAAAAGCTTACAGCTCACCTGTCAGCTTCAATTTTCCCAGCATTAGGAGGCTAGGCTTCTGCTGAGGTAGGAGAGGTGGTAGGCTGCGCACCTGACAAGAGGTGAAAGTCTTTTAAGAATGGAAGTGGAAGTGCTTTGAGAACCACCTACTTGAGTCAATTTGTGGTGCTACCAGTAGGTTACACACTCAGTACTATGCAGCAGCCCATGAAAGCAAAGTCAGATGACCTGAGGAATAAGGTTCTGAAGTCAGAGGTGTAGGCCACAGCCTATGCTAATGGAGAAGGGGTAAAGCCAGAATGAACGGAAGGAAACAGTAGCTGAGAAACTAGGTTTAAAGACTAAGTATTCTGAGAGGAAGAGATCAAATGACAAGACATTAAAATCAGATAATTGGATCCTAAAGTTTAATATTTCAGGAAAGTTTTTGGCAGGATTCCAAGGTGTGACCCTAAAACTGGTTTGCTAAATGGAGTGAAAATGACTATTAGAGATGGAGGTCCAGAAATTAAGGTCAGATCCATGAAATTGCCCAGAATGATGGCAGCACTGGAGATAGAGGCGCCCTGAACCATCGAAGTTCCCCATGAGTGCAGATGACAGCAGTGAGGACAGCTGGTACAGCTGGGTAGCAGGGGCTCAAAGTGGAGGGACAATACCGTGGCAACAGTAATCAGGGATATGGGCAACGGACCAGATAATCCATCCATTCACTAGTAATAAAGTGAGAAAATGAACTCTCCACTTGAAATTATCCTAAGGTCAATGTGACCGAGTAAGATGAATTGTCGAAGGCAAGTTTACAGCACTGGAATAGGAGAGAAGGGCTGATGACTGGATGGGATTTCTATTTTAGATGGCAGCAATGCATTACAAGGATGAGAAGCAGTCAATTAAACGAGCCTCAATGTTCCAACAGAACTCCGGAATAAGATGTTTCTATGACAAAATAAACAAGCACTGGGCAGTGACTAAGGCTAGATATGCTTGAATTTTTGCTCTAGGTTCCAAAAAGAATATTAGTGATGAGGGCTTTTTTGTCTCAACAAAGCTTAACCCCAATCAGAGAGGATGGTTAAGGCAAGACCAGAAAGACTAGAGCGGCCAGTGCCCAGGTGGCCTACTGGTTTCAGCAGAGAAGCATGGTATGGAGAAGGAAGGGGCCCATGTTTTGACTGGGGAAGTGACACAGATGCCTGGGGCCAGGGACCAATTCAGAACAGGGATGGCCTGGCAAAGAGCAAACAGGTAAGAAGTGAGAAATGTCAAGAAATTCCAAAATCATTCTTATTCATATAACACAGTATTTGATTATATTCGTTTGTACTGTTCTCTACTTTTATTATGTGTAAAACATTTTATTGTGTTCCAGTTAATGGTTAAGCTCTCCATGAAGAAATTCTAGATCTTCCATTTATTGGTATCAACCACAATGACAAGGCCCCAAGAAATACTTGATCTAAATGGGGAAGTCCTGCACAATTTCAAAAAAGGATGTTACCTTAAGAAACTTCAAGTATCCTTTCTGTTGGCAAGAAAATTATTTTCCAAGAAATACGTTTTTCTTCCCACTTTCCACCAACTTTCCTCCCAACACATAGTCACATGCTTCAGGAAACTGTGGCCAGTTTCACTGCAAGTAGAACCTTAACATTTTCAACAATGATCTGTCCACCCACACCTGCATAACTTGGTATTCTTAGCTATGTGGAAAAAAGTGCCATTTACTTCTCAGAAGTAACCTGGGGTTTGAATTAGTTCTGAGCATTACGAAGCCAAAGGAAAAAGGAAAGCATTTCCTGGTTTTCCCTGTTACTGGTTTGCTGCAAAGGGATAAACCTCCCAGCAACCAAAGGTGGGGAACATGCTGGTCATCACTAGATTTTTGCTGAAAATAGAAGGGAGGTGAAATCTTCAGGAATCACTTCTTTCACGTCACACTTTCTAAAGATACTATTCTCAGCAATAATAGGCCAATCACACCACTGATTAACTTATTTCAGCTCAGTGCTTTATTTTACAGTTAAAAAATGAAATATTAGAAACTGCTTTGGCACAAGTTAAAAGTGGCTCCCATATACTTGGCTAGTTTTCCTCAGGATTATCAGTAATCATTACCAAAATGTAACTTCACTGAAAGTTGTCACCAATATAAATGACAGGGTATAGGGGTGGGAGACCTAAGCATACACAATTATTTTTTAGGTGTAATGCAATTAACCATATCTTATTCTTTCAGAAAAAAAGAAACACAAAACATGCTCACAAATCAAATTACCTAAGGCACCACCAACAACCCTAGTAAATTATAAATAAATATGAAAGGGAATAAATCAAGAGGGGAGGATCTTTAAGTTTACGAGACATTCCTGCATAGACAATTGAGACTACTGCAATGGAACAAGCAGGATACATCTTTAAAAACCCATCATATCCCTTCTCAGTGTACACCTTTTGTTGCATAGTGGTGACTGGATATGACGCAGGCCAAGACAACTTCGAAATTCTAAAAATATATTTACATCCATTCTTTCCCTCTGTGAATACTACTTGACACATCCATATCCAAAAAAATAATGGTATGCTTTAATTTTAAAAAAGCGGGGGGCGGGGGGGGAGATTTCAAAAAGAATATTTAAGGCCTTAGTGCAAAAACAACTTTCTACACACATATGAAACTAATTCACATGTGAAACTTTATTGAACCTGGTTATATGTGGGACTTCCACAGCTCAAATTTTCCACAATTTACAATTTTCAAATCCCACTCCAAATCATCACTTTCTCCTTTAAAAAGAGGATAATCCCATCCTTTGAAAGAGAGGCTTTCTCAATTTTTCCTTTCATCCTCCTACTAATTTTAGTACTGGCTGATATTCACACAATGTACTATAAAATCAAAATATTGACAAGCAGGGAGTTTATGTGCACTGAATGAACTGATCCAGAATCTAAAAATTAAGAAAAACAAATGAACTGACATTTCTTGGACACCTGTTAAAGACAAAAGAAGAGTAGAAGTAAAGCACAAGTAAAATCATGCTCATCTTACAGGTCCGTGGAGGATGCCATGGTTTTGTTTAATATTATTGATTTGGGGCAATCACAGATTTAATGTTTGCGTTTTCAATTATTCAAAGTATGACATGCAATAATTTGTAATTTTACTGAGGCACAAATGTGAATCATACAAGAAAAGCTGTTTGCAGCAGCTTAGTGAAGGAGCCCAGCATCTACATGTTAACATGGCTTTGTCCAGTAATTATCAGGAAGTGAAATAAACATTTGTGGGAGTAAATGTCCCCTCCAGAACTCCCCCTGCTCCAACTAGAAAGCTAACTTCTAACGCTATACTTGTACTTCTAAACTGGGGGGGATTGCATAATTCTAGTGACTTACCCTTTACCAATATCAAAGACCTACCATTTTATTCATTTCTCTTTCTATAACCTTTGCAAAAATAATTTATAATAAAGGCAGTGAGAAATATTTTTGTAAGAATTAAACACCTAAGTTAAAATACTAATGGTGAAGAATCACAACTTTAAGGAGATAGGAAGTGTAGAGAAACATTTTTAAAGCAAGTTTTAATACAAAATGTTACAATACAGAAGAATGAAGTTGTAAATAAGTAATTTCCTCTAAGTGAAAATAATACTTTATATTAGAACACCAACATTTCTTTAAAGAATCTTATTTTTATTAATTCTAAAATTGCAGATTTGTATATTTTTGTTTGTGCAGCCAGTAATTTCTTCTGTTCTTCCCAGCCTTGGTCTAAATCTGTGATCAAGTCAGACCAAATCACCCATGACTTTCAAATAAACACACAAAAAAATCCCACAGAATCAGTTTAATGATATAAAGTTTCAAAATGTCAGAGGATAACAGGAAGCTAGCCGTATTTTCTCAGCATCTTCATGACTCTCCACCAATGGTGGAATAGTTAATGGATGATTGGGAAGAAAAAATAACATTTTTTAATGTATTCAGGCGCCCATCACTTAAAATTACATTCAACTTTTAATCCACAAATATTTGAAGACAAAGAAGACCAAAAGGCAAAAAATATTGTGCTTTCTTGTATAATGTCAACCAAATGAAATTCTTAATTGACAGTCTTTGTATAGTTTGGCAAAATGAAAACTTATGAAGTTGGTTAATTACCTTGCAATATCCACTGAAATCTTAAATCATACACACTTACCAAGACACATGCACAGCAACACTTAACAAAACTCTGAACAGATGAAAACACGTAAAATGTTACAATATTAACATTAAGGGAAGAGTGACTTAAAAAGGTAGGTAGTAAGAACCATAGAGAACATTTACAGAAACTGGATTTTATAAGAAACGGTTTTTTTTATTTTTTAAGATGCCTTTTGAGTTAAATCTCATACCCACTCAAACTGTAACTGGACAGTACATTTCACTTCTAGTTACTAGAAGACATTTCTTTAATTAAAAGAGACTGAGGCAAAAAGGGAAGAAGAGACTGTAAGTTGTTGCTAGGACCACCCCATTCCCCCCTTTAAAAGGAAAACTGATGAATTTAAGTCAAACCACAGATTTTTAACCAAAAATAAAGAGACACAGCATAGTGAAGACAGAACACTATTTTTAGTAAAATGTTTTTGTCCTTAAAAAAAAAAAGTCAATCCATTCCCTTCTAATAAGAGTTTACATACAGCTTACCTCACGCCTGTTTAACAAGAACAGAGAACACAACAGGAGGGAAGAGGACACAGCACCATAGTTTCAAACATTTACATACTAAAGAAAAAACAGCCAGCACAGACTAGAGTAAGACCAAGTTTCCCAAAAGACAGGGACAAGTCCCAACACACAAAGTAAATATAATTATCTATATGAATAAAAGCAAAATGAAAGATCTGGTCAGGCTAGGATGGAAAGGGAGTGCTAACTCCTTGTACTACAAGGAAGGAATAGAACTTCTTTATTAAAAAGCAAAAAAGAAAAAGCCCTCAAATGGATTTTTGATGCTGAAACTCTTGTCATATGCTGCTGGTAACAGTAAATATATATATTTATATATTCATATATGTATATTAAAAAAGGAAAAATAATCTATTTATAGAACAGTCAGTAGTCAGAGACATTTAGAAAAAAGTAAAAACAAGTCCTTTTTTTTTTTTTTTTTT
>VBSM01003218.1:7023824-7041498 GCA_008086735.1 Cheirogaleus medius | reverse complement strand
GGGGGGGCCTCCTTGCCTTGAAATAAGCTCTTCCTCCCAGAATCCCATCTAGTAAGATCTCTGAACCAGATGATATCCTCCTCCTTATAAAGATAAGGTGATCTGCCCCAGATAGAGATATGTTCTCTTATTTGGAGTTTTTCTTCTTGGTACAAACAAACATAAGTAGCTGAGATCTACAGACTGTGCCCACTATCCCTTGACTTCTAATAGAAATAACTTTGGCCTTGATCCTCCTAGTTGTATCTATAGGGCATTAAATGCCAAGTGACAGAGAAAAGAAAGTGGTTCTCTGACTCCTCTTCAATTAAATCAATTAAGGAAACCCAAGCAACTGGCAGTGCTGCCCCTAGGTTGTAAGCCTCTAACTGATACCAACTGGACACAAGCCATATCTTCCGTGCCCTGTTAGCATACCAATGTATTAATGCCAACCAGCCATCCTAGAGCTCAATCAAGTATCTGACCTTACTGCAGTAAACCATATTCAAAGGAGACACGAGTTGAAATATTGGCTACTGTACCAAAGAAGATACCCTCTGCACGGATCTATTGATGGAGAATGTGGCCCACAAGGTCCATACAAAGAGGAAGCCAACACTAAGATGACTTTCTCTGAAAGGCCATTCAGCTTTGGAAGCAACATTCTGAGTGGATCTAAACCATTCTACTTGATGACTAAGGTCTCAATGTGGTCCATTTCCCCCCATGTCCCAAATTAACCAAGCTGCTAACTGGTCTCTTTAAGATCCTCCATTGGTAGTTTGTAGCTCATTATGAAGGAAGGAGGTGGCGCTTGACCTGGGCTATCTGGCCCCTGCTTTTTTGCACAGTTTATACAGATGTAATCTTCATTTTCGGCCATTTCTGGAGATACACCCACACAAACTTGATGAAACCATTCATCACAGCCACCATCACACTGTACCCAGTCTACCTGTAGGAGACAAGATTGGGGAATGTTTAGGTTACATAAACATTAAACCTAGAATAAAAACAAACCAAAGAGCTTTCTTGGCTTAAATGATAGCAAACAACTGGCATGTCCAGAGATAGACAATGACTTCTTATGGGGTTATTTTTTAAAGAAAGAAACTGAGAAATTAATACCCCAAAATTATATTTTACCATAGTGTGTCCACAAAATTAGGCCTCTTAGGTACTCCATTACCTCATGAATACCTGGGGCTCCTTGTGAGGCAGAAACATATTTGAGAAAAACGTGACAAAAAAGGAACTTCTAATAGAGCAGCCAAGTAGTTTTAGCTAATATTAACAATTTCTAGGCTCTAAGACAATGCAATTATCAATCAAGAAAAGAAGAGTACAACAATGTGAAGGCAATCCTGTGTATTAGCTTTATTTCAAAGAGATAAGCCAAAGTACTAAGAGCATTAAATACCTTTTTAGAAAAGCAGTCACATAGGCCACTTTTTAAACTAATATTTTTTATTCTTCTCTTCTTCCGTTACAAATACAACTCCCTATAAAAAGTTAGCAAATATCAGATGTCAAATCTTACAAATTAGCCAATTATAACAGTCAAAGACACAGGTCAATAGATCACTCCGGAGTTTAAAATTAAAGTCTGGAAAACTGATAGATCAGTGGCAGGTGCCAAACAAACTCTGACCCTTCAGAGAATACTGATTATAGGAGGCTAGGAAGGGACTGCAGTTTGGTGATTTTAAGCCTTGGACCTAAAGTTAAAAATAAAGTGACTTTTGGCTTTTACATCTGGAGGCTGATTGTGGTAGTTTTTAGAGATAATGTAATGGCAGATGGAAATCTTTAAGATGAAAAGAGCTACTCTCCCTTACCCCAATACAAAGGTTGATCATTTCATTGGCAACATAGGAAGCCACTTAAAACCATGAGCTTTACCAGATATCAAAGTAAGGAGAATGAAGGAATCAAAGAAGTAACTCAATATACCTTATGAGAAAGAACAGGGAAAGAAGGTTTTGGCTAGGTAAGTGAGTTTCATTCAGAGTAAGTGAGTAGTAGTTTTCAAAACTAGTTTCCATGCTCTATAAAAATTATCAAATCCATGATAGTCATTCCCTAGTCCTTATCTTGGGGGCTGGGGGAGGGACAGATATAACAATCATGTCAGTGGTTTTAGGCTATAATAAAGGATGGGAAAAATAATTTGTCAAAGTAATCTTTTTGCTTTTATTGATCCTATTCTACAGTTCTAGATCCTAAGAGGCAATGTTGTTTAATATAAAGATTACTGAACTCAGAAGTTCTATGTTCTGGTGTGTATAATTTCAGGCAAGTTCATTTAACTTCACTGAGGCTCAATTTCCTCATCTGTAAAATAGAGATAACATTAATTACAAGATTACTGAGAGGATCCAATGAAATCATGTATGGCAAAACACCTAGTTCACTGCCTGGGATACTGGATGCACTTTTAAAACTCACAGTCTAATGGTTCTACTCACACTATCCTACTTTATACAAAACATCTTGCACCCTGATATAACTGCCTGCAGCACTGCTTCTCAGAGTGTATAGACCACTTGCATCAGAATCACCTGTTGTGTTTGTTAAACATGTAGCTGGGACCCATCCCAAACTATGAACTCAGAATATCTGAGGGGGTACAGAATATCTGGGGGTACAAACCAGAAGATTACTTTTCTTTAGCATAATAAAATATCAAGCAAGAAGATTATATTTTTAATCAGCTCCCAAGTGATTCTTATATATTCTAAATTTGATCATCAATGGCCCTTTGTGATATCACTTTCTGTGAATTCAGAGCAACTTAACAACTCCTTCCTAAACTTACTTATGTTTTTGTTCTGTAATTGTATGTTTAGTTTCTGAAGACTGTGCAGTAAAGAAAATAAATGATCAAAATGTTCCTGTTGTGGTAAAATAATCAGAGACAAGGGAAATAATGGCTTCTGTGCAAAAAGTAAAAATAAAAGTATTCCAAGCAGGTGAAGATTTATAAAGTACTAACTGTGTAGTAGGTACACTCAGGACAAGTGTCTTGGCTGTCTGGAGCTGATAAAGGGAACTGGAAAGATAAACTGTGGTTCCTTGGGCTGTCAAGGTTTAAGATATTATGCTATTTTATAATGCTACCACTTAAACAACAGATACCCTACTTTCGAATCCTTTTACTCCAGTCCAGTCCCCATTCATGTTAATCCATAGGATATCAGGATTTGCTACCAAGAAAATTGTCCCATGTCTTTTTAAATCTAATTTTCACTATACTCCCTGGCTTACAATTTCCCAAAACTAAATCTATTACTATCTTGCAAATAACACAATAGTTTCCTTTTTGTGATTTTGACTAGAGGTCTCTTCCTAAGCCTAGCTCTCCTACCATTTCAAAAGAGTGTATAACTTTCCTTGAGAAAGGAAAAAATCTGGTACACAGATTCTACCCCAGCCTACAGGTTACATAACAAATTTACCCTGAAAAAATGGCAAGGAAAAAATAGTCTTTTACCAGTATCTCTTACCAATATCTTTTTTTTTTAAAGCCAGTCAAATTTAGCAGTGGGCAGTTGACCAATACTTTATCATATTCATCTATTAACAATCAAACTAAAGTTTCATTTTTGTTTGAAAGGCCTATAGGATAATAAAGCAAACTTTGGGGTGTCAACTGAAACTACAGAAGATTCTGACACAGGAGAAACAGACAAGCCTGAAAACTCAAGAACACAGAATTTAGCTAATTGCACATTAAGTCCAAATAGTCATTTCCTTTTTCATTATTTCTGTTTCTAGCAAAACACACAAAAATAATTATTAAAAAATTTCACAGCTGTTCAAATAATTAACTGACAGAATGAACTTATTTATTATTTATTAATTTTATTTATTTAGTTTGAGACAGAGTCTCACTCTATCACCCCATCTAGAGTTCAGTGTTGTCATCATATCTCACTGCAACCTCAAACTCCTGGGCTCAAGCGATCTTCCTGCCTCAGCCACCCAAGTAGCTAAGACTACAGGCACAAACCACAACACCCACTAATTTTTCTATTTTTAGTAGAGATGGGGTCTCACTCTTGCTCAACCTGGTCTCGAACTCCTGACCTCAAATGATCCTCCCACCTTGGCCTCCCAGAGTGCCAGGATTATAGGCATGAGCCACTGGGCCCAGCCTAGAAATTTTACATTATAGTAAAAGTAGACTACTATTTCAAATCTGGGGAAAATGTCTCTTTAAAGAGAAATATATTAAATAGAGGAAATAATATTAATTTGATATTCATTGTTCTGCTATATGGTTTCTTATTTACATTTAAGAAAAAATACTTAGCAGAGTATATTATTTCTTAAAGCATGTAACTGTACTGGGGGGGAAAAACCCTGGTGATTTAGTGAAATTTTTAGCTTACTGCTCAGCTTAGCTTTTGTTATTTTTGCATTTAACATCTTTTGTACTTAGTCCAGATTTGAAAAATGAAAACAATTCACTTAGTGAAGTATGTAACATATGTTCAGAATTCTCCTGTATATTTTTTTGGTACTCTCAACATTTAAGTAACCAACACTCTCAGTTGCCCAGGAATGACACATTTCTCAGTATGTGGGAATTTCAGTGCTAAAACGGGAACAGTTGGTTATTCTATCTCAACCTCACCACTATGTGTCTGTGTGTGTGCATTACACACATTTAGATAATCCAACCTTTGATTATCTGTGCTAAAAGGAGATGTGAACTGGTAAAGCCACCAAAAATGCAAATACTTTGATAGACACAACATGTCCATGAAAATTTTTAAAAATCAGACTGGATAACAAATAGTAAAAGTGAGAGGCATAAATTTATAAGCTTATTTAATCTCTAATCTACCATGCCAAACTTCTTATGGAAGTAGTAATAGGTAAGGAAAAGGCCCATGGTAAGAGTTTTTAAAAAAGAGCCTTTTAAAGAGGGAAAAAAAGCTATTTTCATAAGCAAAATGATTAAATATTTATTCTAATACAGAAAAAATGTTATTTAAATATTAGCCTGAAATAACTTGTTCTTTCAAGTTAACTTATGTTAGTCTTGGTACCAATAAGATTGAATAAAGGGGCAGAATTCAGAGAGAAAAAGATTCTGAACTTTAAAAGTAATGTTTTGAAAATACCTTCTCTTTATTTATTTATTTTTTTGAGACAGAGTCTCGCTCTGTCACCTGGCTAGAGTGCAGTGGCATCATTATAGCTCACTGAAACCTCAAACTCAAACTCCTAGGCTCAAGCGATCCTCCTGCCTTAGCCTCCCAGAGAGCTAGGATTACAGGTGTGAGCCACCTCACCTAGCCTTCTTTACTATTATTAATTTCAATTTGAAAATTTGATAATTGATGGAAGAGATAGTTTTTTTTAAAAACCTTCTACATTATTCTGGTATTATCTTTTCTTAAAACATCTTGAAATTGAGGCTAGGTACATTTAAGTATTCATTCATCTAATTTTTAAAAGAATATTCCTCAATCCCTGCAATTGTGGGGAAAAGTGACAGTAATTATACTGGTTAGAGAAATACTAGTACTTACTGGTTAGAGAATTTACCTAAAAGGAAATGAACCCTAGACACTATTTTTTTGCTGCATGGTATTTCAAAGAACAGACTGTCTTAAAAAGTATTCTTTTTTCTTTTTGAGAGAGGGTCTCACTATGCTGCCCAGGCTTGGAGTACAGTGGCTATTCATAGATGTGATTATAGTGCATTGCAGCCTTGAACTCCTGAGCTCAAGAAATCATCCTGCCTCAGCTTCTTGAGTAGCTGGAACTATAGGACTCTGCCACTGGGCTCACCAAAAGCATTCTTTTCTTATCATCATTTTGTTCTAAAGATGTGTGCCATGCATTAGTTAGGTTTTCTTGGAGAAACACTAAAGATTGAGAAAGTTGTAACATTCTTCAGAAAATCTTTTATAGAAATATGCCTTTTACTTAGTAAAACTGTATCAGGAACATACATGGAGAATCAAAAAAACTGCAAAAGAGCAATGACAGGCAAAATATTTATAATCTGAAATAATTTCTGTTTGAAATTAAACACAGAATTATAACACTAAGTTTATTTTATGTAAACTAACGAACACGGTAAGGCAAACATTATTCACCTTGATGTATGTATTTTAACAGTTTAAAATAGACATTTTCTCTGAATATTCAACCAAATCTCCTTTTGTTCCATCAAAATGTAAATGACAACTTTCTGGTTGTTTTTTTTAAATACCCATTATGGTTAGGAGCAATCTCAGGGTTCATTTAAGAATAATGATCACATCTTAACACTTATATAGCATTTTCAGTTAACAAGTGCTTTCACGGAGATCATTTTACCTCATACTCATAGCCTCTTGATTAAGCAGGGTGCGTGTTAATTTAACAATTTTACAGGAAATTTTCTTTAAAACTGCCTGTAGTATTTACATGCTACAGGAAGACAACAGTAATAATAGATGAACTTAATCATTTAAATGCTGAGCAGAAGAAAGGGGAAAGATTAAGTGATAAAGAGAAAAGGAGAAAAAGAGAAGATAAAAGGTCCATGATGGCTATCAACATAGGAAGAATGATAGAAAAGGTTAAAAAAAAAAAAAAAAAACAGAAAAAAACACATCTTGCCACTAATCTTGAAACAGCCTTAAAATTAGTTAAAGGAGAAAGAAAGGGGAGAACATTCTGCCAACACTGAGCTGTTAATACTTTGGATACTCAGAGAAACAGTTAACCCTTCATCAGCCTCTTTAACAAATAAATTCAGGTGGGAATAAATTCAAAATCAAAGATAAAAATAATATGCACATACATATCTTCTAAAACATTTTAAATGTTTATAATATAAGACAATGCTTATGAAATGAATAAAGCAAGATACAAAGTGAAAAAACAGTATAACAATGATATAAAACAAACTATATATAATAGGAGGAGGATGGGAAGGAAACACTAAAGTATTTACGGCTGTCAATTTTGGAAGATTACAGATAATGAGATATATATTAATACATATTTGTTTCCAAAAATAGAATGGAATATCCCTAATAAGCCTAATTTAAATTTAAGTATCATTCAGTTTTGGAATGTGTTCTTGCACTTACATCTCAATTATTGGTGGAGTAGGGGTATTAGTGGAGAGAACTTGGTCTGGGAGGCTGGGAGCCAGAAGCCAGGGTTCTACTTTTGATTTTGCCACTAATCATCTCTGTGACTTTGGCCACATCATACACTTCACTGAATCCCAGTTTCAATCATCTGTAAAAGGAGGAACCTGAACAAGGTGACCTCTGGGTCCCTTCAAGATCTAAAAAATGTATATAAGTATTTCATTGAGGAGATAAGTAAGGGCATAACCTATAGAGATTAGTAATGCAGTTTTATTTATTCTGTTCATATTTTTAAATTGAAGAACTATTAGAAGAACTGTTCATATTTTTAAATTGAAGAACTATTATTTTTAAATTGAAGAACTATGCAAAATGTCAAATGGTATTATGAGAATAAAATTAAGACTATAAATTTATCAATATTCCTGATGAGAACCATAATAGATGCCTCTAATCATTTAAAAAAACGGGATTTTTCATAAAGTCTGCTCATTTTTCTTAGAAGTTATTATCAATATGTAAAGAATGGCCATCACAGAATTACTATACTTAAAACTGAGAGTTGAAAAATTATAAATAATACCTTTTTCCTCTGCTGAGCTAATTTTCTCATAATTCTCAAATAATTCTGAATTATTTGTCACAAAGATGGGAAAAAAGTCATATTCTATTTAGGAGACTGAACATAGGCCTGAGTGTAAGATACAGACCAAAAGTTTCAGGTCTTTGGAACACAATCTTAAAGCAATTTGCCACAGCTCTTACAATACAGGCCCATGATTTTTTCAGGCCACTGTGGCTAATTGACAAGGTATTTAATTCTCTGAGCCACCCTTTACAGAGAAGGCACAAGACTATTTTGAAACTTGTTATGTGCACTGCACATGAAATGCACCATTTGCCAGGGGTTGTCACAGTTTCTCTATGCTCTTGTTTTATTATGTTCACTAACTATATGGTTTTTAAATATAGTATTTCTTCTACAAAGCACACCAAGCTAGGAGCCTGATTATTCAAAATAGTTTATAAAAACTGTAGAAAACATATTATGTTGGAAGTCCAAATCCTGGAATCAAAAACATACTATTATCATATCAAACATATGTCTCTACGACTATTCCTTGACCTCGCTCACACTTGACCATAAATAACTGGAACTCACCTTGTCCTTGCAGGGCCTTTGGCAGTTTTGTGCTGCACATACGGCATTCTCATCATCAGATTCCTCTGCTCCTGACCAGTCATACTTTGAGGGGATGTCCAGCACTTTTTTCTCTCTTTTCTTCTCAGTATTCTCTTTCAGAAGTTCAACCTTGGCTGTAGCAGCCTTCTCCTTCTTCTTCTTTCTCTCTTCTTCTTTTGCTAGTTTCTTGGCCAATTTGTTCAGCTCTTTTGATTTGTCTGCACTTAATTTTAATTTCTTCTTTTTAGGTTTGTCCATTTTCTTTAACTCCTTGGACTTCTGTTTTCCTTCTCCAAAAAGTTGTTCTACTTTTTCTAGTTTTCGTTTCCGTTTCTTCTCTGAAGAGTCCTTTCCTTTCAGTTTTAGTGGTTTCTCATCCAAGCCATCATCCTTCAAAGTTATAAAAATAGTAATGATTTTAAAGCAAGACATTTATAAGCAGTATTATTCTCTTATATGGCACCTAGAATAGACAAATTCACACAGATAGAAAGTAAAATAGAGGTTACCAGAGGCTGGGGGAGGAGAAAATGAAGACTTATTATTTAGTAAGTACAGAGTTTCTGTTTGGGCTGACTAAAAGTTCTGGAAAACGATATGGTTGCATAACACTGTGAACGTACTTAATGCAACTGAATCGTCCACCTAAAAAGGGTTAAAATGGTAAATTTTATGTTATGTATATTAATGTCACAGTAAGACCAAAAAATGGTATTATTCTAAAGATATTTAAAAGATATTTTAAGAAGATAAATATAATATTCAATGAAGATGACGCAATAGTAAAAAATAATAAGCCTGAAATAAAATGTTTGACTTATTTTTAGCTCACTAGGGGAAAAAGAGCAAAAAAAGGTTCAGTATTAGCATATGTTAATACAGTCTATAGTAGCTCTGTTACAGAGGAAAACATACATAGAAACCTAACTGTATTAAATGTATTAAATTATGTAATAACTTTTTTGGTCTTCATTTACTGTTACTAAAATTCTTTACTGGCCGGGCGTGGTGGCTCACCCCTGTAATCCTAGCACTCTGGGAGGCTGAGGCGGGAGGATCACTTAAGCTCAGGAGTTAGAGACCAGCCTGAGCAAGAGCGAGACTCCGTCTCTACCATAAATAGAAAGAAATTAGCCAAACAACTAAAAATAGAAAAAATCAGCGGGACATAGTGGTGCATGCGTGTAGTCCCAGCTACTGGGGAGGCTGAGGCAGGAGGATAGCTTGAGCCCATGAGTTTGAGGTTGCTGGGAGTTAGGCTGATGCCACAGCACTTTAACCCAGGCAAGAGAGTGAGACTCTGTCTCAAAAAAAAAAAAAAATTCTTCATTAACTCAATTAATAAAACTCTTAGCAGTTAAAAAGTTACCAAAAATATCAGGAAAACATAAAATTGTATCCATGATCTCATTGCAAAGGGTTTGCAGTAACTCTGGCAATGGCTAGAAAATATTTCATGTGACAAAGCAAAAAATATTGTGATTTTTCTTTTCAACTTTCTAATATTGTTGCTATTATGTGCCAATGTAATAAACATTTAAAATTCTAATGATAAAAGTATATCGTGTAATAGAAAAGAATGGAGGGAGGGATTAGAGAAAGAAATACTGAAAAATATAACATAAACTTGATAATTCCTTAAGAAAAAACATTTGAGGATTCATTTTCTTGCACATTTGAGATTTGAGAATCTTTGACAGGAACCTAAAAATCAGCAGAATCCAAAAGAACATTGGATTATAAATGTCTTAACTCTATTATATCTCGAACAAGATATCTCTTTATACTTTGTGCCTCCTTATATGTATATGTAATAAAGAGAATTGGATGAGATAATGGTTGTGAAGAAAATGCTCTGCAGACTGGAAAACACTATCTAAATTAGGCTACTTAAGATCTGACTTCCAAACCACAAAGAAACTATAGTGTGCTAAATGTACCTGCACCAATTACTAGTGATATTGGTACCATTCCATTACATGGAAACAAGGAAGCTAATGAAAAGAATATTAGCAGTCAGATGTCAGAGTTGAGTTAGAATCCAGGTCTTTTTATTTTCACTAGACGTGTGACCTTCATTTTCTGATCCTGAATTTCTTCATATGCAGAACAGGGTAAATGTTTGACTTACTAGTCTTTCCCTTACCACATCCCCCTTCAGGATTCTTGTTAGGATCAAACAAGATCATGTTTATAAAAATAAAAACATAGTATGAAGTACAAACTGCTATGCAAGTGTGATGTATGAATGCAGACTTTCCCTCCCACCTCATCTATTTAACTATCCCTGTGCTTCTTTTTTTTTTTTTTCCAAATTAAATATTACATAAAAGCTCAATAAAGAAAACCATAAAGCAGAATTTCTTTGGCTTAAGTGAGAAAGTAGGACAGCCAGATTACTGCCCACTCAGCCATCTCCTTGCCAACATTTGTGGTACCTGTGAGGAACTTGGCATTCTAAATATTCTAATAGTTTTAAAACCACTGTTCAAGTAACCTTTAAAACCACACCTCCAAGATATGCAGGAATCTGTCTTCAGAGGGTGGGTGTGTAGCCTGCAAAATCCGCCATATGTGTTGAGTCTCATCCAGAGATACTTCCAGGAGATCTCCAACCATCATAAGTTCTTCCAACTGGGCCTTGGCTCCAGGTGACAACTCCAACACTGGAGGTTCCAAACTACGAGGCACCAAAGGGCTCTTCCGAGGTTGTTTCCTTGGGGTGTTAGAACCTTTCCCCAAAAATATAATAAAACAAAAGCTATACAAAAAGTATGAATATTTAGAAGAATGGTCTGACCTTCCCCCAAACTGACTTCAGATAACTGAATTCATTACATTAGTATAAAAATGTAAATGAAAATAAAAACAAATACAAAACAAAAAGATCTAGGATCCCAAGACCCACTCTAAAAAATTGCTTTAGAGTTAAAAATTGGTTCTTTTCCTGATTGTTTATCCCTATTGATTCTTTATCTTGTGGCAAGGGGGGACCAGAGTCTCTCAACCCACATTCTCTCCATTTTAGACAATGCCAAAAGATTTAAGCATTTAGCTGCCCTACATAAATAAATGATTATCTTCCTAATGAACAGACAATAATATGTTGTCCCATAAAACCTTGAATTTTATTACAAAGAAATAAACAACCTCCATCTTCAAAGCTGTGACCTATAGCAGTGAGATTTATTTTCACTGGGGAAAAGAAAAGTAAACATCACAGAGAAATCACGCTGCAAAGAAAGGAAGAACATTCTAGCAAAGCTACCCCAAACCAGAATGAACATTCTTAAAAAGCAACAAGTTCCTTAACAACTGGCAAAAAGGATAAAGGACTACCTATTAGGGATTTTATAGAACTGAGACACCAGGCCTCTAAAATTCTTCTAATTAGGCCCCTATAATTCTACGTAAATTTTTGGATTATCATCTGATGATAGAAAACGCTAATAGGGATTGACTTTTCCTAACCAAAATAGCATTTTCGGGTTCCATTAGCATTTCATGGCCAGTCATTCTGTTCAATTCAATAGAGATTAATAGCCTTGATTAATATAATTTTTTCTCACTATTTTTAGCCTTATCTTCCCCACATTTTTAAAAAAGGGTAATACCTTGAGAACAACTCTTAGAAGCAGAAGAATAAGCATGTTCTGCACAGAATGAAGGCGCTGTCCACATGTGTGTTACTACCTCCTCAGATTTGATGGGAATCTCTTCATCACAAAAAAGATTAGGTTCCAGACTACTAGAGGACTTCACACTGGCTGTGTCCTGAAGAAGAAACAAAGAGAGTTATTCCAAATGATAGTTACTTAACTTATTTAATATCACATTAAAATTAAATATATGATACTAAGAAAGATAGGAAATGTCCATTGGGGAGAAAAAGCATGATGAATATAGTTTCAAGCCAAAAGAGAGAGTAAAGTTCAAAAATAATCCACAGAGATAATAAACCTACATAGAAATTACCATTAACTAATCTACCTTCCATAGTCTACAACCCATAAAAACTCTTATACCAACAAATTAAGGAAACTTGACACTTTAAAAGAAAATAAAATGGACTTAAGAGGGGAAGAAAGGTTTAGATGTGACATCTTAAGGACACAAACCATTTAATCTCTCTAAAGGTTTTCAAACCTAAAATCTTAACTAACTGTTCTTACTTAATACAATAAAGAGCCTGACTGACAACATACAAATTACAGTAAGTCTTCGCATAACATAGTTAATAGGTTCCTAGAAACTGGCTTTAAGCAAAAGGACGTACAGCAGCAGAAGGTCCTTCGATAACATCATTTCCTTCAACTTCCTTTCATTGTAATATTGATGACAAAAAAAAAGATTGGTTTTGTTATACAACATTTAAAGTCGTTAGAATGTTAAGTGAGCTCTAATTAGGTCTCAGATGACTGTCCCATGAAATTAGTTTCCACAAACTCACCTATATAGCTTTAAAGGCCAGAGTACAATCAGAAAGATAGAAATCACACAAGGTATTTCAACAGAGAGAATATTATATAGGGTACTTGTTCAATGTGTATCAAAGGACTTGAAAGGCCAAAGGGAAACACCAAAGTAACACCAAGATAATAATGTCAAGAAAGAGTTATCCCTAAGGGCTTGAGGTGACAAAGGAAAGAGGTGGACTTATTAGAACCTAAAAGCTTAAAAAAGGGGCCCTGTAGAGTTGTGACCCAGATCTCTGTGAGGAAGCACTAGCCAGTAAGTTCTGCTATCTTTGATGGAACATCATGTGGTTGGTTTCAGGGATGTGAGGGAAAAAACAACTAGAAATTGGAACCATTTGTTTCTGCCAGGGTATTAGGGAAAAAAAAGCATGTAGATCAGATGATGATGACAGGAATAGGGAATAATAGAGGAAAAATCAAGTCCATTCTCACTGTTCAGGCCTTTTAATTTTCTCTAATGTCCCCTATTGGCAGAAAAGCAGCATTTGGTAAAGGACACATGTGTAGGGCAGGGGTTGCCAAATTATAGCCTATGGGCCAATCCCAACCAGCAGCCTGCTTTTTTTATGAATTGTGAGCTAAGGATAGTTTTTACATTTTTAAAGAGTTGTTAAAAAAAAAAAAAAGAATATGCAATAGAGATCATAAAATACTATCTGGCCCTTTACAGAAAAAGTTTGGCAACCCCTGGTATAGATTTCCAGTTCAACATCACAAAGCAGAGTATAAAAGAGCAGGTTAGGAAGATAAGAGACAACAGCTCAATGACTAACCCAACATTCTCTTTCTAGAGTGCATGAGAGGAAGATCTACTGTCATAATGAAGCTGTCTTTAATTAAAACAGGATATTTTCCAAGAATCTAGAATTTTCAAAATAATGGTAGCTATGGAAAGGACAACTTAGGAGAAAAAGGTTTTACAAGAGGATTCTGGAAGAAAAGGAGAGAACTGAGGAATAACAGTTCTCATAGCCTTCTTCCCTATTCATGAATTTAAGTCCTATACTGCAAAAGACGGAAGAGTACAAATCTCCTACTTCAGTTCCCAGATGCTGCTTCTCACTGATTTGAACTCTTTTCTGACCATGACTCTACTTATTTTATTGTAACTCATGGAGGGAACTTTCTGTTAAGCTTTCAAACCGGAAAGGACAACACCCAGAAAATAATGACAGAAGTAGTGAAAGGTAAAAAAAAAAATTTAAGTGTGACTTAACACTATGAAAATGTGAAGAGGTATAATACTGACTTTAGTACATTAAAGATGCATTGATAGCATTAGAGCAAGCACTAAAAAAAAAATATAAATAGGTATAGCTAAGAAGCCAGTAAAAGAAACAAAACACTAAAAAAATTTCAAATAACCCAAAAGAAAGCAGGAAAGGAATAACAGAGAAACAAAAAGGGGCTGATGAAAAATACTGAAAATCAACTTAAACTCATTCACACCAATAATTACATTAAAGGTAAAAGAACTAAACACCCCCAATTAAAAGACAGAGACTGTAATATACCTAAAAGACAAAATACAAAAAAAAAAGACCCAATTATTTGAAGCCCAGTTTGAGGTTGCAGTGAGCTACGATGATGCCACTGCACTCTACCAGGGTAACAGAGCAAGACTCTATCACACACAAAAATGTAAACACACCAATTTATATAGTAGTTTATACTTTAAAAATATGTATATATGCAGAATTTCAGGTCAGAGAGGATCCTACTAAATATACTGTCTGCCAGAGATACATTTTAAATACAAAGGTTGGAAGCAAAAGAACTGAAAAACAGCAAGCTTTAAAAAATTATGCCCCCCAGGTCAGGTGCGGTGGCTCACGCCTATAATCCTAGCACTCTGGGAGGCCAAGGCGGGCAGATATTTGATCTCAGGAGTTCGAGACCAGCCTGAGCAAGAGCGAGACCCCGTCTCTACCAAAAATAGAAAAAATTAGCCAGGCATGGTGTGCATGCCTGTAGTCCCAGCTACTCAGGAGGCTTTGGCGGGAGGATCACTTGAGCCCAGGAGTTTGAGGTTGCTGTGAGCTAGGCTGATGCCATGGCACTCTAGCTTGGGCAACAGAGTGAGACTCTGTCTCAAAAAAAAAATTATTCCCCCAAAGACAAATACCTTATAGAATCTTAAAAAAAGTTGGACTTGTAGAAGCAGAGAATAGAATGGTGGTTACCAGAGGCTGTGTGGGTGGGGAGTAATGGAGAGATGTTAATCAAAGGGTAAAAAGTTTCAGTTAGACAGGAAGAATAAGTGCTAGAGATCTATCATACAGCATAGTGACTACAGTTAATAATAATGTATTGCATATTTGAAAACTGCTAAGACTAGATTTTAAATGTTCTCACTACAAAAATAAGTATGTGAGGCGATGAATATGTTAAGTAGCTTGAGTTAATAATTGCACGATATATGCATGTGTCAAAACATCACATTGTAAACCACAGATACAATTTTTACTTGTCTATTTTAAAAAAAATTTTAAGAGATAGAGTCTTACTATGTTGCCCAGGCTGGCCTCTACTTCATGAGCTCCTCCCACCTTAGCCTCCCAAGTAGCTGGGACTACAAGCATGTGTTACTGTACCTGGCTAATTAAAATATTTTTAAAATTACTCTAAGAAGGAAAATTACCATTCAGTCCCACTACTGGCAAATCTGCAAGGAAAGGTGAAATGGCCCCTCACTGAGAAATGTGTTTTACGTACAGATCTGTCACTCCAGCCTTATCTAATTTTAAGCAGGACTAAAGTCTTAGGAAAAAATCTACTCTATTTCCACCAAAGTTCAAAATACCCAAGTATTAACCAAGGTAGAGAAGAAAATATGAAAGAATCTAAGTGCTTAATTAACATGCCCTTCTCTAAAGCAGTTACATAAAGTAACTTCCTAGGCTACTATTCTATACCCTCCTTTTTGACATGCAATTCTGCACATACATGCATTTGCAAAATATAAACTGTAATATGGATGGAGAGTTTCAATAAAGGTAAACAACATGCGTTAAAAGGAAATAATAACGTGGCTACCTAAAAGAAGGTTATTCCAGGCATAATCCCAAATGACCCATGACAGACTGTGCTTCATTAAGTACGTATTTTCCTAAGTAATAATTTTCTGAATGCTGCTCAGAGTATTTTGGTGGTGATCACAGGATATATTATACGCAAAATGAAGTAGCCAAACTTCGCTAAGTAAAAACAATTTGTTTTAACATTTAAATGTTATGGTAATTAAGATAAAATGACTGGTTTTATTTTACTACATACTTATCTACTCTTCTTCCTAAACCAGTAATGGGCTCTTCCTCAAGCAAAAATATTAAATTCGAAGTATTTTACATATGAATTCACAGCCACAACAGGGGACATCATACAAGGAAAAATCACCAAGCCAAATGCAAATAAATTGGCAAATAAAATTTCATTACATAATAATCGCTTGCCCTTTGGGAAAATGCTCAACAGTATTAATTTTTTTCATTCAAAGATACCAACATCAATGTAAATCTGACCCTGAATTACCATAAGTCTTGCCACCACTCTACTCTTCTAAGCTGTCACATACACCGTTAAAACTATAAAATCCCTAATTTTATTCTTCTACCCTGACAATACCCCCTTATCGAAAAAGAAAGCAAGCTAAGACTCTCATATAAATTCTACAAAAAAAAGACTACTCCACACAACCGTATCGAACCAGTTTTGATCCCTAGCCCTGAAAACCATGCAATATTTGTGACGTTTTGTTTTTGCAGGTTACCAATCTACTTCCAAGCAAAGCCCATCTTGTTAAGCAATTCTAGAGTAGTTGTTGACTATGTGCTAGAAAGCAACCACCAAAGTACTAGAGGTCTCTAAGCTAAGACAAACAGGTGATTCTAGTATTGCAGTAAAAAACTAGGTTATATTTGGTATGCGGCTGCATTCCCTTTCAGCCACTCCTGGTCATCCTATACAACTTCGTAAACAAAGACAATCATTAACTTCTGGGTAACAAGGTGCTTAAAAAGCTTATCTGAACTGGCTAATTGAAGTTTCAACTTTTCTCAAGTCTTTAAGTCATGTAACTGAAAATACTTTCATTAAAACATCCCCCAGATCCATTTTTATCCTGAGAAAAATACTTTCCAACAGACAAATTTACAAGCATCTCTGATGGATGGTTTTAATTTTACATTCTAGGAGTTTAATGCTAGGTACATGCTCTAAGAATGAGCAGTACCTACCTGATCTGCATGCTGAAAATACAGATAATCAAGTGATACAGATGGAAACCCTCCTTGTTCTTTGGAGGCAGGCTCTCATGTCAGAGTAAGAACTCCCAGGTTACAAGCATAGATTCTAAACAGAGCAACTGAGAATCCTAAAAGAAATCAATGTGGGTCTCTGCCTAGATTATAATGTTATTACTAGGTAAAAAGCAAAAGACTTGTAACCTGATACAAAGTGAGAATGAAAGGCCAATTGAATCCAACAAAAAACAAACTTGCCAAAAGCTTCTCTTCACCACCAGTGTAAGGCTATTACAAAAATAATAATAGATGGCAAATAATTTGTTCTAACTGCAACTATAACTCAGCAAATTCTAACCTTGGACCCAAGTAGTTCCCATCTCTGAATATGACATTCTACCTAGCACCATTCAGACAAGAGATCAGAGCAAAAAGTTGTAGCACAGCTAGAATGGGACTCTTAAAACATAACTGTAAAGACTTTAACTCAAAGAAAAAAATCAGAAAGACTGAAATTGGCCATGAAAGCTTTAAATAATGTATAATTTTTCAAGTTCCTCTAAGATATAAGCAGTCATAAGATGAGGAAAATAAAGATTTTTTTTAAAAATTCTTTTTTTATAAAAATTGTTTTAGGGCCGGGCGCGGTGGCTCACGCCTGTAATCCTAGCTCTCTGGGAGGCC
>VBSM01003218.1:7001021-7017822 GCA_008086735.1 Cheirogaleus medius | reverse complement strand
CCCCCATAATATGCTGAAATAAAAAATAAAAAAAAAGAAATACCATATTTATTATTATTCCCTCTTGTGCCCAACTATAGCCATTTGACTACAGAAAGCCTGTTGGCTAAGCCTAGACATAGCATGCTTCCAAGCTATGTATCCTAAATAAAAGTCTGCCTACTAACAGAACCTGTCCACTTATTTGAAGCCTCCAAGTCAGTGCTCTCATCGAAGGGAAGGGCCTGGTAGGAAAACAGTGCTTCAAAATTATAGAAGAAATACATGACAGCTACTTATACTTGTCTACTTAGTCCTTCAATCATAAACAGCCAATTACAGATTATCAGACATATGAAGACAACCAACTCCTGCCTACACCAGGCCAAAGATAAAACAGAAGAGCTGTCCTGATGAAAATAGAGATAATTCAAGAAATCAGAAAAGAAACAGTGGCAGCTAAGCATGTCCCAGAAAAAGCCAATTGAAAAGAAGGTAAAAGAAAAGTCCTTAGAATTTGATACCTGGAATATGTTCTTTCTTGGGGCAGCAGTTTAGTGGAAGAAAGTTGATTTTCTTTTTGAGTATAGCTCTACAATTTAGAGTATCTACTCAACACATTTAATGCGGTTAATGGTTTTTATAATTCAAGCATTTTTCATGTCTATATAGCACTTATTTCATTCTTGTTTTAAATTACAGATGTATAACATATGCTTCTTCAACTAGAAAATATGCTATTTTGAAGGCCAGAGTCCTATCTTTACATTGTTCCTTTTTTAAATTTTTTATTTTTAATCATTATGGGTACATTAATAGTTGTATATCTTTATTTATGTATTTATTTTTTTCTTCAAAAAAAAAGACAGGAAAAAGTAGTTGTATATCTTTAGAAGGTACATGCGATGCTTTGATATAAGCATACAATGTGCACTAATCAAATCAGGGTAACTGTGGTATCCATCACCTCAGGCATTTAACATTTCTTTGTGTTGGGAACATTCCAATTTCACTCTTTTAGTTATTTTAAAGTATACCCTATGCTATCAAATATAGTTCATCTCGTATAACTACATTTCTATACCCATGAACTAATCCCCACTTTATCCCCCACTCCCTGCTACCCTTCCCAACCTCTGGTAACACCATCATTCTACTCTCTGTCAATTGTTTTTAATATTTAGCTTCCATATATGAGTAAGAACATGTGAGATTTACCTTTGTTTATACCCTTCCCTTATACTTCTGCTCCCAAATACCTAGAATAGTACCAAGACTACTGTGGTGCTCAGTAAATGTTAATTTCATTTTCCTTTTCTGCCTCTTATTTTAAAAGTAATTCATGCACATGGAAAAAGATTCAAAGAATACAGCTGGCAATAAAATCCCTACTGCTAAGAGTTAAATAAATAAGCTAATTCTATCATGTTTCATAGCAGGGAGTCAATAAAAACAATATTTAAGCAGGTGATAACTATGTTGAATTATAAAATTGAATGAAACAATTTTAAACCTGAGTTTTAAATACCATAATTATTTTACAGAAGCTCCGACTCACCATGGGATTATGTCCCTGTAAACTCATCGTAAATTGAAAATATCTTTAAGTCGAAAATGCGTTTAATACACCTAACCTACCGAACATCACAGCTTAATCTAGCCTACCTTAAACATGTTCAGAACACTTACATTAGCTTGGCTGACCGAGAGCTCCAGGTCACTGCCACTTCCCAGCATCATGATAGAGTATCATACCACATATTGCTAGCCCGGAAAACATCAAAATTCAAAGCACAGTTTCTACTGAATGCGTATCACTTTCACACCATTGTAAAGTCAAAAAATTATAAGTCAGGAGCCATCTGTATTATGATTATTATATTCTAAAGAAACAAAGATTTAAAGGATTCATCTGTAAGACAGGCATTACCTGATGGGCAATATAACCCAAAAGTCTCCTTACCTGAATAGCTTCCACTTTAGCTGTCCATTCTCGAGCCTTTTGTAAGGCTTCTTTCAGGGACAACACATTGGGTAGAAAGGCTGGAATGTTCTTGGCTTCATTCACAATGCTTTCTAAACTTGCCATGTTGTGCCTTGGTCTAAAAGAACAGTAAACCCAGGGTGAGATGCAAGAGAAAAAGTCCAATTGCTACCAACATTTAAGTAACATTTTAGAATGTGTAGAGAACTTTCATATACATGATTTCATTTAATTCTTACCACAATCCTATAAGGGAAGCAAAGCAGCTAGTATCTTTCTTTCCATTTTATAGATAAGAAACTTTATCTAAAAGGAAAATTATTTCCCCAAAAGTCACTTAATGTAATAAATGTGTACACAAGGCCAGGCACGGTGGCTCACGCCTGTAATCCGAGCACTCTGGGAGGCCGAGGCAGGAGGATCACTTGAGGTCAGGAGTTTGAGACCAGCCTGAGCAAGAGCAAGACCCTGTCTCTACTAAAAATAGAAAGAAATTAGCTGGACAACTAAAAATATATAGAAAAATTTAGCCGAGCATGGTGGCGCATGCCTGTAGTTCCAGCTACTCGGGAGGCTGAGGCAGGAGGATTGCTTGAGCCCAGGAGTTTGAGGTTGCTGTGAGCTAGGCTGACGCCACGGCACTTTAGCCCCAGCAACAGAGCAAGACTGTCTCAAAATAAATAAATAAATAAATGTGTACACACCTGAAATACTGATTCAGAATGAATCTCAGATCCCTGCCTCTTTCACTATACTAGATTGCTTCTACTTTAGTTCTCTACAGGATCTGAAATTGTCAGGGATGCACATTTCATAGCAATGTAGAAAGCAACAGACTAGAAATCCATTAATGTTGCCAATGTACATTTAATTCAACTACATTCATTAATACCAGTTACACAACGATGAATAAAGCATAGACCTTATCCTCAACTAATCATAATACAAGATTAAGAATTACACTTATACTGGGAACTAAGAACAAATTACTATGGACTCACTACCATGAGAGGTATTGATTAATTCTGCCTAGAATTAAGAAGGGCTTTGAGTTAGGCCTTAAAGAAATACGATTTTGTCAAATGAAAGGTTAAAGAAAAGAAACCAGGAATATGATGAACAAATGCATGGTGAAACATTTCAAAAGTTGGTAGGTAGTTTGAGATGTGGGAGTGTTGGGGGGCGGTAGAAGATGTGGGTGGGAGGAATAAGAGCAAAAAAGGAAATAAGAGAATGTGGCAAGAAAGAAAGATACAAACAGATTAAGAGCCCTGAGAGCCATGACTTTTACTATGTGGGAAACTACTGAGGTGAGAGTTGTTTCATCATCCATGAATCTTCCTACCTGTTCTAGGTCCCAGAGACTGTTAATGAGCAAGAGTAACAGTCCTTGCCTCATGAAACTTTTTAACCTTGTAAGGAGGATCATTAATAAGGAGTCAGGATACACTGTGATAAGTGCAATGATAAAGGAAAGTAAAGGTGCTATAGGAATGTATAGTAAGAGAACCTAATTGACTTGGTAGGTGAAGAAGATTTCACAAAAGTGACATCTAAGCTTTCTCATCCTTCTTGAATAGGAGTTATGAATAGGAAAGCTGGGGCCAGGGGCAGGTTAGGGGTGGCAGACGGAAGAGTGCTCCACAGAACAAAACAAACACCCACAAAGGTCTAGAGAAAGAAAAAACAGGAATGTTTGAGGAAATTTGGGAGGGAGGAGGGGAATCACAATGTTGGAACATAGAATACATGAGAAAGAATGGCAAGAGATAAGACCAGATACATAATTAAACAAGATACTAAAATGACAGGTGGCCTTATAAATCAAGCTGGGGAGTCTGGACTTCATCCTGAAGGCAATGGGAAACTTGAGAAGGGCTTTAAGCAAGGTAGTGAAACAGTCACACCAGTAGTTTAAGAAAATACTAGTGGTAGTGTGGAGAATGGATGAGAGAAGCGTGAGACCACAGACAGAACCTACTGCTATGATCTAGGCTAGCTATGATAGCAACTTGAGGGGAATGAAAGGAAAAGAATGAATAATCCTACAAGCAGCCCAAGCAAAAAGATTCTTTTCAAAACAGCAGACAGAATGACATATTCAAAGTACTAAAACAAAGTAATTGTCAACCTAGAATTTTATACCTAATGAAAAATAAGTCCTTCAAAAATGGGGGTAAAATAAATCCATTTGCAGACAATTTTTTTAAAAAGGAACCAAAGTGAGAAACATTGAGGAAATACAATCAGCATGACTGAGGTTGAGGTTAAGGAAACAGATGGAGGGGTCAAAGTTAACTACCGAAGTACTTGCTTCTTCAAATGAATAAAAGATGGTATAATTCAAAGAATAAAGAAAAAAAGGACGGGAGTATAGGAAGGAGTTAATGAGTCTGATTTTGGATATAGGGAATTTGAAGTAACTGTGGGCCTATTACAGAAATGTATATTATGGATGAGAATTTAGGAGTTATTCAGTAAAAGATGGTAAATAGAGGCAATAAATTAGACGGAATTTCCTGTACAGAGAAGAGAAAGTGTAGAGGCCAGAATCTTGAGGAAAGCCATTAGTTAAGAGGCAGAGAGAGGAGGCAAAGGCAAGGAAGGAAGACATCAAGAAAAGAAGGGTAAGTAGTTAATGACCAATACTAAGAGATCAAGAATACTAAGGATATGTTTCAGAAAGATAATTCTGAGAAGAGTTACAAAAGGGAAGATTCTAACTCCCACTATTCTCACCAACCACATCACCCTCTATTTCTTCACCAATTTTATTTTCTTCATGACACTAAGTATTTTAAATTCATTCATTCATTCATCTCTCTCACGACTAGAATAGCAATAATATTAATAGTAGTATTAATAGTATTAATATTAATAGTAGCATTAATAGTAATAGTAGCTCTACGAGAGCAGGGACCCTTGTCCATTAATGGCTCCATAGCACTTTAGAAATAGTGCCTGGCATGCAGTAGGTACTCCATAAATACTTTAATATCAAACTGCAAATATCAAGGGAAAACATAAAAGGACTATAACTTGGTCAGTGACAATGACATTTTGGAGACAAAATCATCAGAAGTTGGTGACTGATTAAATGTAGGAGATTGGGGCCAGGCATGGTGGCTCACACCTATAATCCTAGCACTTTGGGAGGCCAAGAGGGGAGGATCGCTTGAGGCCGGGAGTTCGAGACCAGCCTGAGCAAGAGCAAGACCCCATTTCTACAAAAAATAGAAAAAATTAGCCAGGCATATTGGTGCATACTTGTAGTGCAAGCTACTAGGGAGGCTGACGCAGGAGGATTGTTTGAGCCCAGGAGTTTGAGGTTGCAGTGAGCTATGATTACACCACTGCATTATAGCCTGGGAGATAACAAGACCCTATCTCAAAAAAATAAAAAATAAAAAAAGTAGGAGATTAGGAAAAGGAAGTTTTCAAATATTACTACCAACAAAATTTTATTTGGTAGACTACTATCAGTTTCATCAGGCATACCAAATCATAGGTTTACATTCCAAAGTCATTTAGCTTTGCCCATTTAATATGCTCCCACCTCCTGGAACTGACATGAATCTGAAGACACAGAGAGTAATCTGAATACTTCAGATGAGAAAAGCTATGAATAAATTTTGATATGTATTCTGTATGGCATCTAGGTAGCAAAATATCCAGTATACATGGAAGCTTCTACCTAAAGCTTTTCCTATCAAATGCAAAAGTCCCTGGCTGGCAAAGTAGTTATGTGCATAGACTTTGGAATGAAGTGGAAGAGGCTTTAAATTTCAGCTATATTGCTTAGTAACTAAGTGATCTCTCTAAGCACCCCAGTTTCCTCATCCTCAGAATAGAAGTTATATGAATATTAATCTTAGCTGCTAGAGAAATGCTTTCACAAGGTACACCACAGTTAACTCAGCCAAATTAGCTGATATACACTCAAATATGATGAATATTTTACTTAAATCTCATTAAGTACATTGGGGTGCCAATTCTAATACAACTGTTTAACATTCTCATTCTTGAATCTTATCTCCCAATACTTTCCTACGTAAATCCTCCATTCCAGTAAAGTCCATTTATTTTCTGTTATCTGAACACATCCTACGTATTCTTTAAATTTAGTTTACGATATTTCTCTTATCTCCCCCTTTCCACTTCAATTCTATTCATTATTCAAGGTTCTACCTAAGCTCTTACTTTTCTTTCAAGCTTCTCTACTGACCATCCAAGCTCACCATGATCTCTCCTCCTCTGAATTCCTACAAAATGTTTCTGTACCTCTCAGTTAACATTAATAATACACTCCAATGAACTTTATAATTCTTAGTTCCTAACTATAATATCATTAATCATAGGCTCTAAACAAAACACTACTTTGTATAACAAAGTACTCTGCACAATAGTTTGTACATATTTGAAACTGTCTCCATGCAGCCTCATTTGATAATTTAGTGATTGGTCCAGGAAGGCACAAAACATTCAATTAAACATTTAATGCCATCACAATAAACCAGTTGGAGCCAGACATAAGGGAACCCATGCCCTGGCACTGCTACCCCATTTGCGGGTCCAGACACAATGTGGTGCTCTAAGGGCTGAGGAAGGTGTGGCCCATGGGCATTCCTACTCAGCAAGAAACCCTCCAGCTTATCTGTACTCATTACCACCCACAGGGACCTTTTCCAGAAACTGCTTGCCAAAGTAGGAGGGGAGGAGAATCTCTCCTTCCTCCAAGCCCTGGATCACAGGGAAATGCCCTTCCCACCCACTCAACTTGACTACTAATGTTGTTTGTCAAGAAGGAAACTCTTCAGACACATTAAAATCCTAAAGGAAAACCTTTTGATCAGATAAGTTCTCCTTCTCACTCTACCTTCTGACTTAGTTATTAAAGAGGCAACAGTCACCAAAAGATGTGCTCACCTTGCCTGTAGGCAGACCTTAGCCTTTTCTTCCCATCGTTCAGAGACTGTAAGGAGTTCCTGTAATTCAGCCATTGCTTTCTCCACAGCATGGTGGGGAGCCAACCCTACCCCGGAGTCTATCAGTTTCTTCATGACATCCAAAGTGACTTGCTGTGGATCTGATAGGGTCAGTCTTACTTCATCCAACCACCGAGCCTGCTGTAGCTCTTGCTTCAGTCGGGGTAATTCAGGCAGCTCCACATAGAGACTAGAGCCCATGTCTATCAGCATCTGGAGTTTGGAAGAATCTGGGGTTTCATCCATCATGGCCCCCTGAGCACGTTCATGAAACTCTTCCACATCATCCAGCAGATTCTGAATAGATCAAAAAAATAAAAACAAACAGCAAATTAAAAGATATAAATGAGTATGGAATAGATACAGTTCAGGCAAACTACTGATTCTAGACCTTCTTATAATCTCACCATCATAGCACCAAGTATTCAGATATGACAGTTAAATTAATAAATATGCTTCTCTATAATTACTTCTATCTATAGTCCTTTTAAAATATGATCAATTCACTCAATAAATATTTACTGACTGCTGACTTAGATGCGGGCACTGTTCTAGAAACACAGCGTTGAATAAGACATAAAAAGTCCTTGTCTTCAAGGAACATACACTCTTAATATAGATGGCCAGACAGTGAATACATGAATAAAATGTTTCAGTTAGTGTTAAGTGCTCTAAAATAAAACAGAGCAATACAATAGAGAATGACCAGAGGGGGAACAAGGGGCATATTACATAGCAATGGTGGTCACAGAAGACAGAAGAACTGAAACTAAAATTAGGAGGAAGTAGGGGTGGAAACATGACTATCTAGAGGAAGAACAGTGCAAGCAGGGCAAATAATAATTGCAAAAGCTTTTAAAGAAGAATGAGCTTGGTATATTGCTATAAGAGGGTAAGGGAGCAATGTAGTTAAAGAATAAGCAGAGGTCAGATTACACAGTCTCTTGTAGATTATAATGAGTCTGGATTTCATCTTAATGGCTTTGGGAAATCACTGGAGAATTTTAACCACAGGGGAGTGATATGATTTGATTTATATTTTAGATGATCACTCTGGCTACCAAACAAAAAGTAAAATGTTGGGAACAAGAGTAGAAGAAGGGAAAGCAGCTGAAAGGCTGTTGTGGTAGTCCAATCGGCAGATTCCAGTAGCACAGAACATAGTTGAAGCAATGGAGATGATGATGAAATGATTTGCTTTGGGATGTATTTTTGAGACAACAGCAGCCAGCACTTGTTTAAAGATTGGACATAGGGTATAAGGGATATAAGAGAATCAAGGGTTTTGATTCATTGCAAGGCTTTTAAGATGCCTTTTAGTCTACCAAATGGAAATGTAGAGTATGCAGCTAGATATAAAAGTCTGTAGAAAAGAAGAAAAGCAGTCACACCTGGAGATTTTGGAATCAACAGGACATGGGTGATATTTAATGTCACTGGACACCTAGCGTAAAGAAAGGGCCGAGACTCCTAATATATTCCAACACTCAGAAGTCAAGCCAAGGAGAAAACAAACTGTAAAGAAGACTTAATTCTTCCCCAAAGCATCTGAGGCTAAAAAAAAAAAAGACAACGATGATGACTTAAGAGAAGGAATTGCCAATGAGCTAAGAAGAAAACTGGAAAGTTACAGTGTCACAGATGTTTAAAGAAGAACATCATTCAAAAAAAAGAGTAATTAACTACCAAAATGTTCTTATGAAATGGAGTAACAAGAACACAACTGATAACAGATTTCACAAGTTGATAACCTTGATAAAAACTATGTTAGACACCTGACCCACTTCCAAAACATAAAAACACACTCCTACCAGGGGTCGGGAACCTGTGGTCTTGGAGCCACATGTGGCCTTCTGGATCCTTGAGTGCAGCCTTTTCATTCAATCCAAATTTTACAGAACAAATCCCTTTATTTAAAGTTTGGATTTGGTCAAGGGGCTGCACTTGGGGATCTGGAGGGTCACATGTGGCCTTGAGACCATAGATTTCCCACCCCTTCGGGCCCAAACTATCAAAAGATTACTATGTAGATTAATATATTATATACTTGATATATACTTTTGAGATTTTACATATTCATTAAATCATCAGGGCCCTGGTAATCTCAGAGCTCTGCATTTTTAAAAGCTCATCATAACTCACTGATATATGCAGATTCTTTTAACTAATCTTTTGCATTTCAATTACATTTATGTTAAATGGGGGTTCTGGCCTAAAGTTAATATAGAAAAAATAATTTTTAGTAATTTTTTTATAGACACAGGATCTCAACTCTGTCACACAGGCTGGAGTACAGCGGCCCAATCATAGCTCACCGTAACCTCAAATTCCTGGGCTCAATTAAACTAGCCTTAGTTTAAGATCTTAAGAGGGAAATAAAGGCTAAGAACAAAACCAAAAGACTATCTACTGAAGGACTTTAAATAGCAGCATATATGTGAGAAAAGAAACAACAGAACAAAAAAACTAGTCCAGACATACCTTTCTGTTAACCTGAAACAGTAGCCCACATAACAAAGGATATCACCCAAGAAAACAACATAATACTCCACCTTTACTTGACGAGCTTGGCTGATGACGCATGAAAGACTAAAAAGTTGTTGGACAAAGGCCTTCAATTCTTCCACTGTCAGTTTGGTCCGAGTCCTTCCACTATCTGGACTCTGCCTGATATGAAATAATATTGAGATGTAAGTAAGAAAAATTCACAGTCATTCTGATATCAAAGGGACTCCTAGTCTCTTCAGAATTCGAACCTAAGCAATCCTAAAATCCTAGTGTTTGAGGGATTCCACTGCAATGGCGATCACTTCAAAATAGTTTTTAAGTTCTTCAGTTAATGAATGACTCAAAGATTTAACTCTCCAAGTTACAGTCCTTCCAATCTACAAATATTAAATATTTTAAACATTAAATACATTTCTCATAGTGGAATATTAAGTTTATTGATAAAACTAAATCCTGTATTTCAAGAAGCATAAAATGTAAAACAAGGGCCATTACCCTGCCTTAGGAGACAACGAACCCTCTGAAACTATTTCAGTATTTTATGTACATATGCATTTTTCCAAGAGGGTCCCTAAGCTTTTACTAGGTTTTTTTTTTTTGGGGGGGGGTTGTTGTCAATGAAAAATTAAGATCCACTGATCAATATCTCTAAGAAAGATTCTCCAAAGAAATGGTTTAAAAAAATTTACAAATTAATTTAAAACCCAATGTGAATTGCTATAGAAAAGGCCATTCATACAAAAGGAATGTATTAGAATGACTATGAAATAATATCACAGAAAATTTAACACACATGGATTACATTAAATCAAGGGTTAACACTACTATGCTCTGTAACAACCACCTCTGCATCCATTGAGGGTACTCTTTGCTGCCACCTGCCTTCAGCCTGTAGTATCATTTATTTACAAATATTTGTTGCACACCTACTATGTGCCAAGTGTTGTTCTAAGCACAAGAAATATGGCAATGAACAAAAAGACAAAAATCCCTGACCTTCTAGTCTAGTGCACATTCTAGTGGGAGTAAGGAAGAAGGGAGGATACAGATAATACATCAGAAGGTGATAAGACTAGGAGAAAAAGCAGGAAAGAAGGGTAAGAAGGGTGCAGTTTTATAAAGGGTTGTCAGAAAAGGTCTCTCCAAGAAAGTTTAAAAAAAAAAGACTTGAAAGAAACGGGAGAACAAGCCACCTGGATATGGTGGGAAGAGAACTCCAGGCAGAGTGAAGAGCAGGTCTAAAGGTCCCAAGCAGGAACATGCCTGGTATGTATGAATAACAACAGGAGGAAGAGCACTGCAGGGTGGAGCAAGAAAGAAGGGAGAACAGTTGGAGATAAGGGAGGGAGAGGCAAGGCCACAAGACTTCAAAGATAATGTAGGGCCTCACAGGTTATTTAAATTTTGGCTTTTACTCTGGAACAGGAAACCACTGGAGAATTAAGCTCTTCTTAGGTTTACCTGTGTTTCTGCTTTTTGCTCAGAAGCAGCTGAGCCACAGAAGCACAGGTCTCAGCTTCTTTTACAGCTTCCCTGAGTTTTCGAAAGAGATCATTCTCTGGGTATTTCCTATCCTCAGCATCCTCCAGCATTACTCGCAATTCAATCAAATCTGTAAAAATAAATAAAAAGCCATATACTATGACCACAGACACAAAAAGCCATTCTGAAATCTTCACCAACGTCACTCAAGTAGGAGTTTCTATTAGTAGAAACATACTGCAGATGTGAAAATCTGATACAATAAAACCTCATGACGAGGCACAACATTCCTAATCCCTAAAGACAATTTTTCTCAGGTAAGGAAATTTCTCTTTCCAAAAAAGCCTACAGTTACAGTCCACTGGTAACAATGGCTCCCCAAAATATACATGTACTTAAAGTTAGATCTGTCCCATTTTATGTCAGCTTTTTCATCTAAAAGATTCTCAAATAAAAAATCAAGTCTATATGCAACTAACCCATTAGTTTCATATGAGGCCTAGATTTTTCCTTAATGGTAAGGAAAAAACATAACCTAAATGAGGCTTCTTTTAAAGTGACAAAAATTTCAGTATATGCATACAAAAGAAATTTAACCTTTCTTGTGGTTGAAGTTAGCAGATAATGCTTCTGTAACACGACTGACCCAAGTGTCATAGGACTGTGCCCTGACTTTTACACCATATAGCAGAGACGGGAGGTCTTCTAATGGATAGCGATATCTATAAAAAAAAAAAAAAACAATAAAAACAAAAAACACTGGAAATAAAAACCTCAATAAATCAACAACTTGAAAATAAGTTTTAAGTATAATCAGCTTAAGAGAAGCACAATGGCCAAGGGAATGGGATCTTAGTTTACATAAAGAGAAAAATCAAAGCAGCCTACAGTTTTAGTATAGGGAGACAAGGAACACATGAAATCACCTGATAAAGAAACTGATTTCAGCTGCCAAGTTAGGGCCAACTTTAAAGAACCGGTTCTTGAGCAGGGAAGTGGACAAAGAGAATCAGCAGTCCAGAGACAGGGAAGGGAATAACTAAGAACAACTTGGTTTTTAAAAAAGGTAATGGAAGTTTTACAAGATACTTTTGGATACCTAAGACATTTCTTCTGCATGGGGCAGGGGCACAGATCAGTTGGATGGTAGAGACACACAAGCCGCTCAGGATTACAGGAGCATGTGAGAGCAGAGAGAAAACAGGTGGTTCTGCATGCTGAACACTGTCGCTCATCATCAGGAACAAGTTCAAACACTTCTTCTTCTGACATCAGGACACCCTGAAATACAATTTATGTCACTAGATCAAGTCTTTCTAGTCTTTAAAGCATCAAAGAACTTAAGTTATCATATTCTTTTCTACAGGTATATCTCTGATTTAAGGCATAAACATGGGAGGTACAATTAGCACATCAAAATGCTTTCTAAAATTAATCATTACTAAATTTTTTTAAATGTGCTAGACTAAACTTTGGTTTATCTAAGGATACACATTTGCGTGATAAAACTATTAATATAAAGAAATGCAAGGAAGTGATTACTATAAAGTCAGGATAGCTTTTTGAGAGGAGGGAGGAAAATTATAATTGGGAGGTGCTTTTGGGGTAGCTGACACAGTTCTATTCCTTGACCTAAATGGTGATGACAAGAAGGTTTACCACATAATTCATGAAGCTACTATATGTTTGTTTTAAATGGTTTTCTTTGTCTTCTCTTTAAAACAACAAAAATATGAATTAAAAAAAAAATTACTAGGGGATGGGTATATACAAACATAATGAGTAAGATGTGCAACGTATGGGGTATGGTCATGCTTGAGGCTCTGCCTCGAGGGGGGAGGGGGGCATGGGCAATATACATAACCGCAATATTTGTACCCCCATAACATGCTGAAATTAAAAAAATAATAATAAATAAATAAATAAATAAATAAAAAGACAAAAAAAAAAATTACTATCCCCAGGGATAATATACCCTTGAACCAGATAAATTAAATGAGTATCCTGTGATCTAAAAATAACATTGATATATACAAACATAACAACGACAAAGTAGTATAAATAAATTAATGCAAATCAGAATATAACCTTCAGCATGATATCAGAAAGAAAGTCAAGTCAAATTTAGTACGTCAGTTTTAGAAAGAGCATATGAAGTGCATTTCACCAAGACCTCCATTTATGATACATGGGTTCCCTTTACAGTTTCTGCTTACTTGACCGAGGTACTTGTAAACCCAATTCTGCTGTAAGAGCAAACTTTCTTCACTTTAACAAGGTGGGAACCTGATAATTTATTCACTGGCAGACATACTTCTTTCATAATACATTTTGTTCTTCATATCAGGTTAATCAAATGTTTGTTGGTCATATTCTCCTATCTTTCCAATTTCCCACATTAGCATTTAGCATTTTCTTTATAAATTATTTTTATGCAAAAAAAGTCCCAAAATGCATTGTAAGTGTTTCTCAGTTTAAAATAATTCACGTGGCTTCAAAACAATTAGCAATGCTGTTTTGAAGGGGATGCTAATGTGGCAAATAACAAAGTTCTGGTTGCTTTAAGAAATTTTATACCATTTCCCAAAGTGTACCCAAGGACCGCTAATCCTAAAAGATACTCTGGGAAAAAAATTATTTTTTGGAAAATGCTGTAGATTCTATCCCTCCCACTTTAAAGATTAACAATGAACACCAGCATACTAAAGGATCAAAGAAGTTTTGCAGAAAGGAACCGCATTTATTTTTTCTTAACCTACCAATTCCTAAACTTTTCTAACCACAGAACAATTTTTCCTTGTCATGTCTTCTAATATATCATAAAGCTTATATTCCTAAGAATATACTTTGGAAAGTCATAAATTATCAGAAGGGAATGGAAAGAAGAGAAAAACAGAGATACAAATTAAAAGGCTATTTGAAATAATCCAGGTGAGATAATTAAGGAATGGAACAGGATGATGTAGCAATAAGGAAAAGGGGCCGTGGGAGAGTGATGAAAGACTTTGCCAAAATAAATAAAAACAAACTTAAAACTAGATGATGGATCACTATGAAGGAAATGGATGAGTCAAGATCACACTAAGGTTTTACATAATGATCCTGGCACTTACTAAAATGGGAAATTAAGAAAGGAAAGTGCTTTTTGAAAGAGTAGAGGGGGAAGAGATGATATTTTATTCCAGATGATGAAACTGAGATGACAAAAATCTAAACAGAAATGTACAGGCCAGGCACAGTGGCTCATGCCTGTAATCCCAGCACTTTGGGAGGGCAAGGTGGGAGGATCACTTGAGCCCAGGAGTTCAAGACCAGCCTTGACAACATGGCAAGACCAGGAGTTTGAGGTTGCAGTGAGCTTTGATGATGCCACTATACTCCAGCCTGAGCAACAGAGTGAGACCGTGTCTCAATATAAAGCAAATTGAAGTGTGTCAAATTAAATTATATAACTCATGATTTCCCCTGTTCTTGGAATCAAAAATGGCACACACACAAAGAAGGAGTGTGAATCATAAATACAGCTTCCAGCAGGCAAATAATATAATCCACACACACACCTGTTGGCCCACAAAATGACAAGCACGCACATAAAAATAGGAGCAAAATATAAACAGTAAAATAAATAAATAAATAACTTGTCTTCACAAGGCTGCTGTAAACAAACAAAAAAGAAAGAAATGCAATAAGCATGTGGAAACAGACTACAGATGGGTGACTGGACATAGCCTCTTTCAAAATGACAATAATTCCTGTGTTTACATTTAATAAGAGGAAATATTAAGAGGTAAGAACTGAAACCACAAAGTAATAGCTGAAAGAGTTAAAATTCTAAGAATGGATGAGAATTCCTTGAAAAGCAGCACAAAAGGATAATACTAAAAGGTCAAAGGCTGAATCCTGCACACACTGGCAGCTGAGGAGATGAAGAAAAAGATAACTAGAAATGGGCAAATGTGATCACAGAAGCTGAGGAAACAAACAGTAGAGCAAATGTCAGAGAAAGAAACCAAAGAAGCAATACACAGTGCAATAAAGACACCACGGGGATGGAAGACAAAGAAAGAACCACTGAACTTGGCAATAAAGTTGTCACTAATAAACTTTGAGAGTTTCAAAAGTATGATGGTAAGAAAATGACAGTGATAATGAAGGGATAAAGAGGAAATGAAAGCACTGATTCCAGGAAAAAACACTTAAAAAGATTTTTTGTAAAAGATATAATGAAAGCTGTTCTTAAGACAGCAAAAACAAGTGGTTAATGAAAAGAAAGGGCAGAGGTAAGAACCTGGAAACAGGGCACAAGTAGAAGGTAAGTTAAAAGAAGAAGAGTCTACAGAAAAATTTGATCAAAGTATTATTTAAAAAAAAAAAAAAAGCATGATAGAGTCTCAAGAGATGTGCTATTCAAATTATCACAGAAAAAGGAAAAATAATGCCCCAATCAGGGGTGGGGAATCTGCACCCTCAAGGCCACATGTGGCCCTCCAGATCCTCAAATACGGCCCTTGACGGAATCCAAACTTCATAGAATAAGTCCCTTTATTAAAAGGATTTGTTCTGTAAAATTTGGATTCAGTCAAAAGGACACACTCAACGATCCAGGTGGCCACATGTGGCCCCAAGGCCACAGGTTCCCCACCCCTTAATGTACTTAAATTTCAAAAATTCAAAAGACTAAGCAATGAGAAAAGGAATCCCATCTTAAGTAAACACAATCAAAACAAGACTTTTAAGAACACAGGTATAAAGTGGGAATATAAACTATCAGGACATATATTCACATCTTCAAAAAGTAAAATTAAAAAAAAAAAAGATTCACCTGAATCTTGTTTTTCCTCGTTTCTATCACAGAAACAATTAGAAATAGAAATCTGACCATTTAGTCAAAATTCTTATTTTTAAGCTAAGCTAACTTCTTAAAAGTAACCAGCTTTAAATATTTTGTAATAATATTTCTAGCATGTATAGCTTTGTATTTTGGGTAATAGGTTTTTTCCCCATTTACACCTATATAATAAGGAGTAGTGAAACTAGATCAGTTTTATTACTTAGATCCAAATCACAACTATAATATTTTTCCTTAGCCTAAATCTATACTCATTCCCTTAAGATACTTCAAAATCTAACAATATATAAAGTCCATCATTTGAAATACTTACAAATACACATAAAAACATAAGACAAACTCCTTAATTTTGTGATTATACAAACTTTCCTGCCTGAAAATGTTATTTTCAAGAAAACTATGATTTTAGTCAGAGAGAAACAGGCTTCTATTGCATTCTACCAATTGGGTCATGCCAACAATAAAGTGTCATTCCAACCTACCAATTGTTCTTGGCTACTAAGTTAAACCTGTATTCTCCTAAAGCTGGGTATCTCAAACTAGTTTCCTCCTAAGTGAGCTTAAAAATATAAGTGACATATGCAAGAAAATAAAATTTTGATCCATACCTCACTCTATATATAAAAATTAACTTGAAATAGGTTACATACCTAAATATAAGAGCTAAATCTAGAAAACATCTAAGAAAACATAGGAGAAAATCTTTGTGACCTTAAATTAGGCAAAGATTTCTCAGATATGACCAAAAAGTACAAATTATAAAAGAAAAACTGATAAATTGAACTTGATAAAAATTAAAAATGTCTGTTCTTCAAAAAGACACTGCTAAGAACAGGAAAAGACAAGCCACACAGATTGGGAGAAAATATTTTCAAATCGTGTATCTAATAAAGAATTTGTATCCAAGCTCTTTTAAAGTTTGTCTAGTAGGTTTTCTGGTTCTCACTGGATGACACTCCCCCACAAAAAACAACAAAAAAAAAACTAAAAAAATTTTTTTATATAAAGAACTCT
>VBSM01003218.1:6989518-7000921 GCA_008086735.1 Cheirogaleus medius | reverse complement strand
AAAAAAAAAGAAAAATGCAAACTAACCACAATAAAATACCACTCCCAACTTACTAGAATGTCTCAAGTTGAGAAGACTAACCATATCAAGCATTAGTGAGTATGTAGGGCAGCTGGAACTCTCATATATACTGCTGGTGGAAATATAAAATGGTACAACTACTTGAAATACAGTTTGGCAATTTTTTAGAAAAAAATAAATATATTTGTAGTATATGATGCAATCATTCTACTAGTATTTACCCAAGAGAAATGAATGCATATATCCATACAAAAAGTCGTACACAAATGTCCACAGCAGTTTAATTCCCAACAGCCAAAAAATGGAAACAATCCAAAGTCCTTCCACAAGTGAATGAATAAACAAATTGTGGTATATTCATCCAACAGAAAACTATTCAGCAATAAAAAGGAATAAACTTAATACATGCAACAACATGGATGGAACTCAAAGTAATTATGCTGAAAGAAGCTAGAAAAAAGGTATAAATTATCTGATGCAATTTGAATAAAATTCTACCCTAAAAAATTTTAAAGATTAGGCCGGGCATGGTGGCTCAAGCCTGTAATCCTAGCACTCTGGGAGGCCGAGGCGGGAGGAATGTTTGAGCTCAGGAATTCGAGACCAGCCTGAGCAAGAGTGAGACCCCCGTCTTTACTAAAAATAGAAATAAAATTAGCTGGACAACTAAAAATATATAGAAAAAATTAGCCGGGCATGGTGGCACATGCCTGTAGTCCCAGCTACTCGGGAGGCTGAGGCAAAAGGATTGCTTGAGCCCAGGAGTTTAAGGTTGCTGTGAGCTAAGCTGACGCCACGGCACTCCAGCCTGGGCAACAGAGTGAGACTCTGTCTCAAAAAATAAAAATAAAATAAATAAATAAAAGATTAGTGGTTTCCCGGGAATTGTGGGGGAGAGGCATAGGAAGAGAAGGTGATAAAGGGCAAGAGGGAAGGATCACAACGGGGCATGAGGAAACTTCTGGGGGTGATATATTATCTTGATTGTAGCTATGGTCATAATCATATAACATAGTCAAAACTTATTAAATTATACACTTTAAACACATGTAGTTTATTTTATGTCAATTATACCTCAACAAAGCTGTTTTAAAAATAGGGACAGAATATCAGGCAGAGGGAGGAGGGACGTGTACAAAAACAGGAGGGAGCATGATGTAAACCTCGCGAGGCTACGTAGGGAATATAAGGGGAATGGGCCAGGACAGGGCTAAAGACACAGATTTTCTCCCTGTGTTTCCCAGTTCAACATGATAGATGTTTAGTTTACTCTAAGCATTCAAAAATCCCAACCCTTGGTAATCCTATCTTTCCTGTTCATTAAATTACTTAAAAGGGAGAAAAAAAGGTTAATTCAAACTAACAGTCTGTAATTACCAAAAACGTAACTTTTATTCAAGACAAAGCTCAGAGAAAAAAGGATTTAAATTTTCTTGTTTAAACAAATAATACTATATGTAGATTTAAAGGATATATACCTAAGAAATTCTACCTGACAGGATTCCAATTTTAAAAACCTAGAGATGACTTTAAGACTCCTAAAACTTTTTCAATCTGAAGAAACCAAAATGGCAATTTTAAAAGTATAAGACCTTCTCCAAAGTAGAGATTTGTGTTCAACTCCTAAAGGGACCAAAGATGAAAATGGACTCTTTCTATATATTTAATTTTTAGTATATCCCAAATGTAGCATCAAATATAGGGAATATGCTCAGCAAACTCACCATCTGTACCACAGACTCCCTTAATCGTGTTTCTTCTTCAGTCATGAGAGTCAATTCTTTGCAAACCATGGCAGCCAGCCCCACATCCAAGCATTCTGGATCTGCTGCCATCTTGAAAATGAGTTCCTCATGTGAAAAGACACAATGGCGCCTTAGCCGTCGGTAATGATTTACACACTGACGTCCAATGGGCAACTGAAAACATGAGATTTCCAAATTAAATTACTTGCTTGTAACATTTCATAACAGAACCATTATCTACCCTCCAGATCCTCCCTCTTATCATAAAGAAGACAGAATAATAAATCCCATTTGAATGTAAGAGGCAACTGTAAATATTAACCCTTTATGACCCAACCAGAATTTCAAATTTCTTCCCATAGAAAATTTCCTTAATTTGAGAGGCTAAGCTTCTGGCCTAAACTGCTGATTTTTTATTCATTACATAAAGAAACAGGAGTTCCTTGGCATATAAACAAGGCAGCAAACTCCTTTAGATCAGTGGGGTTCTTTTTGTTTTTATATAGACAGGGTCTTGCTCTGTCACCCAGGCTGGAGGGCAGTGGCATGAGCACAGCTCACTTGCAGCCTTGAACTTCTGGACTGAGGTGATCCTCCTGCCTCAGTATCCTGAGTAACTGGGACTACTGGCACACACCATCATGCCTAGCTAATTCTTTTTTTTTTTAAAGAGACAGGGTCTCACTATGTTGCTTAGGCTGGTCTCGAACTCTCCACCTAAAGTAATCCTCTCTCCTCCTGAAGTGCTTGGAGCTAATTTTTTAAAATTTTTTTATCTCACTATGTTGCCCAGGCTGGTTTTTAACTCCTGGCCTCAAGCTACCCTCCCACCTCAGGGTCCCAAAGTGCTGAGATTACAGGCATAAGCCACAGCGCACCCAGCCTTAGATCAGTTTAATGTGAAGCTGCCCTTAAAGGAAAAAGAAAATTACAAAAATAAATAAAAATTTTAAAATTTCAGGCCATAAAGGATTAAGCAGAAGTACTCGACATTCGAATTTCCATAAAACAAAAAGAGCAGGTGTTATCTGAAGAAAAACAAGAAAGAAAAGAAAAACAAGGAAAAAATATTACTTAAGCAAGCCACACTGCCTGACTTTTTATTTTTTTGCAAGAACCAAAGCACAAGACAACTCAGATTTTAGCATCTGGAAATTCTTTTCAAAACAATGAGCCTGGCAGAAAAAGAATTCAAAGAAGTGAAATCCTGAAATTACATACTTTATTTTCTCTAACAATGAAATAAGTAAATGACTAAATGATCATTTTTCATAAAGCAACAGATACTGTCTTTAAGATAAATTCTGAATATTTCTATAACTATCAAGCTGTAAGCCAAATTATTACACACACACACACACACACACACACGCGCGCACACATACACGCACGCACGCACTTCAACTTCTTTCCTGTGATCAGGCAGAAAAACTTGGGTGACTAAAAGGAGTTTTGTTTGGATATGAAAACTGTAATCTAAAAGAGAAAAACTTTTAAAATAGACCTTTAAGAACCTTTTAGAATTCACCTACATTTTGAGAAAGGCAGAAAGGAATTAGAGGAATCACAGAGAAAATGAGGCTATCTCTGAATTTCCATATTCTTCAAAGAAACAAATTTTCCCACAGAAACATATATATTGAATTTATTAGCAATAACTGTCTATTAAACAACTCTTTCATATATTAATTCTTAAATATGTATTCTTTAAATATTTCTCACATAGCCTCAATAGAAAGAACGTAGAAGAAAAATCAAACTGTGAGATTTGCATTATTGCAATATGTAAGGAAGTCACATAAAATAAAACTGATTATCTACTATGGCTTATAAAAATTAGTCTCATTACTTTTTTCTAGAGATAAAGCACCTATAACTTTGAATTTATATAACACTCTTCTTCTAAAGAATGACAAGGGCTTTCACACATATCATCTAACTTATTCGTAGTTATTAAGTGTATTTATTAGCATCTTTACATACCAGGTAAAAAACTTAGGCCTAGTGAAATTTAAAATGCTGTGATGGTCACACATCAATAATAGTAAGCACGCTAAAGGTAGAAACCATCTGTAATTTATATCTGAATCATCCTGTTTCCTATGCTACACCTAGCCAATTACCATGAAAATCATAAACTCAATAAATGTTACCTGAAATTTTAAAAACAGAGTTTAAACCCAAGGCAAAACCCTAAGCTCAATCTTCTTGCTAAATTACACTGCTTCCAAAGAAGGAAGAAGTTTAAAATTACTGGATCAAGTAAGACTATTCATTCTATCATTTATTATTCAAGGAAACAAAAATTATCTTTGTATGTTTAATCACAGAATTTAATAAATTAAGATTCCCACAGTAAAACTTAAGATTCAATATTACTAAAGGATTTCCCCCCAAATGTTGAGAGGCAACAAAAACAGTATCACCAAAAAAAAATAGTCAGTGTGTATTACAAATATACTGTACAGTCTTTTCCCAACCAACATAACCATAACTAATTACTTTTTGATATCTACCTTACACAGAAGCAAAATAGCAATCACTCAGCATTATCACTTAAAGAAAAGTATAGCACAGAGGTATCAATATTATACTCTTTTTAAAAACTTTTCTAATAAGGAATATAGAAAACATAAAGCAGCAGGAAGAATAAAGTCACCTAATTGTTTATAGAAGAAAAATAATTTTTTTTTAAAAAATCACAGAGCTAGATATTTGAAGATGTGGCAGAATATTTGAAATTGTCTCTATAAACCCAATCATCTTTATAAGATCCAAAAATGCTCAGAGAATGCAAAGACTAGAGGAACCACTATTCCCTCAGAAAAGGAGGATTCAGAAAGTGTCAACTGACATTTAAAGTTCAGAGTAAGAAAATAATAAATGGATGGGATGAGAAGTAAAGAACTATAAAATCTTCCAAATAAAAAATGCAATGGAAACTCCACTTAACTATCTAAACTACAACAGCCACTGCAGTCTCCACTGAAATATTCATGAACCCTACCCTCAGCCCAGCTAAGTAATTATGACAACTAAGCTGCATTTTTATAGTGGTGTTGGTAGACATACTACAGCTACTTCCTACAGAACAGACCCAGTCAGCAGTACAGAAGTTGACAGCTTCAGCAAAGTTGTAGCCCTGGTTAAATCCAGAATGATAGGCACGAGGAAACGTCACAACAAACTCGCCAGCACACTGATTGGTCCTGTACACCTAAATGCAAATTGGGAACAGGGATACAGAAAAAAACAAAAACAAAATAAAAACAATAAAAACAGGGAGACAGATTTTATCAGATAGTTTCAGAAACATTTTCTAAACTTAAAAACAATAAAACATTAACTTACACATATCAGAAGATAATACCAGGGTTTAAGAAGTAGCTAGAATTGAATCCTACCTTCTTAAAATAGTCACTGATAATAAATTATAATTCATGACAAGAATTACCAGCCAAAAGAAATTCTCAAAGAGAAAATATTACTCTCACTATTAGTTTACTAACTTGATAATATTTTTTCAATTAAGAGAATTTTTTTTATTCCTGGGTTGTAAACAGTGGTAAAGAATAGAACTTCCTACTACCTTTGGATAATTTTTTGGAAACCAACTAAACTTATTAGCTCACGCATCATATGAGATGTCCCCAAAATCAGTTTTCCTGAATCACTTTGTTTTATGATGATACTTTGTTTGTATTGAAAAGTCCCAGACTTCAGTATAAATTCACTCTTTAAAGACAAAGTAACACCACAAATGCTAATCTACTTTTTCATTAAGGTTATGATAAATATTTGATTATATGTGGCAAACATTAAATTTATACTTTATCAAATGTAGTAGCTTAAATTTGAGAATCATTTTAAAAACTAAATTGAAAAGTAGAAAAGGTATTTGTGGCATATTTTTACTTCATTATCTCATGTATTAAAAGCTGTGAAATCTTTACATGAAAAAATAAGGACAAGCATTAGTTACCAGAGCTACCACTTAAAATATCCATACTTTGGGCCAGGCGCGGTGGCTCACGCCTGTAATCCTAGCACTCTGGGAGGCCGAGGCTGATGGATTGCTCAAGGTCAGGAAGTTCGAAACCAGCCTGAGCAAGAGCGAGACCCCGTCTCTACTAAAAATAGAAAGAAATTAATTGGCCAACTAAAAATATATAGAAAAAATTAGCCCAGCTACTCAGGAGGCTGAGGCAGAAGGATCACTTTAGCCCAGGAGTTTGAGGTTGCTGTGAGGTAGGCTGATGCCACGGCACTGTAGCCCAGGCAACAAAGTGAGATTGTCTCAAAAAAAAAAACAAAAAACCACATTTTGGTTAAATAGGGATAATAAAGAATATGATAATGGAACAATTGGAAACTTAAAAAAAAGGAATAAAGATGCAGAAAAATGTAAAGAATAAAAAGACAAAATTATTTTAATTTTTTTAAAAATTAAATAAAAATAAATATAAAAAAAGAATATGAGATTTTTGTTCAAACCAGGATATAATGTTTACTGAAAACAGGTTATTTGAATAGGTAGCTATGAATACAGTATGATTCATACCTTAAAACACTACTACTTAATCAGATAAAAGTTTAAAAGTTGTTCCCTTCAGTGTACGAATTGTAATTTGGCTAGGTAACAAGACCTTTCACTTCCAATTACAAAGCATTTGTTATCATTCTATCTAATCAAAAGCTAAAATAACTTTAAATTAAAATTACTGGAGGGAGACACAAAAAGACTCACAGGCACACCATGCTCCATTAGCACATTGGGGTTCATGATGGTGACTAACTGATGTAGAAGATCAGGCTGGGATTCAAATAACTCGGGGGCCAGCTCCCTCATCACCTCCTCCAGTTGTTCTGCGGCATGAGATGGCACACCATACCATGTCTTTGGCTCCCCCCTAGCAAAAGAAATAACTGTTTAACTAGGTAACGCATAGTACCAATGAGGCCTGGGTCTCTGATTCAAACCCACTAAATTATAATTAACTCTGTCTTATCCTATGGCCACAGATTTTATGTCTTGAATCCTGGCAAACATCTCATAAACCTGTCCTATTGTTCACAATAAGAAGTAAGGCAAGAATATATGAATGGATAGATACATACTTATCACTACTATTAGAAAAGCAACTCAGAACACATGAACTCTTTAAGGTGGACTGGTAATAGTATCTTCAAACAGAAAAGACACTATATGAAAAGTAAGCACTGGGGTCGGGGGGCAAAGGCAATATACATAACCTTAACATTTGTACCCCCACGATATGCTGGAAAAAAATAAAATTAAATTAAAAAAGTAAGCACTGTTCCAAAGGATACTGACACACTACTTTGATTCATAGGTGCAACGATACTCCAATTATCCCCACAATGATCGAAGTCAGTGAATGCTCTCTAGAATACCTCTAAATAATTTCATTGAGTTCAATTTTACTATCCAAGGAAATATGCCAAGGCTAGAAATTATTAAAACTTCAAATATAGTTCTATCTATAAACCTTAAGGATCAAAAACTTGGCATTATTCATCTATTAGTCTTTAGAAAACTAGAATTCATTTAGAAAACTAAGTAGTACTCCAAGGAAATGGATTTAATTAGTCAAGCTACTTATAAGCAATTGTATTTCTTAATCCTCACGCAATTCACAAGACTATAGAGCAGTTCTGTCCCCAACAGAACTTAACTGCAATGATTAAAAATGTTCTGTACTGGCCGGGTGTGGTGGCTCATGCCTGTAATCCTAGCACTCTGGGAGGCCAAGGCAGGACGACTGCTTGAGCTCAGGAGTTCAAGACCAGCCTGAGCAAAAAGCGAGACCCTCATTTCTACTTAAAAATAGAAAAAAAATTAGCTGGGCAACTAAAAATAGAAAAAATTAGCTAGGCGTGGTGGTGTGCACCTGTAGTCACAGCTACTCAGAAGGCTGAGGCAGGAGGATCCCTTGAGCCTAGGAGTTTGAGGTTGCTGTGAGCTAGGCTGACACCATGGCACTCTAGCCCGAGACTCTGTCTCAAAAAAAAAAAAAAAGTTCTGTATCTGTGCTGGCCAATACAGTGACTCCTAATCACATATGACTAGAGAGCACTTGAAATATGTCTAGTGCAACTGAGGAAGTAAATATTTAATTTTACTTACTCTTAACTATTTTGAATTTAAATAGCCACAGGTTACCAGCAGCTACCACATCACACAGCATGGCAATGAAGCAGAGCAAGAAAACCAATGGAGTTTTCTACTGCATTGTGTGATCTGAGTAGTATCTTCTAACTGCAGAAAAAAATCTTATCTAGTTAAGATATCATAATTCTGGGTAAGGAACTAGTTAAATAAAAGCTGTGGGTGAGATACAAAAAAATTGAGCAAAAGAATTTAATGACTACACATGTAACTTTTAGGCATTTTCACGGATAATTTTATTAAAAAGTTAAAATCATTTGAAAATTTCAAATACTGAAAAGTTAGCCAGATCTGAATTATATAAACTTTAAACATTCTTTCATATCAAAAGATATTCAGTAGTTCTCCCCTTATCCAATGTTTCACTATTGACAATTTCAGTTACCCACAGTCAACCATAGTCTAAAAATAGGTGAGTACAGTACAGGAAGATATTCTGAGAGAATGCATTTAAATAACTTTTATTATAGTATATTGTGATAACTGTTCTATTTTATTAGTAGTTATTATTGTTAATCTTTTACTGTGCCTAATTCATAAATTAAACTTTGTTATAGGTATATATGTACAGGAAAAATTATTATTTTTTGGGGTGTGTGTGTGTGTATTTATTTATATAGTTTGGTTTTTTTGGTTTTTTTTTTGAGATAGGGTCTCAATCTGTTTTCCGGGCTAGAGTGCCATGGCATCAGCCTAGCTCACAGCAACCTCAAACTCCTGGGCTCAAGGGATCCTCCTGCCTCAACCCTGCAAGTAGTTGCCACTACAGGCATGTACCACCATGCCCAGCTAATTTTTTTCTATTTTTAGTAGAGACGGGGTCTCGCCTTTGCTCAGGCTGGTCTTGAACTCCTCACCTTAAGCGATCCTCCCTCCTTGGCCTCCAAGAATACTAGGATTACAAGCATGAGCCACCATGCCCAGCCATGGTTCAGTATTATCTGCAGTTTTAGGCATCCACTGGAGATCCTGGAATTTATTCTCTGTGGAAAGGGCGGACAGCTATACCAAAATAATTTTCATGTATACTAAACAAGCATCATTTGATCTAAAACTCTAGGCTCTGTTACTTGTACCTATTTTAAAAGAGAAGGTGTCCTAAGAAGCTTCCCCTCTTCTCTTCCCAATATATTATCCTACTTTTGAGTAGGAAATGCTTTCATAAAGTCAGTTCTCCCTAATATATCACCTAATATTATTACATCTTTAAAAAAGTCACTAAGTATGTTTGCTGTATGCAAGACTGCACATACCAGTGCAAGTAGTTGATGGAATAACTCCAGTGATCTTCAATGTGCCAACAAAAAGAAGAGAAGCACATTCCCACATAGAGCCATGGTACCTTCATACCAGAGATGTCCACATTAATATGTGCAAGGACAGACTGCTCCAGGACAGGCATGTTATTCAAATTCCAACCAGAAAGTGCATATTCCTATAAAAGAAAAAAAAAACTATAAATGAAAGATCAGAAATGACAAGTGAGTCTACGGCCATACCAGCCTGAACGCGCCCGATCTCAGAAATGACAAGTGCTCAACAGAAATGTCAAGGGAATCTTTCAAAAAAGGTAAAAATTTTGTAATATTTACAATAAACTAGTCCATATAATCTGTGCTCTTTGTTCTCCAATACATGTAACTCATGTAACTAAATATTTAATCCTATCTCCTGTGTAGTGTCTATTTAGATTTCCCTTTATCTCAGATGCCTCTGGTTTACTCTAAAGCACATGAACAAAGCTGCTTATTACTTCCCAGCCTATCAGTAAAACAGTGAGACCCATTTTAACAGGTAACTATTTTATTTCTACTCCATCCTCAGTAGCATAATTTCCCAAAATGTTTATTACTTTATTTATAGCATAGTGCTAGACACTGTGAAGACAAAACATAATAAGACACATAATCCTGAATTTGTGACAACAATGCAGACTGATGAACAGAAAGTCACTACCACCACTCCCTACCTACAAACATATCTAGAAATATTACATAAATTATAACAATAACAAAAAAATTTCATAGCTCAACTCAAAAGAAAAAGAAATTTCCAGTTTCCAGAAACAGAAAGGAGGCAAAACCAGAATGAAAAAGGAAGCTGCTATTAGAGTTATCACAGGGGTTTCTAACTGGATACACACTGGAAACTAAGTTTCAAACACCATCTCTGAAGCCATATAAGAGTGATTTAAAGTGCTTACCATCTTTATGGAGAGCAATTCTCAAAGTGGGGTCCAGAGGATCCATGATGTCAAACTATCTTCATAATTTTAAGATGTTATTTGACTTTTTCACTAATATTCTTGCAAGAGTGTAATGAATCTTCCAGAAGAAACATGCTATGTGATATCACAACAGACTGAATGCAGAAGCAGAAATGAGAATCCAACTATCTTCTATTAGAAAGTTGGTAACTGAACCTAGATGCCAGGTACTAAGGCAGAGGGAGGTTCATTACTGTGTTACTTTTAAATGTTTAGAAGTTTCTATAATAAAAGGTTTTTTTTTAAAAACCCTCAAAGTAAGAGGGTTAAATAGCCAGTTACAAAGCTGAAGAGAGAATCTGTGAACTAGAAGAGAGATTTGAAGAAATTATCCACAATGTACCAAAGAGATAGAGAAAATATAAAAGTATAATTAAGACTCATGGAGAATAGACTAAGAAAGGCCAGCATAGGGTTAACTAGGAATTCCAATAAGAAATAACAAAGAGATATTATTCCTACATTCATAGGCTAAAAGAAGAAAATAAAAGGATTTAAGTAGATAGTATGTCTATACTACCCAAAGTGATCTACAGATTCAATGCAATCCCTATTAAAATACCAACATCATTTTTCACAGATATAGAAAAAATAATTCTATACTTCATATGGAACCAGAGAAGACCCCGTATAGCAAAAGCAATCTTAAACAAAAAGAACAAATTGGGAGGCATCAATTTACCAGACTTCAAGCTATACTACAAGGCTATAGTAATTAAAACAGCATGGTAATAGCACAAGAACAGAGACAAAGATCAATGGAACAGAACTGAGAACCCAGATATAAAACCATCCTAATATAGCCATCTAATCTTTGACAAAGCAGACAAATGCATATACTGGGGAAAAGAATCCTTATTCAATAAATGGTGCTGGGAAAACTGGACAGCCACATATAGAAGACTGAAACAGGATCTGCACCTTTTACCTCTCACAAAAATCAACTCACTGTGGATAATAGACTCAAACTTAAGGCATAAAACTATAAGAATTCTAGAAGAAAATGTTAGAAAAACTCTTCTAGACATTGGCCTAGGCAAAGAATTTATGAAGAAGACCCCAAAGGCAATCACAGCAACAACAAAAATAAATAAATGGGACCTGATCAAATTCAAAAGCTTTTGCATAGCCAAGGAAACTACCATGAGAGCAAACAGACAACCTACAGAATGGGAGAAAAT
>VBSM01003218.1:6975764-6989418 GCA_008086735.1 Cheirogaleus medius | reverse complement strand
AAAAAAAAAAAAAGAATAATTTAAAACAGTAATCATCATGGGTTTGAATTATTAGGAAACTTGATGGAAAAGGAAAAACCTGTGTTGAGCTTTGAGGAATAGGTAAGATTTGAATACACATTCTAGGAGGGAGAGCTACAGGAATGTAAAAGGCAAACTACAGAGAGACAATATACTGGTCTGGCTGGTGTAGGGACAAGAGTAGAAGAGTCATACTCAGAAATATGGGAAATAAGACTAGACAAGAAGTTTGGATCTATAATCTTAAGTTTTAGACTAAGAAGCTTAGATTTTATCCTATAGTCAAAAAGTAAATAAAATACTCTGAAAAATTAAACACTATGATGAAAAGAATCTTTAAATATTTTTAAACTTTTGCTTATAGAAAATTTCAAACATAAACAAAAGTAGACAGAATTGCATAATAAACTCCCACTAACCAACCCATCATTCCTTAAATGTTAAGTGACAGCAATATATGAGAGAGACTGCAGAGAGAAGCAGTATGCAAAAAAGGATTTGAAACTTTTCCTAAAGGGTAAGAGTGCCTCATAGTGCCCAGACTGTACAATGTGGTTTATGTTAAACACCTGCTTTCCTTCTGCAAGTCTGAATTTTGGTACATATTTGGCAAAGGGTGCTCATGTCACCAGCTGCCAATAAAAACCTTTGGCACTGAGCTTCCCTGGCAGGCAACACTTTACACATGCTGCCATAATTTGATACTGGAGTAATTAAGCACATCCTGTGAGACTCTACCTGGGAGAAGACTCTTAGATGCCTGTGCCTGGTTTCCTATGGACTTTGCCCATGCATTTTTTCCCTGTGCTGATCCTGCTTTTTATCCTTTTACTGTAATAAATCATAGCCATGAGACCTCCTAGCAAATCACTGAACCTTGGGATGGTCTTGAACCTTGGGGACTCCCAATACAAAGAGTCATTATGTAAGATAACAATAATCATCCCAACACATAAGGACCTAGACAAGGATGGTAGCAGTGGGAATGGAAAAGGGCCAATCCTATAGAAAATAGAAAGCAATGAAAAACAAACCAACAGGATTTAGTCAATGCTTAAGATAGAATAAGGATGAGAAGAAAAAATGTCTCAACTTCTATATCTATTTTCATTCCCCAGAAACCCTGTATGTAGAGCACACTATATTCACAAGACACAACTTTGGAAGTACTTTTCCATTTAACTGTGATACCAGAGAGGCATGCTATTAGATATCAAGAGGCTAACTCATACTACAGAAGCTCAACACAAATGTACAATTCCTGGTGAAAAGCCAGTAGTTATCTGCTATTTTGATACAGTAACTTTTAGAACAGAGTAACAAATTTACATAAAATATAAGAAGTCTGAAGGTTTTAGGTACATTGTCTAATTAGTACCCCAAATCCTTTTGTGATAAATAGGTTCTCTAATACCATCTTACAACAAAAACAGAATCCTAAGTAAAACATTATTGCTTAGAAAATAAATAGCAAATCTGTGACTCAATCTAGAAAAAAAGGCTTTATCGCCCGTCTCTTAATATTACAGTTGACATCGTTAAAGCTCAAAAATCAATGTTTCAATCTATTTAAAATTACAAAGAGAAAAGTTTTTAACTTAGGACATTTAGCAAAATATTTCTAACCAGTTAATCCAAAACTAATTACTTTACTCAAAGAATCACAGTTGGAAGAAGAATAAAAGCCACAGTAGGCCAGCTTTTTGACCCTCGCTCTGTTATAGGAAAAATAATAAAGACAGGCAGCCTCCAATGTGCCCCTACCCAACCCATCACCTGATCCTCACCTTCTGAAATTCAGGACCTTCTCTAGTCCCTTTCCATACTGAACAGGGCTGACCTATGTAACCAGTAATACATTGCAGATATTAAGAAATCTGATTTTTGAAGTTAGATTATATAAGATATTGTGACTCTATCTGGGTCTCAAGCAGACCAATGGAGAGGCCCACATGGCTAGAATCTGAGGCCCCCAACCAACATCCATATGAGTGAGCCATTTTGAAAGCAGATCCACTAGACCCAGTCAAGCCTTGAAAGCCTTGGGGACTGCAGCCCCAAACATTATTTTTCTTTTTTTTAAAGAGGTAGTGTCATGCTCTGTCACCCAAGCTAGAGTGCAGTGGGGCATAATCATAGTTCACTGTAGCTTTGACCTCCTCTGGCTCAAGCAATCCTCCCTCCTTAGCCTCTCAAGTAGCTAGGACAAACAGGCATGTGCCACCACAACTGGCTAATTTTTTTCATAGTTTTTTAGAAACAGAGTCTTGCAATATTGCTCAGGCTAGTCGTAAACTCTTGGCCTCAAACAATCCTCCTACCTCAGCCTTCCAAATAGCTGGGATTAATTATAGGCACAAACTACCACGCCCGGCTTCCAAATAATATCTTGACTGCAACCTCATGAGAGACTTTAAGCTAGAACTATCATTAAACCACTCACAAATTTCTGACCCACAGAAACTATGAAATAATGAATGTTTATTATTTAAGCCCCTAAGGTTAGAAGTAATGTGGATGGTCAAGAATAAAACTTGAATAGACCCTCCATCCAATAATTACTGTCAAGGACAAAAAGCCACTCCTATCTTCATGTCTAACAGATGCAGTCATAATCCTGCATTTCTTCACATTGTTACATAAAGTTGAATGGGGTAAAAGCAGAAAAAATTAAATATTTTTTTTAGAATCCACACAAAATTCAAATGCAGAGCAGGATTAATATTTACATTCATAATATTACTTACTTAGAGTCACTAAATAATATTTTAAACCTCTGTGACCTTATCTCTAAAAGAAGATTAGAAAAATGAATAAATAAAAGGTTAGAAAATATAAATATATGCTTAAGAACAATTTAAAAATTCAAACAGAAACAAAATTCAGAAAAATGAAAGGGCTCTAAAATGAAGTCTCTCTTTGATAATGAGATCATTGCCTTTCTTCTGCCAATGGGCGGGTGTGAAGAAACTGAGGTTGATGCATTTCTTCATAGATACCTACACAAACCAGGTTTAAAGTTCATTGATACTGAACATGTTTGTATACATTCCAACACTTAACTGTTCCTGTAAAAACCATCTCAATATAATCTGTGGTCTCCATCCCATTGTAACCATTCTCTCTCTCCCTTGGTAAAACCTTAAGTCTATTCTCTAATCAATATTACCCTAATCTGTGGACCTTTCCTAATCCTACCATCACAAGAGAAAAAAAAAAATCGATAAGGCCAGAAGAAAAATAAAACAAATACTAAATACTCAAAAAAATACAGCCAAAAAAGGAGAAATTAAAGTTATAACTAAAAATTTTTAACACCAAAAGAAAACCATAAAAAGACAAATGAAGGGGAAAAAAGACATGAGACATAGAAAACAGCAAAATGGTAAACATAAATCAACTATACCAATAATTACATTAAATGTAAATGCACTGAACACTCTAACCAAAAGGCAACCATCAGACTAGCTAAAAAGACAAGATCCAATTATATGCTACCTACAAAAGACACACTTTAGATTCTAAGACACAAACAGCTTCAAAAGAAAAGAATGGAAGAAGATATACCATGTAAATGACAACCATAAGGAGAGCTAGAATAGCTATACTTTTAATTAATATTCTTCTGTACTACTTACCTTTTTTTCCATGTGTAACTCTTTTAATAAGAGATAAAACTCTTAAATTGTTGCCAATTATAGAGGGAAATAAAAAGTGTCAAGGGAAATAAGAAGCATCAAAGACCAAAGTAACGAGAAAAGAAATGAATGATCATCTCAATTCAGCTTTACACATAGAGGTTATCTCCTACGTGCCAATGTGACAGGACTTCATGTGTATGTTACAGTTTAAATGCATACTTGAAAACCTACCTGCCTAGGTACTGAAGGAAACTTATTTCTGAACCCATCAATAAAATGTAATCTTTTAAAAAACTTAAATCACTTTCTAGATTTTAAAATAGAAAGAACTAGGCAAAGTTTTAAAAGGAGTTAGGTTTAAAACTAATTAAATTACCTTTAAAATGCAGAGTTAAATAATTATTATTTTTTTTTTAATCAGAGTCTCACTCTGTTGCCTGGGCTAGAGTGCCGTGGCATCAACCTAGCTCACAGCAACCTCAAACTCCTGGGCTCAAGCAATCCTTCTGCCTCAGCCTCCCAAGTAGCTGGGACTACAGGCAAGTGCCACCATGCCCAGCTAATTTTTTCTATATATTTTTAGTTGGCCAGTTTCTTTCTATTTTTAGTAGACAGTGACTCGCTATTGCTCAGGCTGGCTTAGAACTCCTGACCTTGAGTGATCGTCCCACCTCGGCCTCCCAGAGTGCTAGGATTACAGGCGTGAGCCACCACGCCCAGCCAGAGTTAAATAATTTTTAAAGGTATTTCTGAATTGTTTTTAAAACTGAACATAATTTATATTGTCCAAATCCTACATATTTAATATTTTAAGTTAATGTGGTCCCTTAAGATAGAGAAAAGTAGTTTTCTATGCAAAGGCTAACTCAGCCCTGGGTAAGTAAAAGTTTGGCTAATACTGTCTGCACCTCTTCTTCTGGCAGCATCTTTCTCCGACCATCCTTTACAGGAAATCCACTTCCGAAGTCTTTTGAGGAGATGTCCGCTCCATACTCCACAATAACATCTTCTTCAATGCTGCTCACCAGCCGCCAGAATTCCTTTTCCACCAGTTCTGTGGGAACCATCTACACACGGAAAACAAAAATAATAGATTATTAATCCACTATAAACATAACATACTATAACATAAAACACAGGTCAACTAAACACAAACCCATGATGAAATTTTTTAAATCTTCTCATTTCCTGGGGCAGAAAAGACTGGGGTCCTAGCTTTTTCCACTTGGCTAGAGAAAAGCTAAAGACAACCTGGATGTTCACAAAAACATAATGAACATATACTGCCTCTTCCTGAAAAAAAAAAACTGCTTCCCAACTAGGAAAAACAAAGATGAATGAGCATATCAAGGATTAACAAGGAAATGTAAATAGCAAGGCTGAATTTTTGGCCAATTTTGGCCAATTTTTTTGATAGAGACTAAAAAACCTCAATATCCCGTTCGGAAAAAAGCAAACCCTATCATTACAAATAACTAAACAAAAGCAGCACCTGCCAAATACTTCATGCTTTTCTGTAAAGGATTACTCACAGAGGACTAATAAAATAATTTAAGCATCAAAACAGATTTTACAACAGAAGAGTGCAAACTGCCACAGTGAAGAGTAAAACAAAAAGAAATAGATGTCAGGCCCCTAATTTTAAGATTTAGTGTTCTATCATCTTTTTCACACTGTTTTCTACAAAATAATAAAAGTAAAAAAGGAAATCAAAAGCTTTGGACTCAGATAAATCTTTGTACCTCTCCAAACTGACCTAAAAAGATAACTACTCACATGGACTGGCATATTGAAATAATCAGACTTAAAATTATCTGCCATCTCTCCAAAGCTCTGAAGTGTATACTCTCGTACAGCTTGTTCAAAGCCAAAAGCTTCTCGAGGTTTGTTACATTCCTGGAAAGAAAAAAATATCTAAGATTAACTCACTGAAACTGAATTGAAGAAAGCTTTAAAGCTCTTCGGTACTACCTTCTTCAATCATCTCCCTAGGTAAAGCAAATCCAATCAACCCTAGAGAACAAAACAAGTATTAGCTACTTGCAATACAGTATCAGGAAATTATGTTCTAGAACCTCAAGTGCATTTTCACAGCCTTCCAATAGGAAGGTGGTAATGAGACAGCTTTAGACTCTCGAGTTGGCATTAAGCTCTGGCACCATGACAAACACCTACAGGACTACTGACCTGGAATCAAGCCCAGGGATGTCTTTTTTTTTTTTTTTTAGGCTAGTCAAGTGAAGAAGTGAGAGTGGAGAAGGAACAAAGGAATCTCTAACTGCTTGAGATTAGTTGTAAACACTAAACACCACTGCACTCAGACCAGTCAATGCCTATCATTTTTAGCATACCAGTGGATTTGGCCATGGAAAAAAATAACTGTTTGTGAGAGAAGGAAAGGTAGATAAAGGGATATCCACTGGATTGCTAGGTTACCTAAGAGAATGGTTTGTTCACACTATCAATCACCATGACTACTGTCTTAACACAAATATATACTTAGAGAACTGCGTTCTGAATCTTTTAACCTTGTGAACAGTAAATAAAAAATAATCCAAAGACCACTGAATGCATCTAGATACACCCAGCCAACTCTATCATAACATTTTATTAAAATAAGTAAACAGACAAGGCATTTCATGAAAATGACATCATTATAATCTTTTAATAAAAAAAATTTAGTACAATCATGTCAAATTTGGACAAGCTAAAAGACATTATCAGTTTATTTACTAGCATGAAACCTGGATGCATAAATCCCAAGTTCTACAGCTCCATGTCTGGTTGTACTTTCTTTAAAAAAAATTAAAGAAGAAAAAACCACCTATTGCTTTTCATTTTTATTGTTGTCCAGCAATATGAATATTCTGAGCACAAGTTTAATTCATCTGCAGCAATAAATAGAATTCTCTAACCAACAGTCAGAAAAAGAACCATTGAAAGGCAAGCTACAACAATACAACTGTTACATTTCTATTCAACATAGCATATTTTAAAATGCTGGAAATTTTAAACATTGAAGAATAAAGAGAGTGGAAAAAGCTTTTGGGAACGTGTTTACATGTATGTCTATGCATGCATTATTGTTTTCAGTTAAAAGAAGATCCAGAAAGATTGGGCTTATACCTCAGCAACACATTTAGGACACCTCCAGTCTCCTTTGGGCACATCAGGTAGTGGAGGAATTAGACAAAAAGTATGATAGCTGTCATCACATCCATCACACAAAAGCAATTTATCTTCATTGTTTCCCCGACCACAAAACATACAAACATACAGATCAACCTGTTAAAAAAAATAAAAAGTTTATTTCTATAATTAAATTTCTACCTGAAACTCCTTAATTAAAACAAAATAATGTCAATAAAGTAAACGTAACTTAAATCCTGAATATCTATGTCAAATAATTGCATTTAAACAGTTTTCTGTACATTTCCTTCCAGAGCTTCTACAGTTAAAAGCATATCAAGTTGTTAGAATAAAGAAAGACTACAAATCTATTTGAATATCAACTTATATTTAAAAAAATAAAAATACCATGTTGTTCCTCCTATATACAAATACTCCTGGCCAGGCAAGGTGGCTCATATCTGTAATCCTAGCACTCTGCAGAGGCCAAGGCAGGAGGATTGCTTGAGCTAAGGAGTTTGAGACTTGTCTGAGCAAAAGCAAGACCCCATCTCTACTAAAAAATAGAAAAATTAGCCGGGTGTTGTGGCGTGCGCCTGTAGGCCCAGCTACTCGAGGGGCTGAGGCAGGAGGATCACTTGAGCCCAGAAGTTTGAGGTTGCAGTGAGCTATGATGATGCCACTGCACTCTACCCAAAGCAACAGAGCGAGACTCTGTCTCAGAAAAACAAAACAACCCAAAACAAACAAACGAAAAAACTTCCTTGGTAGAGAATGAATACTGAACACTGTAATACAACTCAACAATTTATACAGATTCATATTAATTCTCTCAGTTACCCATAAGGTGTATGACTTAGGGGAAACAGTCTACATGCAAGGGACAAAGCAAGGTTAATACTACATGCACCAAAGCTGCAACTTTATAGATTTATCATCAAGTCTTCTAACCAAATGAGCTAACTAAACCACATACCAAGATACACCAAGATAGAAAGTATAAAACTAAAATAAAATCCTTTCCCTCCTGACACATCCCAAAACACTTACAAAGTTTACAGAGAGCGTTCCTTTCCGCTGTCTCATTTGCATGTTAAATGTGTCTGACCTGTTGGTAACTTTTCGTCTTCTGGTGACCTCATCTTGAAATAGAAAGTTACATAATAATAGTAAAAACTAATGTTGAAAGCCTACTATGGACCAGATACTATTTAAGATTATTTAAATTAGTTAAAATCTGACAACACTATGAGGTAGATATACTATTATCTCTCGTTAAAGATAAAGAACCTGAGGTATAAAGGAGTTAATAACTTGCTCAAAATCACACAGCCAGTCAGTGGCAGATTTGGGATTCTAATCTCGGCAATCAACCTTGAGGGACCTTAACCAGTAATGCTATACTTGTATGCAGTACTTACATACTAATACATGTATGTATAACTTGCAGGGACTCTCAAATTAGTCATGAACTAATTTTAAGATCATTGCCAGCCAATACAGTAACAACAAAAGTGAAATACTAATTCTTTAAAGGGTAATAATAACCATTGTAATGTGTTTAGTAAGTCCTATCACATGGAATGTTTTGAGAGAGATGGAACAGTAAGTATTATCTGATCCTCTACAGTTCACTCCACTATCTGAACTATATGACTTAACTACCCATATCACAGAACATGGTAATAATTAACATGATTTGTAACTGTAGCATTTCATTAAGTTCTTATATAATCAAAACACATCCAATTTAATCTTTGTTAAATTGAGTTTTAAAATTGACATTACATAGGGAAAATAGTGGAACTTGATCTTTGCATTAGCAATTCTACTCAAAAAAAAGTTTCAAACATAGAAAGCTGAGAGTACCAGGCTTTCTGAAGAAAACACAGTTTATTTAAATGAAGTATCATACTATATCAAGGGCAATTTTTAAAAACTCAAAATTATAAGCCAGATGTGGTGGCTCACGCCTGTAATCCGAGCACTCTGGGAGGCCGAGGCGGAAGGATTGCTCAAGATTAGGATTTCGAAACCAGCTTGAGCAAGAGCAAGACCCCGTCTCTACTAAAAATAGAAAGAAATTAATTGGCCAGCTAAAAATATAGAGAAAAAATTAGCCAGGCATGATGGCGCATGCCTGTAGTCCCAGCTACTTGGGAGGCTGAGGCAGAAGGATTGCTTGAGCCCAGGAGTTTAAGGTTGCTATGAGCTAGGCTGACGCCACTGCACTCTAGCCAGGGTGACAAAGTAAGACTGTCTCAAAAAAAAAAAAAAACTGCAATAAATTTCTGTGTCATACAGTAGCCATGGAGAAGGAAAATTCTCTCCTCCAAACTCATAAAAATTCAACATAATATTGCTTTTCACACCTTAAATTTAAAATATCTAACATAGAAACCTCAGAACCATGTTACAATTTTACAATTCCTTAAAAAATTCCTAGCACAGACTATAATTCACTATTATTCGAATCTTTTTATAACCATATTGTTGCACCTTATTTCTTTTCATGACCAATAACAGATTTTACCTTCTTTTTTTTTTTTTCTTTTGTCCCAAATGTGTTCACAGGAAGATTTTTACCTTCTTTATCTTTTGCTCCTATTGCCAGGCCCACAACCTTGGGCCCAGCCCCAAAAATCTGAAGTTTCTTCAGTTCCGTGCTTCTATTCACTTCACCAGATTCTGACTACAAAATAATAAACAAAATTCACATTAGCATAATTATACTGATTCATGCATTTCTTTTCTTTTTTTTCAAGACACGGGGCCTCACTCTGTTGCCAAGGCTGCAGTGCAGGGGTGTAATCATAGTTCACTGCAATCTCGAACTCCTGGGCTAAAGCAATCCTCCTGCTTCAACCTTCCGAGTAGCTAGGACTACAGGCACCTAGGTGCCTAGATAGCTAGGCACCACAATGCCTGGCATGCATTTATTTTCTTGCCCAAGAGAAGTTACAGGATCCTCTTCAAAATGAAGGAAAAACATTATCTGATTTCTTGCCGTAAATCCACTCACTGACTGAAAACAGTCACCAAAGCACCATGCAACACCCATATTCCTTTTCACTAAATAAAATTTGTCTATATCTCATATAAGTACAGTTGTCAAGCTGTCTAAAGAGAGACACTACTGTTGATTATGCAATAGGAATTTCCACCTCTAACTTACTAATGGACATCTCTCTTTGATTAGAGGGCAGTATGCCTATCTCAGGTAATGAATCATGATTGTCCTAAGCCAATTATGTCAATCCTATTTCTCTTTGTTGGTGATGGCCTAGCTAGGGTGGGAATGTGATCCAGTTCTAGCCCACAAGATATTAAAACAAAAGCTTACTGGAAGCCTCTGGAAAAGATTTTTATGTTCTAATAAAAGAGAAAGCTTCTCAAAGAATAAGTCCTTTTGCCCCAACTCCCTCTCTTTGTGCTAGGAGACTCAGTCTGATGAAAACATGGTGCCAGACCCTGCAGCAGCCACACAAATAGGAAAGGATTTATGATCCACATACTAAAGAAAGCAGGGTAGAAAGATGCAAAGAGCCTGGGGTCCTTGATGACAGTGTGAAGATGCTATACCAACCCTATACCTATCGACCTCTGAAAATCTTACGTGAAAAATGTGTTCTTAATTTTGTGATGTTCAAGCTACTGTCATCCGGCATTCAATTACTTGAAGCTAAGAGCATCCTGACAAAAACTGGTGTTAAATCTTGAATTTAGATGAATGACAATCTCTGAATATATAATAAGTAAATAACCAAAATTCATTTTAAATGTATAAATAAACAATAAGTATAAAAATAAACCAGGATAAAATATAGACTCCTTTATAAGTCCACAGCTATATAACTAATGATATATGCAATCCAGATTAATAAAAGATCATATAAGAACAAAACCAACCAAAATGGCATTTAAAAATGTATCTTTAAACTTTTGTAGACTAACTTGGTTATACTAACCAACTTCTACAATTAATTCAATGATAAATATAACACTATACATTTTTTACTACTATTAAAGCAAAGTATATAATAATAAAAGCCAACATAAAGAATATAATATGTGCCACATTTAAGTACTTTAATTAATTCTTACAACAACCTTTTCAGACAAGCAATAAAGTTCCAAAAAGTAGGAATAATAAAGTAACATTCTCCGATCTGAATGGAATAAAACTAGAAATAACAAAATCAAAAAGATACTTCCACCTGAAAATTGTTAACTCTCTATTAAAAAATAACAACAATAAAAAGACTATCTGTGAGATCTCTAGAACAAACTAAAGCAGTGACGACAAGAAATTTTAGCCTTATACATATTAAGAAACTCAAAAGAATAAAACTAAATGAATTAAATTTAAATTCCCAACTCAAAAAGTTAGGAAAAAAACTATAATATAAACCAAAAGAACTTCGTGGTGCTGGATCAGAATTATAATTATCAGTATGAACTTAAAATATGAAGTCATAATTTCTTAACAATTTCCTCACCCTGACCATTAAAAGGGCCTTGAAGCATAACATGCCAGTGGAAACAAGCACACTTTGTGCTCATATAATGGTTTCTAAATTCCATTTCCCACTAAAATGAACCAGGATCCCTTCGAGAAATGCCTGATTCCAGGTCTAAAGCTAGGCAAGAAGGAGATCAGGCATTTTATGTCAGAAAGTAAATGTTCAAACACTAATAAAGGCATGTTAACAGGACACAAGAACCAGCTTGAAGGGGCGCCCAAAAGCCAACTTTGAAAAAATTAGATCATCAAAAAAGAATAAAAGATGGTGGTAATAAGACATTGCATTTAAAAATCCATGATCTAACATAAACAGAAGAAAAAACAACAACCAAATGATCCTCTCAATAGATGCAGGAAAAGCATTTGACAAAATTCAACACCCTTTTATGATAAGAACGCTTAACAAAACAGGCATAGATGGGGCTTACCTAAAAATGACACAAGTCATATATGACAAACTCACAGCCAACATCAAACTGAATGGGGAAAAATAGAAAGCATTCCCACTAAGAACTGGAACAAGACAAGGTTGCCCACTATCTCCACTTCTATTCAACATAGTGCTGGAAGTCCTGGCTATAGCAATCAGACAAGAGAGCAGAATTAAGGGCATCCAAATGGGAGCAGAAGAGATCAAACTCTCACTCTTTGCTGATGATACATTATATCTAGAAAACCCCAAGGATTCAACCATGAGACTCCTTGAATTGATAAATGAATTCAGTAAAGTCTAAGGATACAAAATCAATACATAGAAATCAGAGGCATTCATATACACCACTAACAGTCAAATACAAAACCAAATCAAAGACTCAATACCCTTCACAATAGCAACAAAGAAAATAAAGTACCTAGGAATATATTTAACTCAGGAGGTAAAATACCTATACAGAGAGAACTATGAAACACTGAAGAAGGAAATAGCAGAGGATGTAAACAAGTGGAAGACCATACCATGCTTGTGGGTCGGCAGAATCAACATTGTTAAAATGTCGATACTACCTAAAGTGATCCACAGATTCAATGCAATCACTATTAAAATACCATCATCATTTTTCACAGATATAGAAAAAATAATTTTATGCTTCGTATGGAACCAGAGAAGACCCCACTTAGCAAAAGCAATTCTAGGCAATAAAAACAAAATGGGAAGTATCAATTTCCCAGACTTCAAACAATACTATAGGGCTATAGTAATTAAAACAGCTTTTTATTGGCACAAGAACAGGGACATTGACCAGTGGAACAGAAGAGAGAACCCAGAACCATCCTCATATAGCCATCTAATCTTTGACAAAGCAGACAAAAACATATACTGGGGAAAAGAATCCTTATTCAATAAATGGTGCTGGGAAAACTGGATAGCCACATGTAGAAGACTGAAACAGGATCCACACCTCTCACCTCTCACAAAAATCAACTCCCGTTGGGGAACAGACTTAAACCTAAGGTGTGAAACTATTAGAATCCTAGAAGAAAACATTGGAAATACTCTTCTAGACATGGGCCTAAGCAAAGAATTTATGAAAAAGACCCCAAAGGCAATCACAGCAACAAAAAAAATAAATTAATGGGATATGATCAAATTGAAAAGCTTCTGCATAGCCGAAGAAACTGTCAAGAGAGCAAACAGACAACCCACAGAATGGGAGAAATTTTTGCAAGCTACACATCCGATAAAGGGCTGATAACTAGAATCTATTTAGAACTCAGGAAAATCAGCAAGGAAAAATCAAACAACCCTATCAAAAAGTGGGAAAAGGACATGAACAGAAACTTTTCAAAAGAAGACAGAATAATGGCTAACAAACATATGAAAAAATGCTCAACACCTTAATCATCAGGGAAATGCAAATCAAAACCACAATGAGATATCATTTATCCTCAGTGAGAATGGCCTTTACTAACAAGTTCCAGAACAATAAATGTTGGCGTGGATGTGGAGAGATAGGAACATTCCTACATTGCTGGTGGGACTGCAAACTAGTACAACCTCTGTGGAAAGCAATATGGAGATACCTTAAAGCGATACAAGTGGATCTACCATTCAATCCAGTAATCCCATTACTGGACATCTACCCAAAACAACAAAAGACACTCTATGAAAAAGACACCTGCACTCGAATGTTTATAGCAGCATAATTCACAATTGCAAAGATGTGGAAACAACCCAAGTGTCCATCAATAAATGAGTGGATTAATAAAATGTGGTATATATACCATGGAGTACTATTCAGCTTTAAGAAACAATGGTGAGGAGTAGAGGAGCAAGATGGCCGACGACAAACACCGCCAGACAGAGCATCTCTGCAGAAAAGACAGCTTCTAGAAGATATTA